>ONZH01006382.1:0-60820 GCA_900303285.1 Rhinella marina | reverse complement strand
TAGTATACTCTACATATACAATACTACAACTCCCAACATGGACCAGTCTAGTATACTCTACATATACAACACTACAACTCCCAACATGACCAGTCTAGTATACTCTACATATACAACACTACAACTCCAACAACATGAACCAGTCTAGTATGCTCTACATATACAACACTAACAACTCCCAACATGACCAGTCTAGTATACTCTACATATACAACACTACAACTCCCAACATGACCAGTCTAGTATACTCTACATATACAACACTACAACTCCAACATGACCAGTCTAGTATACTCTACATATACAACACTTACAACTCCCAACATGACCAGTCTAGTATACTCATACATATACAACACTACAACTCCCAACATGACCAGTCTAGTATACTCTACATATACAACACTACAACTCCCAACATGTCCAGTCTAGTATACTCTACATATACAATACTACAACTCCCAACATGACCAGTCTAGTATACTCTACATATACAACACTACAACTCCCAACATGACCAGTTTAGTATACTCTATATATACAACACTACAACTCCCAACATGACCAGTCTAGTATACTCTATATATACAACACTACAACTCCCAACATGACCAGTCTAGTATACTCTATATATACAACACTACAACTCCCAACATGACCAGTCTAGTATACTTTATATATACAACACTACAACTCCCAACATGACCAGTCTAGTATACTCTATATATACAACACTACAACTCCCAACATGACCAGTCTAGTATACTCTACATATACAACACTACAACTCCCAACATGTCCAGTCTAGTATACTCTACATATACAACACTACAACTCCCAACATGACCAGTCTAGTATACTCTATATATACAACACTACAACTCCCAACATGACCAGTCTAGTATACTCTACATATACAACACTACAACTCCCAACATGACCAGTCTAGTATACTCTACATATACAATACTACAACTCCCAACATGTCCAGTCTAGTATACTCTACATATACAATACTACAACTCCCAACATGACCAGTCTAGTATACTCTACATATACAACACTACAACTCCCAACATGACCAGTTTAGTATACTCTATATATACAACACTACAACTCCCAACATGACCAGTCTAGTATACTCTATATATACAACACTACAACTCCCAACATGACCAGTCTAGTATACTCTATATATACAACACTACAACTCCCAACATGACCAGTCTAGTATACTTTATATATACAACACTACAACTCCCAACATGACCAGTCTAGTATACTTTATATATACAACACTACAACTCCCAACATGACCAGTCTAGCATACTCTACATATACAACACTACAACTCCCAACATGACCAGTCTAGCATACTCTACATATACAACACTACAACTCCCAACATGACCAGTCTAGTATACTCTACATATACAACACTACAACTTCCAACATGACCAGTGTAGTATACTCTACATATACAATACTACAACTCCCAACATGACCAGTCTAGTATGCTCTACATATACAACACTACAACTCCCAACATGACCAGTCTAGCATACTCTACATATACAACACTACAACTCCCAACATGACCAGTCTAGTATACTCTATATATACAACACTACAACTTCCAACATGACCAGTCTAGTATACTCTACATATACAACACTACAACTCCCAACATGACCAGTCTAGCATACTCTACATATACAACACTACAACTCCCAACATGACCAGTCTAGTATACTCTATATATACAACACTACAACTCCCAACATGACCAGTCTAGTATACTTTATATATACAACACTACAACTCCCAACATGACCAGTCTAGTATACTCTACATATATAAAACTACAACTCCCAACATGACCAGTCTAGCATACTCTACATATACAACACTACAACTCCCAACATGACCAGTCTAGTATACTCTATATATACAACACTACAACTCCCAACATGACCAGTCTAGTATACTTTATATATACAACACTACAACTCCCAACATGACCAGTCTAGTATACTCTACATATATAAAACTACAACTCCCAACATGACCAGTCTAGTATACTCTTTATATACAACACTACAACTCCCAACATGACCAGTCTAGTATACTCTACATATAAAAACACTACAACTCCCAACATGACCAGTCTAGTATACTCTACATATACAACACTACAACTCCCAACATGACCAGTCTAGTATACTCTACATATACAACACTACAACTCCCAACATGACCAGTCTAGTATACTCTATACATACAACACTACAACTCCCAACATGACCAGTCTAGTATACTCTACATATACAACACTACAACTCCCAACATGACCAGTCTAGTATACTCTACATATACAACACTACAACTTCCAACATGACCAGTCTAGTATACTCTACATATACAACACTACAACTCCCAACATGACTAGTCTAGTATACTCTACATATACAACACTACAACTCCAAACATGACCAGTCTAGTATACTCTATACATACAACACTACAACTCCCAACATGACCAGTCTAGTATACTCTATATATACAACACTACGACTTCCAACATGACCAGTCTAGTATACTCTACATATACAACACTACAACTCCCAACATGACCAGTCTAGTATACTCTACATATACAACACTACAACTCCAAACATGACCAGTCTAGTATACTCTATACATACAACACTACAACTCCCAACATGACCAGTCTAGTATACTCTATATATACAACACTACAACTCCCAACACGACCAGTCTAGTATACTCTATATATACAACACTACAACTCCCAACATGACCAGTCTAGTATACTCTACATATACAACACTACAACTCCCAACATGACCAGTCTAGTATACTCTATACATACAACACTACAACTCCCAACATGACCAGTCTAGTATACTCTACATATACAACACTACAACTCCCAACATGACCAGTCTAGTATACTCTATATATACAACACTACAACTCCCAACATGACCAGTCTAGTATACTTTATATATACAACACTACAACTCCCAACATGACCAGTCTAGTATACTCTACATATACAACACTACAACTCCCAACATGACCAGTCTAGTATACTCTATATATACAACACTACAACTCCCAACACGACCAGTCTAGTATACTCTATATATACAACACTACAACTCCCAACATGAGCAGTCTAGTATACTCTACATATACAACACTACAACTCCCAACATGACCAGTCTAGTATACTCTATATATACAACACTACAACTCCCAACATGACCAGTCTAGTATACTCTATACATACAACACTACAACTCCCAACATGACCAGTCTAGTATACTCTACATATACAACACTACAACTCCCAACATGACCAGTCAGGCATACTCTACATATACAACACTACAACTCCCAACATGACCAGTCTAGTATACTCTATATATACAACACTACAACTCCCAACATGACCAGTCTAGTATACTCTACATATACAACACTACAACTTCCAACATGACCAGTCTAGTATACTCTATATATACAACACTACAACTCCCAACATGACCAGTCTAGTATACTCTACATATACAACACTACAACTCCCAACATGTCCAGTCTAGTATACTCTACATATACAACACTACAACTCCCAACATGACCAGTCTAGTATACTCTATATATACAACACTACAACTCCCAACATGACCAGTCTAGTATACTCTACATATACAATACTACAACTCCCAACATGACCTGTCTAGTATACTCTACATATACAACACTACAACTCCCAACATGACCAGTCTAGTATACTCTATATATACAACACTACAACTCCCAACATGACCAGTCTAGTATACTCTATATATACAACACTACAACTCCCAACATGACCAGTCTAGTATACTCTACATATACAACACTACAACTCCCAACATGACCAGTCTAGTATACTCTATATATACAACACTACAACTCCCAACATGACCAGTCTAGTATACTCTATATATACAACACTACAACTCCCAACATGAGCACACCACTGGGAGTGACTATATTATACGTCTAGTATTCTTTTTATATAAAACACTACACCTAATGAGGACAATAACATAAGTCGAGTAGTTATAGCAAGAAGATGAAGTACAGGTATGCTGTCGTCCCTCCTAAATATGCAAAACATCTGATCGAGCAACGACTTCTGAAAATCTACATTTCTCAAAAAATCACAAGGGCTCACAAGATCTAAACTGCATAAGAAGAAATATGGATTTGCAGACGTTCCGTTGCCTTCTACCTCACCTGTCCTGGTTGTCCACAGGGTGTGAAATTAGGTATTGGAAGGTCTTCACGCATCTACATCCAGGAGTCTTGTAAACTTTAGTTATGAATTGTGGGTGTGTGAGATACGGAAAACATACTAAACTGTAAACGAGGCGAAAAACAGGTTTTTCTGCACGTACTACAGAAACATCAGGGGAAATGGAACAAGGGTTTAAAGCTGATATAAACTTAACTTACTGGTGCATGGAAGGCTAGGGCTACACAGCGACATGTGTCGCGTGACTTTTTATAACCAACACAATTTTTATAACCAAAGTCTATGTTGGATG
Source organism: Rhinella marina (assembly GCA_900303285.1). NCBI lineage: Eukaryota > Metazoa > Chordata > Amphibia > Anura > Bufonidae > Rhinella > Rhinella marina. Next base: position 56,198 of record ONZH01006382.1, on the reverse strand, counting down.
GATTTTTCTGCGACTGTCGCAGTCGCAGCATGTCGCAGTGCGACACCATAGACTTTCATTATAAAAATTGTTGCGCGACACATGTCGCCGTGTAGCCCCAACCTAGCCTAAATTAGGTGAATTTTACTCCAACGCAAAGTCTTCAGTCTTCATACAGACGCTGCCACACAGTGAATCCCTTGCACCCAGTCTGCTGCAGGACTTCAGCTTCAGGGAAGAAATAGCGAGGAACCGAATGCTGAAAAGGGCCAAAGGGGTTTAGCAGGAATGAAAGTGGTCATGTAGCTATTGGTGGCAGCGGTCACACCTGTGACGTGGCCTTATAGACAGGGATCCCCTTGTCACATGTGGCATACAAGGTCCAGGTATGAGTTTGGTGCCTCACCCTACGTTTTCTAGCTATGTGGCTGTTGAGCATGGTCTGATCATCTTTTTTAATGCTCACCCTAACATTTGCATATTTCTGGTAAATACTGACTTATAGGGGTTCTGCCATGACTGATGTAAAAAAAAAAAAAAAAAATCAGACATCATTATATTCCATGATAATTTCTCTGTAATAAAGCTACAACCAGCCGCGTACCTCACATGGATCCAGAGATCTCCTCATTCATTGCTCCAATAGATCTTCTTCAGGCTGGCAGCTCAGGGCACTCCTCCTTTCCACTACAGTTATCTCCCTATCACAGCTCAGGGGCATATCCTTTCTGCTCAGCTCTCTCTCTATGGCAGCTTAGGGGGCGTGTTATTTCTGCTGCAGCTCTATTCCTTATGGCAGCTCAGGGGCATATGGTTGGGGGTTAGGCTTTTCCTGAGGAAGTCCTACCAACAGAACTTGTGTTTATAGTCGCAGTAAGTCTGGGAGCGTACTCCTTCTTAGCACCTAGAGAGAGAGGTATCATCCTAAAAGAGGGGGTAAGGTAATCCATGAATAACTGGATGGATTTTGGATCTTGGCCTCCTTATGGTTGTCCTCTGAAGTTCCTCCACGGGTTCCATATTTTCAGGAAGCTATCATGTTTCCTCTCTGTCCAACTGATAAGCTTCTCGAAGTTGCACATTTGGTCAACCTTTGCTCACCATTCTTCCAAATATGGAGGTATTGATTGTAACCAATGGAGCGGGATTAGCGCCTTTGCCGCTGCCAGCAGATGTGTAATAAGGTTCTTTTGGAAGGACAGTATGTGTCGCTCGGTTTGACCAGAAAGACCATGTCTGGTAATAGTTGAAATGGGACTTGGATACCTTCTGGATTACTGATTCTATTTGCTTCCAAAATGTTTTCATTGGGCCACATGTCCACCAGATGTGCAAGTAGGAACCCCTGGCCGATTGACATCTCCAGCACACATCTGTGTCAGAGACGTTGAACAAGAAGAGGAATTCAGGTGTCCTGTACTAACAACACAGTAACTTGTCATATAATATACATTTTTCATTGTCCTCACCCTTTCCAGCCGTGTCATAGAAAACCGTACCAATGAAACATTTATCCTGCAAAAAACAAATCCTCAGAAAGCATCGACAGAAGCAGAGAAATAATTCTGGATGCAACACAAAACAAGTCATTTTGCAAAAAAAAATGATTTTTATTGTTCAGTAGAAAACATTGAAAATCATTCCATATATCTGGTAAAGTTGTAATCGTCCTGACCTGCAGAATAGCGTTACACAACATAAACCATATACCACAAAAAGGCGGCATTAAAAATACAGGTCGTCAAGAAAAAAAAACACCACAAACTCTCACATGGCGATAAATATATATATGGAAGAAAAAAAATAAAAAAACAAAAACTACCGTGTCCTTAAGTCCAATATAGGCTAGGTAATTAATGGGTTACAATGGTTGACCAGAACTAGAAAACATGGCTGATTTCTTCCAGGAACAGTGCGGCACATTAACTAAGGTGTTTGCACCTGCTTTTAGTCCATAAAATGCTGTTTTAGACTGTCTTATTTTCTTGTAGCATTTACTTTTGAAATTGTACCCGTTTTTGAGGCTTTTGTGCCTTTTTTCACCTATTTAAATTTTTTTAGACTGATTCAGAAGTTTTCTAACTTTTGCAACTTTTTCCGATCTATAGAGGTCTCCGGGGGCGTAATGATTGCAACTGCAGAGGGTGCAACCACAACTGGACCCAGCAGGGGAAAGACGGCCTGGCACGGTCACTGTACTTCATGCTGGGCCCCATCACAGCGCTCATCACAGCAGCACCATATTGGGTTAGTCCGGCATCTATCATGCCCCAGCGCTGCCCTACTAGTAGTATTCACAAACTTAAATGGGTGGCAGCATTGGAGCCTGATAGATGCTTGACCGAACGTATGTGATGCTGCTGTGATGAGCGCTCTGACGGGGCCCAGCACTGTCACTGTACTTCATTACATGTGAGTGAAGACTGGGGGAAAATGATTGAGAGCATTATAGAGAGATTACTAGAGGCAGTGGAAGGATATTACTGGGGACAGTATAGGGACATTACAGGGTCAGTATAAGGACATTACTGGGAGTAGTGAAAGGTCATTACTGGGAACACTGAGGGACATTACTGGAGGCAATATATGGACATTACTGGGGGCAGTGGACAGACATTACTGGGGGTAGTGGGGGGATATTATTATTACATGAGACCAGGAGTGTAACAATTTGGGCCACAGATGGTGTGACTGCAACTGGACCCGGCAGTGCGGTCCGTTGGATGTGGATCACGGACCACATTCGAGTGAATGAGGCTACATCTGCAGATGGCAGGCATACAGTCGGTGCCCATGCATGTTTGGCACACAGGTCGTGTGCGTGAACCCTAATTGTGTTGGTTTGAAAGCAAGACAATCACCTAAGGACTCTTTTCCATGTGAAAATATAGTTGTAGATAAATGAGAATCAATTGACCAAATAAAGAGTAATTAAAGGGGTTTTTCAGGATTTTAATATTGATGACCTATCCTCAGTACAGGTCCTCAACTTCAGATTGGCGGGTGTCCAACATCAGCTGGTCGAAGAGAAGACCACACTCCATGTGAGCACAGCCTTCCCTTCATTGTTTACCTGCTCCCCGTCGATGTCGCATCGGTGAGCAGGTGTAATTACAAACCGTTCCATTTACGTCTATGGGACAGCTTTGTAGTATACTCTTGAATGGAAGTGAATGGTACGGTTTGTAATTACACCTGCTCACTGCTGCAATGTTGAAAGCGAGCAGGTAAACAATGAAGGGAAGGGAGCGCTCACACCGAGTACTGCCTTCTGTTTGATCAGCTGATCCAACACTCTGATCTGATATTCATGAGCTCTCCTAATAATAGGTCATCGATATTAAAATCCCAGAAAACCTCTAACATTTGACATATAAAATTTGATTAAAATTTAACGAGTGATTTCTCACTGATCATGCAGCCAATGACTGAAAAGTTTGGCTCAATAATATGACAGTTTTTACATGATCATTCTTAAAAGGCCCTACAATCCCTGACTTTCCACATGTGTCTGATCTGTGAAATCTGAAGAATAAGGAAATCAACGAGTGGTAAGATCCCATCTACATGGAATGAACTACAGGAAGGAGATCCCAGACAAGTGGACGTTACATCTTCTGAAAGCATTTACCAGGAATACACAGCTACAAGCTTTAGCGCAGGTCATACATACAGCATGGCCGCCTCTATGTGACAGACTCCGGGATTTCACACTGTCTACCATGTGCTGGGTCCAACAGGGGGCGACACAGCTCTTATTATACTACAGTCCGTACATCTGCACACATCTTCAGGATCTAGGCAAGGTCTTATACACAAGGAGTTTGATTGTTACACCTCCATACAGACCATCTCAGCTGGGATGACAGATCTTTATGATGGTGAAATGCCTTTATCCCCTGTAGACCAGCAGACCTGATCCAGAATGCACCTGGAGACACGGTTAATATGCTGTCTGCTTGCTTTTCTTCAGGGAAATGTAATCTTCAGATTGGATTTCTGGCTCCTCAGTGCCCTTATGGCTTCTTTGTCTTCCTCAGACAGTCCATTTCCCAGCAGGCTAGAAGAAAACAGCATGGTATGAAGTATTACTGCATTACAAGACATTGTTTATGACCTCAGATTTGGGAGAAAGTTGATGGACTCAAGGTGATGTGTCTAGAGAAAAAAACAGGCCTTATATGTACAAAGTAAAATGATTCGGTTTTCCACAACCAATCAGAAGTGAGTTATAATTTTAAAAAGCAGGTCTAAAAATTAAAGCAGTAACTTAGTAGTAAAAGGCCATACACACTAGCCTGTCCATGACATCAGAGAAGGGCTAGCGGTGGAGTCTCCAGACCTTCTTAAAGGGGTTGTCCGAGTTATTTTTTATATGTTTCTAACTTGTCAGGTATAACAACTTTCCCATATACTCTGTGTTTCTAAAGCTGCTGGTTTCTCAGAGTTGACTGAGGGTCACATGACCTGTGATGTCACCTTATCTCTCTGCTCTGTGATGTTTCGTTCACAAGCCTCAGAGTTCAGATAACAGTCTGTACACGAGCCGTCACTGGCCACGCCCCCTTTCTTTGCTGGGCTCCTGCTATCTGCTCTCCCCCTGGATTCCTTCAGATAAAACATTAACCCCTTCAGCCAGAACACACTGAGGGCTCAAGGCTTTACAACAAACAGTAGCTGCAGCAGTGAAAGGAGACAAATGCTGGGCAAGGAGCTATAGAGGAATTATACAAGAACAGGTAGGGAGAATCTCCTGTGTGTATCAGCAGTGTCATTGTACAGCTTGGACTTGTAGTCCTACACATACAACATGCTGCTGAGTATTCCAGCAGGCAGACATGTCACTCAGCACTTGTATTCATTCCCTTTGCAGAGGGGGGGGGGAGAAGGGGGAGGGGCTGAGATTGTTGTTATTGCATGTAAACAAAGACCAGAAGAGAACCAGGGAAATTAGGACATATGGATTTTTTTTGCCTAAAACTTGCTTAACTTAGTTATATATTGCTGCCCATCAGATTTACAGTGCTATATATTTTTTGTCATAACTCGGACAACCCCTTTAAGGTATACATCCCTTTAGCAAATTGTCATTTCTTTGGGAGACCACTCATTTGATGATCTGGCCGACTTTCATGCTACCCCCAGGTTAGCGGACTTCTACCATCTCGTAAAGTATTAAGTTCCATTAATCTTATGCTTTTTATTTTCACACTGTTATTTGTTGCATTGTGTTTGTGTTTCATTGTAGTTTTACATTTCAATAACTGTATTTTTTATACGCTCTGTCCTGTGTATAGTAAAATGTCACATTAATAAGAGCCTTCTTGTGTTCTAAGCGATTCCACGACCTTTCAAGACGTGTTACATATATTTGTGTATTAACCCTGTGCATGCTAGAGTGCATAGTAGGTAATTGGGAGTTACCTAGTTAAAGGCGTCTTGTCCACCTAATATGACAAGTGGTGGCAGCTATTATCCCTAAGATGTGGATGTCAGATAGCTGAAGGTCAAAGATTTAGAGTAATCCTGTGGTTCAAAGTGGTAGAGTAGGAGGATTACGTTAAAATTTGGGTGACCCTTTTAACTCGCATCCTGAATCTAAGTTGTGATCCTGACAGGCGGTAATGAACATTCTCATCCTCTATCGTCCATGTAAACAGGCTACATGGGCAGCTTTATCGAGGTGTTACAAGTTTGATGAACCTCTATTGATCCGTTCTCAACATGGGTGGGGGTTGTAGCAGTCAGACCCCACCGATGAGACATTTATAGCATACTTTATCTATGTCTCCAGTGAGGAAAACCTTAACCACAACTAAAGACTTTTAAAATGACAAGGGTGAGACAGGGGTATGACAGCTGGTGACACTTAGGCTTATTCGGTTCTCCTTTTCACTGATGGATTTTACTTGCAGATTATTATGGTATTTCTTTACAGCTATAATACATAAGTGATATTCAGGGAAATGACACGACGCAACCATCTTTTTGATAAAATTCTCCCAAGTGATATGTTACTGCATAATTTCTCACTGTGCTTATCTATGAACAGACCAATGCCCTAAAGTAGGGATCTCAAACTCGTGGCCCTCCAGCTGTTGCAAAACTACAACTCCCAGCATGCCCCAATAGCTGTAGGCTCTCCTGGCATGATGGAAGTTGTAGTTTTACAACAGCTGTAGGGCCATGAGTTTAAGATCTCTGACCTAAAGGGTTTTTCCATATATCATTGTAGGAGCCACTGCAGTCAACATATGTTGTCCTCTTGAAGACCACTGTGGTTTACTAAAACACCATTTACTGTACTCCAGTAAATGGCTGTTAGATGACAATTCAACCTCCATCCTCTTAAGTGATATGAGAAGACCAGCCAGTCTGATGAGTGATAAAATAAGATGAGATAGTCAGACATTAGTAGAGACGTCACATATCAGGAGCAGTCAGCAGTTTATCTCAGACATAACAGTGGTGTGGAGCATAAAATAGTATAAAATCCATGTATAACTTGTGCCCCACATGTCTCAGTCCTGTACACATCTCTTATACTCACTGTAATGTCTCTATCCTGCAGGCCGGACTGGACCTGGTGCATTAGTCAGACATTAGTAGAGACGTCACATATCAGGAGCAGTCAGCAGTTTATCTCAGACATAACAGTGGTGTGGAGCATAAAATAGAATAAAATCCATGTATAACTTGTGCCCCACATGTCTCAGTCCTGTACACATCTCTTATACTCACTGTAATGTCTCTATCCTGCAGGACTGGACCTGGTGCATTAGTCAGACATTAGTAGAGACGTCACATATCAGGAGCAGTCAGCAGTTTATCTCATAGACATAACAGTGGTGTGGAGCATAAAATAGTATAAAATCCATGTATAACTTGTGCCCCACATGTCTCAGTCCTGTACACATCTCTTATACTCACTGTAATGTCTCTACCCCGCAGGCCGGACTGGACCTGGTGCATTAGTCAGACATTAGTAGAGACGTCACATATCAGGAGCAGTCAGCAGTTTATCTCATAGACATAACATTGGTGAGGAGCATAAAATAGTATAAAATCCATGTATAACTTGTGCCCCACATGTCTCAGTCCTGTACACATCTCTTATACTCACAGTAATTCCTCTATCCTGCAGGCCGGTCTGGACAGAGCCTCCATGAAGTCACTGAAGTGAGGACCAGACAGATCGTTATTAGAAAGGTCAAGTTTCCTCAGGGACTGGTTATTCCATATTCCAGATGCCAACTGGATGCAGGAAGTGTTTGGTAGCCCAGCCTTATACAAACTGCAAAAATAATAAAGGCTGAAATAAGTAACATGTCCAAAGTGCATAAGTATAAAATCTGTAGACTGTAAATGCTGAGAACGTAACCCCTCTTGATAAAATCCATAAACTGAAGGACTTCTGGTTCCGGCGTTTAGATGTGAGGAGGTTCATGCGTGAGCTCCTCTCCTGGACCTTCGATATCGGGGACGCTCAACCCACCTGCACTGTGGAAGTCAACCTGGATAATTGGGGGTTGTTTTGTAGATCTCAGCCTTGTGGCTGATGGAAAGGTATCTGCTCTGGATTGGCACCCTTAAGTCCATGATGCATGATAAGAAGAAGGAGGCAGTCATGCTGAGCAAGGTGACCCCCCGATATGGCTCTCCACAATATAATGACCCACCCAGCCCTCCTGCATCGCAGCCTTCTGAGTGTGAAGTTAAAACGGGGGACTTATCCATTAATAATAGTAAGCAGGTGGCTACTCCCTGGTGAACACCGTGTCCTCGGCCCTCCACCAGATACAAGAGGTATCCTTGTAGGGCCAGAGACTGTGTGAGGTGGAACAGTGTGTGTCTTTTGTTGAGGATGATTATTCCAGAGTCAATGCCCATATTAAGACCCTTCTCAAGATAATGTGACCTTACTGGAAATGACTGAAGATCTAGAAAACAAATCACGCCATAATAATGTGCGCTTCATGGGCCTCACTTAACACGTAAGACTGCAGGCATTGTGAAGTTGGACTACCTGAAGCTCTAGGCCTAAATGGGGGGCTGAAAGTGGAGCGGGCACACAGAGCTGGTAGTATACACCACGCTTCCTTTGACCCGGGCCTAGGCTGAAGGCCCAACAGGTCATTATGTGTTATTTAGACTATAATGATAGGATTTGCTCAGGGCATTCCCAGCAAAGAAGGGCCGGTTGCTACTTCATGGATCACCAATCCTGCTGTTTGCTGACTACTCTGCAGCCGTAACTAAAAAGTGCACAGCTATTGGGATAGTATCCACTCAACTTTACGACATGAAGATATGATTTCAATTAATATTCCTTGCCATTACTGCATGTTACAGAAGAAGATGAAAGCTCTGCTTCCTTTTGTGATCCTAAGGAGACAGAGTCATTGGATCTTTTGGACAAGAAGTCTTGAACCAGCCCAGTTCATAGTACAAGAGGCTATGTTTCACCTTCCGGAGCTTCTTAGGCTGACATCATCAAGAGTCCAGACAAGAAAGGTAAAATGGGACAACCACAGAGGGATCAACGTCCATTGAGGCTTCACAAAAAAGGTCCTATTTCTTCTGATCCAACCTGAGGAATATATCCTGCACTAACTGTTAGATAATATACGGGAGCGACTAGTATTGGTAACGTCCCATCTTCTGGGTTTGATCCATGTTCTGCTATGGTGGTTGTCTTTTTCTGATAGTCTTTATGAGATTAGTCTTCTGGAATGTCAAGGGGCTTAAGTCCCCTCATAAGAGGTTGTTAATTTTATGTCATCTCAAAAAACTCTGTCCTAATGTGGTTCTATTACAGGAGGCTCATCTGTCTAAGGATGACTTTCACAGACTGCAGAAACTGTGCGTGGAACAAGTATTTGGTTTGTCGGTGGTAGGTAGGAAGGCAGGGTGGTTATCTTAGTCCATAAACAACTAGCATGTAACGTGATGCAGTTTGACTCTGGTGGCAGTTTATTATAGCGTATTCAATTTATATGGGCCAAATCTACAGAATGTCCCCACATGTCTCAGTCCTGTACACATCTCTTATACTCTCTATAATGTCTCTGTCCTGCAGTCTGGACTAGACCTGGTGCATTAGTCAGACATTAGTAGAGACGTCACATATCAGGAGCAGTCAGCAGTTTATCTCATAGACATAACAATGGTGTGGAGCATAAAATAGTATAAAATCCATGTATAACTTGTGCCCCACATGTCTCAGTCCTGTACACATCTCTTATACTCACTGTAATGTCTCTATCCTGCAGGACTGGACCTGGTGCATTAGTCAGACATTAGTAGAGACGTCACATATCAGGAGCAGTCAGCAGTTTATCTCATAGACATAACAATGGTGTGGAGCATAAAATAGTATAAAATCCATGTATAACTTGTGCCCCACATGTCTCAGTCCTGTACACATCTCTTATACTCTCTATAATGTCTCTATCCTGCAGGACTGGACCTGGTGCATTAGTCAGACATTAGTAGAGACGTCACATATCAGGAGCAGTCAGCAGCTTATCTCATAGACATAACAATGATGTGGAGCATAAAATAGTATAAAATCCATGTATAACTTGTGCCCCACATGTCTCAGTCCTGTACACATCTCTTATACTCACCGTAATGTCTCTATCCTGCATGCCGGACTGGACCTGGTGCATTAGTCAGACATTAGTAGAGACGTCACATATCAAGGAGCAGTCAGCAGTTTATCTCATAGACATAACAATGGTGTGGAGCATAAGATAGAATAAAATCCATGTATAACTTGTGCCCCACATGTCTCAGTCCTGTACACATCTCTTATACTCACTCTAATTCCTCTATCCTGCAGGCCGGACTGGACAGAGCCTCCATCAAGTCACTGAGGTGAGGACCAGACAGAGGGTTACGAGAGAGGTCAAGTATCTTCAGGGACTGGTTATTCCTTATTACAGATGCCAACTGGATGCAGGACGTGTCTGGTAGATTGTTATCAGCCAAACTGTAGGAATAAGAAGATGATACCTGGGTGATGATACCTGGGTTCTGCATACTTGGTCCCCTTGTTGCTGCATGTTTCAGAAAAGTAAAATGTAATGCACAAAATCTGGAAATGGCAAAGGGTTAAGTAGAACAAAGGCGCAGGAGAAGGCGCCAACTGATAGAGCCATGCATATCATACTAAAGATCTCACAGGTAGTTTCCAAATATATTCCCCCGAAATGAGGCACATGAGGCTATGTGGCTCCATATTCTGCACACCTTCCACATGGAACCATATTTCAGGGATATTCATCTTCAGAAGTAATGCTTCTTGAGGAGAATAACTCCATAGAGATATGTAGGAATATGTCACCTTTGTTTTTCTGTCGGATTTCTTGGAGACATGCAAAGTTACAATATGGTTCCATGCACAGGGTCATAGCTAAAGGCTCATTGGTCTTGGTGTAAGAGTTCAGCTTGGGCCTCCGTTCCCTCAGTGCTTTGTGGTCAGGGAAGTACATAGCCTTTGTGCTGCCTGAGGCAAAAATTGAAATGACACCCGCCATGCCAAATTCTTGACCTAACCTCTTCCATCCAGCCAGAGATGTGATTTGACCAGCATGCACTTTCTACAATACTGTTGTGGTGCAAGGGTTTTGGGCCCCATCAGGATTCTGGGCCTAGAAGCGACTTCTACCTTTGCACCCCATAAGCTATGCTCCTGTCCATGGGCCTCGATAAATTCCAAATCCAGCAATATGCAGGGCCTGCCTTAGGGATGTGGAAAGCACATAGTGAATGGGGTACTACTAGTATGTAAAAAAAAATCCACAAAAAACAAAACATAAGACAAGACATAGAAGTTACTGAGATAGCACAGATTGATGGGGAAATTCAATGTGATGGGTCATGGGACAACACTTTAAATTGTAGGATTAAGCAAGTGTACACCTCCAGTTAAATGGATAAGCAAGTGAATACATACCACTGAATGGATTGTTGAGTGAGCATATAACTGATCCTAGATATCTTGATGTGCGAGTGTATATCTTAAAGGCTATGTACACCTTTGAGGGCAATTGTACTCATTTTGAGCAAAATATAATTTTTTCAATTGGTGATTAAAAATATGGAGCCTTTTTTCTGTACAGAGCTGAGATGCTCTAGTACAGGAATCAGCAACCTCCGGCACTCCAGATGTTCTGAAACTACAACTCCCAGAATTCTCTATTTATTTCAGTGGGAGTGGTGAGAACAGCGAAGCATGTTTACATGCTGGGAGTTGTAGTCTCCAATCAGCCGGAGTGCCGAGGGTTGCTGATCCCTGCTCTAGTAGCAGCCTCTGGATTTTCTCTCTTTTCTGTCAGTTGGGGACCTGACAGGCTCCTTATCTCTGCTCTCTGACATTATAAACACTCATTATAGATAAGTTCTTACCTTACTGATAAGAATGTGACTTAAATAAGTGTTTATGACCTCTCAGTAGTTTACAGATAAGGGTTATTAGATGACCACAAAGTGAAAGTGAAAGTACCCGTCACACAGCTAGAAAAATAGTTAACCCTTTGTGACAGAATGGCTCAATATTTTAATAACGGCCACATGAAAATATGATTTTAGCCAAAAATGAGTAAAATGCAATCATAAACAAAAATTGCTTCACAGGGTGTACATACAACCTTTATGGCCCATTTATGCAGGACGATATAGCAGCAATCTGCTTCCTGGTAGAGAAAACCCGCTGCATTTACATGCAGAGATCTCCTCCACAGTGTGGGGAGAAACGATCGCTAATGCCATTGCTCTTCACCATAATGACTCTTTGTTTCCCTGCAGCAGATCGTGTTTAGTAAGCTCAATCTACCACTGGCAAACAATGATTTTGGGGTGCGCAAAAACTATCGGATCAGCAGTATAATTACACCGCCAGATAATTGCTAATGAATGTTACTATGAACACTTATTAGTGATTATTGCTGCAATTCTCGGCCCATGTAAAGGGCCCTTAACTACATAAGACCAAACTCGACCATAAGTATGAAGTCTTATACTCACCGTAATTCCTCTATCCTGCAGGCCGGACTGGACAGAGCCTCCATCAAGTCACTGAAGTGAGGACCAGACAGATGGTTATAAGACAGGAGCAGAGTCTTCAAGGACTGGTTGTTCCTTATTACAGATGCCAATGGAATGCAGGAAGTGTCTTGCAAATTATTAGTTCGTAAACTGAAGAGAAAATGGAGATACGGACATCAGATGTACAAAATTGTCCTTAAACTAAAATTTATCAGAGAACAGAATTTTTGGGACCTGTTATGCTGCAAATGTAATAGAAAAGAACTACGGAAATGGTTCCTCTAGAGGGGTTGTCCAGCTAATACTTTTGGGCGATAACTGGCTGAGGTAGATCATTGCTGCGGTAAAAGACTAATAGAGCAGCTATTTAGTGTTTACTGATGTGGCCATTATACGTCGGAACAGAAGTGGCAGGGTATTAGTGAGGCTACCATTGATCATGAATGTGGTCAGAATGAAATTCAGCAGTAGATCTCACCTACCACTCTATTCAGACTTGGGTCCCTCTGTTCTTAGGATTCTTGGGGGTCTCCAGGTCAGACCACCTGTGATCCGTTACCTATTATCTGTCCTGTGGACAGGTGATAACTAATATTTTTTCAGGACATGTCCTTTAATACAAGTTTTACTGAATATTTTCCCATAAAACTATATATCGGCCAGCTCTTCCATTCTCAAGGTGACAGGCACACTTATCCTCCATGATACTTGTATTCTTCATTACATAACAGTTCTGGAACATCTATTCTTAGGATACAATATCGTGCTGCTTCTCCTGAAAATTCCTGAACACATTGACAACTGAGTGTTATTGATTTGGAGTATGTTCACGATACTGACCAGTCAGTGCCGACAGAGCCAGACTGTGTGGGAACATACCCTATTTGACAAGTGGAATAGTGACTCCCAGTTGTCAATGTATTCAAAAATTTCTGGAAGAAAACAGAAGAATGGCACATGCTGTTTAAGAATACAAAAATAAAATAAAATATGACTGATATTTTTACCTCAGATATTTCAGGGTATATAAACCTGGTACAAGTCTTTCTAATCCTTCAGTCTGTAAAAAACACCCAGTTAGATCAAGTTCTTCTATATCTATGCAGGTGTCCAGAATAAATGCCAACACTGTGCAGTCTCGAGCCGACATGTGAACACGAGAAAGGTCAAGTCTTCTGAGTGATTGTAATGATTCCTGAACCAGAGCCTTATTCCGGGATTCATACAGATAGAAGAATGTACTCAGAAGATGCCGCTTTTTGTCCTCACTTTCAATCGTCCTATGTCCTTCTAGAATGAAGTTCTTCAGCCAAGTGATGACATCTATAGACGTCTGAGTTGCTTGTCTCTCCAGGTATCCAGTCAGCATTGACCTGGTGGAGCCGTCTGATAGACCACACAGGAAACGGAGGAATATCTCACCTCGTCCATCAGGATAGGATTTGGCTTTATTTAGTGATTTCTGTAACTTCTCAGGAGAATAATCCACATAATGCACCAAGGCAGAGAGGAATTCCTGAACGGTGAGATGTAAGAAGGAATAGGACACAGGTTCCTCCGATTCCATCAGAAAACTTGATAAGAGCTTTGACTTATTGTTCACATGGAAACAATCCAGATCTCGTTCATCAAAGATAATCCTGTGATTCATGACTCCATGTTCTGCCATCCATCCGATGGACTGCAGGATCTTCTGGGCGTCACTTTTGTGCAGGCTGTGATTGGACAGGATGTTGGAGACAAATATCGTAAAGAGCTGGGTGACGGTTTTGGGTAATAATGACGCCGGCTGATCACTACTGGTTGGCTGGAAGCTCTTGGATAATACTGTACAGATGATCCAGCAGTAGGACGGGATATAACAGAAGGTGTACAGGGTGTCATTCTGCTTCACATAATTAAAAGCCTTTTCTCCCAGTTCAGGGTCGGGGAAGAAATTTTCAAAGTACATCCGTCGTTCTTCTGGGAAAAACCCAGTAATTTCTACAATTCTTTGAAAAACACTACAATCAATTGATGCCAGTCTGGTTGGACGACTGGTCATTAGGACCGAACAACCAGTAAGAAGAGACTTTCTCACCAAACTAACCACAATCTGACCACAAGGTTCGGGCTGTTTAGTATTACAGCACAAGTGACGTGATGAGAAATCCATGGTATGAAGACTTTCATCTAAACCATCAAATATAAAGAGAAGTTTTTCTGGCTCCTGTAAGATGTTATCAAGCTGCTCCCACAGATATGAGTACTGATGAAGGATCATCTCCTCCAGACTAACCTTATCCAGTCTGTTCAGTTCTCGGAATTTGAAGAAAAAGACAAAGGAGAATCTTTGATAGAGACGCCCCTTCACCCAGTCATGGACAACCTTCTGCATCAGTGTGGTCTTCCCTACACCAGGCACTCCGCTCACCATTACCACACATGGAACATGTTTTGATCGGTGGCACCAGCGGAACAATTTGTTGGGGAAAATGTGTTGTAATTCATTTTGGGTTTTCGTTAAGTATTCCTCATGTTTTACCCCGGTCTCTATCAGCTCATTTTCAGAGTGCCTCCTAAACTGTTGAGTGGAGACGATGATGAGGTTCACATAACGTGTACAGAATGGAAAACTTTGCTCCCCCTGGTTACATCTTGGAGGATTGTGCTCAACAAGTTTATTCATTTTTTCATATAAATGTTCCTTGTGGTGCTCCTGGGCATCTATGATAGAAAAATACATCAGAAAAACAGAATTCAGCACACAGTGCTAAAACAAGATCATATATACTTTGCTTGCATTGACTGTTGACTTAACTATTGTAAGATGTTACTAACTCCTACAGAAATCCATTTAGACGTCTCCCCCCCCCCCATTTACCACCCTTAGCAAACATGCTGTCAAGAATAAGGTCCCCCTTATCTTTAGTTATTATAATGTTTGCAGTGATATTATGTGTTTTATGGTTATATGTCCTAGTGTAACATATTCCGGTGTGACTTACATATATATACAGGGTGTATTTATGTATTTGTATCTTCTGTATTACAAGGCCAGCAGCCATGTTGGGGGTAATTGATTTATAGAGAGCCGAGCTGTCTGCTTTGTTCATGGGAAACAGCCAAACTGCTCCCTGGGAGGTAGTTAGAACCGAGGTGCTAAAAAGGATGGGCCCATTTGTGGATCACACTTGAGGAAGAGGACTGCAGACGCCCGGGCTCCTCTGGTCAGCAGGGGGGAAATCCTAACCAGAGAATGAACAATAATTTTAGTGCATCATAACTTGTTCAGGAGGGGGCGGATGTCTCATCACCTCTGGTATGATGGGGGCATCGCAGGGACACCAGACACGGAGTATCAACTCGCCTTTACTTTCCAAAAAGAAGGATCTCGCCTTCTGAGCGTTCTGGACGTGTCTCATTTGATATGCTAGGACTCGGAACAATGAAATAGGAATTATGAAGAAGGGCTGGGGCCTGTATCTTCACCAGGGCAACTGGGAAAATATCTTTTGGATATGTTCACACTTGTCCCCTAGATGGCCAGGGGGCAGGCTGCATGTGTAATGAAGCTGAGCACAGAGGTGTGAGGGAGAATGTCCTCAAGCCGGCCCCTTCAGGAAAGACCTAAAAATTTAATCCCTGCAATATTTGAGTGTCACAAAGTGGGAGATCCAATCGAATTGGTTTGTGCACCATTATTCTTCCCAAATCTCCTGGGAGGAAGGACTTTTACAACGCAACTAAGTATCAGAACTTTCTATGATTTCTCCTTTTATAGTTGTTTGCCATTTATGTCTCTTGTTAATCATTTTTTGTAATCAAGTGCTGTTCAATTTCCATACATTAAACCTAAAAGTTTAATAATTTGTCTTGTAACTTTAAGAACATGTTAGCTCCATGAAGAGTGTGTGTGCAGTGTGAGGCTGTGTGTTATTTTCTGTGAGGCTTATTACAGTTTGTGTGTCTGCTTGTGAGTGGAGCACTCAGGGGTGTCCTGTCGACCTTATAACGGACAGGTAGTGCCGACAAAACTTCATTGTTATTGGGTGGGTGTGCATGCAGGCTTCAGGTGTTGATTTATTCTCCACTTACGGCCCGGCGCAGGATGTAACAGCGTGTGAGGTCATGAGGTAAATCGGCCTGAAGGGCTTGGGCAAACCTTGTCAGGTGACGCGGTGGGCTGGTCTGGTTTGGTCCCCGGTATGTGACAGATGCGTTTGTCTACTCTAATATTTCCTTATGTGCCTCACTGTGCACTCTGCTTTGCCAAGGACCAACCAGGGCCTGTATCCAAGACTTCTCTCGTGCTGGCTCTGTTCTCTAAAATTCTCTAACGAACCAATAACACCATCCACAAGAGTAGATGTAGTAATGTTTCGAGAGCTCTAAAAATCTGCCTCGTCCCCCTCTTCCTATCCTACAGCTTTCTCCTCTTCCTCCCTTGCCTTGTGTTTACAGAGAACCCCAAAGGGTCACTTGTACACTAAATTAAATGGGTATTCCAGAGCACTAATTTCAACTGAAAACTGGGCCTGAGCTGGGTAAAATAATCTTTACTCACCTTGCCGTTCCCTTGCTTGGCTGCTCCTTTGGTCTCCACTCTCCTCCACTTCCTGGTCTCTGACTTGGCATTCCAATCACTGGATTAGGTGGATCACCATTGCAGCTACTCATTAGAGAGTAGTCCAAAACATTTCCAGCATTTTGAGCCTTAGGCCAGGAATAGAAGAGGAGCAGGGACAGGAGCAACAAGTAAGGTGAGTAAAGATTATGTTATTCCTCTCCGACCCCGTTTTCATTGCTCCTCCAAAATACACTTGGCACTTTATGCATATTAGAATCTTTTATGGTAACTGGTTCAGTAGTACATTAAATAGGCTCCTTCCTTATAATTATATTCTAAAATGGACTTTATCGGTACAACATTGCCAAAAATATTGTCTCCTTATCAATAAAATGATTATTAATATTCATTGATACATTTCATTTCTTCTGCATTTTGTGCCGTGGAAAACCCTCAGCATCCAGAATTTTCATAACTGTCAATGAGCCTTGTGCTTTGAGCTTTTGCTTGAGCTTTTCACCAGCTTGCCTTTAAGGGTCATTGAGATACATCATCACAGAGATACATCAAAGGTTTTGATTGGTGGGGGTCTGGGTGCTGAGGACCCCAACGGTACTTAGGATGAGGTCTGTCCCCTCGCTGAAGAGGAGCATTGAGGAGATCCCAACACTCAGACCCCCACCGATCAAAACTTTTGGTGTGTCTCTCTTATGGAAACTCAGTGACCCTTTAAAGAGTTCATTGACTGCATGGAAAAACCTGGTTATTGATTATATCTGTGTAGTCAGTGGTTCAGTACCTTTTAATGCTGGAGGAAGTGTATGTCCATTTTTATCCAGTAGGACCTGTTCAACCAAAGTCTCACCTGAAAGGTAAGGAATACCATGAACTTTAACATGCAGACAACATCAGCAAACAAAATATATACAAAGGCTAATAATAATTCACACTCCAGGTAAATAGCATCAAGTGGTTGTCAGCAGCAGATCTTCCTACAATACCTTCTTGTTGAGTATTTTACATTAAGCTGTATAGTTTTAGGGGCCTCTGCTGCATCACTTTTCAAGGAGAGGTTGTACATACCCAGGCTGTTGCTAATAGAGCACTCCTATCAGTCCACCACCATGTCCACTCGCCACCATAAGCCTCTGTCTATTAGGCCTTATCCACACAACCGTATTTTGCACCTGTGTCCAATCCACATTTTTGCAGCTCCCATATGGTCTCATCCATTTCTACAGTTTTGCAAAAAAAAAAAAACAGACAGCACATATATGTCATCCGTGTGCACATCTGCACGTCCATTCCGCAAAATCTAGAACATGTCCTATTCTGGTCAGCATTGCGAATGAGAATAGCCATTTCTATTGATGGGAGAGAAAAAAATGCGGAAAGCACACAGAAGGTCTGTATTTTGCGGATCCATGGTTTGTTAGGCCTTATGTTTGTGTGCATGAGGCCTGTTACACTGACAATAATGGTTTGGAATACCATATATTTCAAAGCATTATAGAAGTTTTAATTAAAAAAGCCGTCACCAGAATATATATCTATATGTATATTAATAGGTCACTTTAAAAACCAAAACACATATTTGGTGGCACTACTGTGTAACAAAGTAAAATTGTGAAGTGGACGCCACGATATATAAAGAAGGGGATACAGATCTTTGAAGCGTTACTGTATAACCATACAGTATGGTGGCAAATGACCGAGCTTACCATTGGAGGTATACGTATGTATGTGTCTTTTGTGGAATGGACATACGGATGCGGAAAGCACATGGAATATCTATTTGCTTTCCGCATCTTTAGGTCTGTCCACAAAAGGATAGAACGTGTCCTATACTGGGCCACAAAATGCGGACCATGGACCCTTTGAAGTCAATGGATGCAACAGGGAGTGCATCCATATTTTTGCGGATCCACATTTTCAACCTAAGGATGGAAAAAGCTAAATTTTTGTACTTTCCATAAAATCCCTTTCTCGTTTAACTTATTGAGGGATATAGAACCATGGTTGTACACTCAGCTGCCACTAGGAGGCGACACTAGATATTAAAAAAAAATGTTGGCTCCATCCAGGTGGGCTATACCCTCTCCACAGACACTAGACTTATGAGTTTGTACCAATAACAGTAGGAGAGAGAATATGAGGTAAGAACTACATGTCCGGTACCGAGCGGGGAACAGAACAGCCTGGGGACAGGAAAAAGAGGAAAACAGAGGGTGGGGTCTGTGTCCCCATGAATTGAATAAGAAAGGGATTTTACAGTAAGTACATAATCCAATATTCTCGTTAATGTCATTGGGGACACAGTATCGTGGGACGTCCCAAAGCAGTCCAAGAGGGTGGGAAGAGAACAGCCATGTAAATGGTATAGCATACAGCTGCTAGCGGAACCATGTGACCTAGCAGGACCAGTATTGGCCACAGAATGGATATGGCAAATAGGCAAAACTAAGGAAATGGGCTATGAGGCTCGGAGTCCAAAGAACTGTAGGAAACAGCAAGGATTCCAAGGACAAATGTTTGGGAAAAAAATTCCAGGCCCAAGAAAGGTAACAAAGGGAAACAACCAGCTCCATCCAAAGCTGGGCAAAAAGAAAACAGTAAAGTGAGTAAAGGGAGCAGGGTAAGGAAGATGTCCTGAACAGTGAGGTGAACAATTACCTACTGGAGGGCCAGGGGAAGGAGTATGGCACAATCAGGGTTCCCCAGTGAGGAAATGGAAGTGCAGCACAACCAATAGGCGTCTGCAGGAGATGTATGGATAGAGAAGGATGCCCTGGGAGGACAATCTATAATAGAACAGATCCAACAGAAAAATAGGATGGTCCCAAAGGGCAATTGTGAGAACCTATCAGGAGAGAAAATGCCCAGGAAAACACAAAAGCATTCCTGACCCAAAAACCTCCTCGAAAAAAAGCAAAAGGAAGACCACGAGGAACACAAACTGCCAAAAAAACACAATCCAGAAGAGCATGGATTGAAAGGACCCTTACCATGAAAGGGATTGGACAAGGAAAAAACTTTGAACTGTCCTAGACCAAAGAAATGTCTTGTCACACCATGAGAAGGCCCAGGGACAGATGCCAGGGCAGAGTAGGAGGAAGTACGGAATGGCAAATTCTCATGATGGTAAGGGAGAAGGGCTCCGTCCTCTGAAAGTCAGGTGGGGAAAAGAGACACCATAGGAGCAGAAGCAGCTGGAACGTAGTGGGAATGTACTCAACCACTGGAGGAAAAGGGGGTCATTAGCGATGGCTAGGAGGAAAGAACGTAAAAACGTGCCTCCCATAAATGGGGGCAAGAATTGTGCTCTAGAAAACTGGAATAGGATATCACAGTCAAATGTAAGACAAAACTCTGGCCTCTGGAAGTCCCATGAAAAGGTTAGCCAGTAACAGGCCCCGACAATACAATACCTGATGGGGCTACAGTTTAGAAGCCCAAGAGGGAAACAAGCCGAGGGGAACCCAGGAGAAAAACAGAACCAAGTGATGCAACTGTTACAAAGAGTGTATGTGCTCAGCAATGCCGTGGGCAGCTTCTTTGGAGGGAACCAAAGTGAAGGAATGCCATCTGAATATCCACTAAAGAGACCAACCATTTAGAGAGGTGGAGTCCCTTGGTGGAAGTTTGTCCTTGACCACCCAGATGAGATTCTGCATGGTGGAAGACAGCCTAGTACTCTGCTCTGATTCAGAGTCAGCAAAGTCCCCAACTAGGCATAGTGAAGCTGAGGTGTTTCCCTCAGTGGTAGTCCTTTCCTAGAAATGAACTAGGATGCTGGGAATGACCGGGACCTATGAGGGGAGACCCTAGACCATTATTGGACCCTGCTCCTGGATATGAAGCAAGGTATGAAGCAAAGGACTCCAGGAGACCCCAAGATTAAGGCACCTGACACAAGCAGGCTTCTGGCTGTCCACCTAGTAACAATATTTCACAGCAGGGACATGAAGCAACCCCAGAGGGCTGAATGGGGGGCCATCTGTGCTCCTGATATAATAAAATGATTTTAAACATAATTAAATCTTGGATATACCTGGGTTGCAATATTTGGTATAAAAGCCAGATGGCTACAGAAGGGACATCATGTATCTAGACAAGGAATTGCTCTGCTGTTTTTCCCGCCTGGAGTATCCTAATTGCTTCCAGATGCATACTATGAGGCTATATGCATCACTCTTTGCTAATCCACGTGTCACATTCCTATCAGCTCATTTGCATTTTTAGATTGTACAGGAGACACCCAGGGCTTGGCTAATAAAGGGAGAGACTTCTGCCGTTTGGAGTTGGAAGCGGTGGAGGAAGACTCAAATACCATCATGAGTCTAGTATTCTCATTCTTTTACTCCCAGACTAAATTTGAAGTTTCAGAGCATTGCAGACAACATAGTTAGTTCCCTTGTTTAGGAATCATACAAAATTTCTACCTTGACACCCCAGCGCAACACAAAGCCACCGCACAGACAGAAGCTCACTTCCGGACACCAAGTTGATATGTGCCACAAAGAAGCGCTACAGATGTGGGGGGAGGGGTGATTTGGGGATGCATGCTTGGGGGGGAGATATGGGGATGCATCCTCTGGGAAGAAAGGCATCTCCTCCTCCCACTGCTAATTCTGTGCTGGACCTGGATTGAAAGGCTCCAAAAAGACCTTAAAAAAATTTATGGACAGGAGGGAGTGTCAAAGAGACCCCCAATGGGGAGAAAAATGACCCATTAGAACCCTTGGATGCCAGTGAAAAGACATGAAACTCATGTGGCCTAGTCCCGGCAGAAGCCTGGGACTAAAGTAGATGGCATGGCTGAAAATCAAGCACCCCTACATGGCGGACACTGCATCTGGCATCTTCGGGTGCCGCAGGGTCACTCCTTCGGTAAACTTGTACCTCAGTGGAATTACCGGCACTCTACTGAGGATGCAGTAATGGGGGACTGGGTGACCAGTGAAGTACCGAGGTATGTGCCCACAGGGTGTGCTACTAAAGTGGACGCCCACAATGAAGACCCCCTGCTGCAGGATAAAACCTGCCGCAGGAAGAAAGAAAATAAAAAGGAGAAAAGATAAAATTGGAGCAAGAGCTGTAGACAAAAATCAGGTTGTGTCTGCCTTCTACAGACAGTAGACTAGCCAACCTTTTTATATCTAGTGTCCCCTCCTAGTGGCAGGGACATAACCTAAATATTCAATATTCTTGTTCCACAGATTACATAGAGTCCTACCTTTTTGACAAAGTTCTTCAAGCACAGCTTGTAAGCTTGGAAGCTGATGTTCCTTTTGCAGGGCATAAAGACTGACCCACAAACCTATCACAGCTTCTCTTCCAAGTTCGAAAATATCTTGTAGCAATTTCCAGGCTAAAGTTTTCTTTTCTTTTTCTAGAGTCTTGTATTTCTAGAACCACAAAAGTTAGAGACAAATGTTATTGTATGGAGTTTTTTCGCACAAGAGTTGACAATGTTTTCCATAATGTTTTCATACAGTTTTTATCTAAAATGTAAAATATACTATATTAGGCTAGTTTCACATCTGCGGCAGAGTTCTCTGGATCCGCTTTGCTGGATACTGCCGCCTATCTGCTGGCCACTAACCAGCAAATATGACAAGAGTCAGCCAAACAAGAACCTCTGCAAGCGGTAATTTTTGTCCGGCATTTTCTGTCGGAACTGGTGGCTGTCTCACCCTGCCGCAGATGTGAAACTAGCCTAACTAACTTTTAATTCTCTTGTAAGAAATATACCAAATCTATTTTATTACCACAAATCCCAGTTTTCCTGAGATGCGAAAGGAGAGGACAATAAAATCTTGCACAAGATGGCAATTGAAGAAGTCACTTATCACTACCAAACATGCCCTCATACAGCTAAACTGATGGGAAAATAAAAAGTTATAACTCTAAGACTGTGATTAGGCAAAAAAAAAAAAAGCTACTCAACTATCGTGTGATCAAGCAGGGAAATTGAGCAGATTTCATTAAAATACATTACATACATTTGAAATGAAGCAGTCACAGATATTTCTGCAACAGATCTGATGGGTGTGAAGATACTCTAGCTGTCTCATTTGGATTATCCCTGTCCATATAACTTACAGATATATCTATTCTCAAAAGCCCCATAAAAAGATTTCGTGAAACTGGGGGCAAATTTAGTTTCCATATCGGTCCCCCAGATTTGCTTATATATTTGGCCTTGAAATTGAAAGACATTGTGTGAGAGAATATATTTAATACATTTTACCAGGAAATCCCTTTGCTCCTCAGGCATTATGGGATCCTGATTAAGGAACCCCAAAACACAATTTATACCCAGAGACATCCAGAGTTAGCCATTGGAAGTCATCCTCCCATTTGAAGTCTTTTAATTGTTTCATCAAAGCTGTCGAGTCTTTAAGATAGGATTCTAGATTTATAACATATTTTTGTAAAAATATGTCATATAATGTAATAGGTTATGGGTCAGGGAGGAAACTCCAGAAATGATTGGGCGTCCTGGTGGGTTTTGGAGGTTTTTATGAATTTTAGGGAGATGGTAGAAGGTGGCCAAAGTCGACTCCTCAACTAGGATATATTCTTTCTCTTTTTGTCTAGTAGGTGACTCCCTGATTTTAATAGTGATATAAACTCTTCCTTATCCTGTACTGAGGGATCAATGGTTAATTGTACATAGTATTTTGTATCCGAAAGAATATTCATTGCTTCTTTAATATAGTCTTCTCTAGTTTGTATCACGATCCCCCCTCCCTTATGTGCATTTTGAATAATTATGTTTTTGTTAGACTGTAGTTCCCTTAAGGCTTTCCATTGGAAAGGTTTCAGGTTCTGTTTCCTTACTGGTTGTTGATTTCGACAGATCCCTTGACTTTCATTCCATCAGGATTAAAACCACCATCCAACTTCTACCCTATCCATCAGAAGGGCAATTTTTTTTTTAGATAATTTTTATTCGGTTGTATCAGAAGACTTTTGATCAATAAATCAACAACCATAAGGAAACAGAACCTGAACCTTTCCAATAATCTCGACAGCTTTGATAAAGCAATTAGAAGACATAAATTGGATGACTTCCAATGGCTAACTCTGGATGTCTCATCCCTATACTCTAATATCTAACACAAATTGGGTATAAATTGTGTTTTGGGGTTCCTTAATCAGGATCCCACAATGCCTGAGGAGCAAAGGGATTTCCTAGTAAAAGGTATTAAATACATTCTCATGCACACAATGTCTTTCAATTTCAAGGCCAAATATAAGCAAATTCGGGGGACCGCTATGGAAATTAAACATATACCTTACAGGGAACCTGTCGCACTATACATGCAATCCTATGTGTGGGCAGTATGGTACAAAGGAGAAAGATTAACATATAAGGGGAGATTTAACGTAGAACTGGTTTAGTTGCCCTTAACAACCATTCAGATTCCTCATTTTATTTTCCAAAAGAGCTGTCCAAAATTAAAGGAATCTGATTGGTTGTTAAGGGTTTTATCCCCTAAACTGGGGGGGGGGTGCAATTTTAATAAAACTTCAACATTAATTAAACTCCTCCTCAGTTGTGCAGGATGGAACACAGTACGATAAGCACTACACGTAAACTTCTAGTGCATGGCCACAATGTTAATCTTCTTCGTTGATGTCTGGACCATCCATAATGAAGTAGTGTCTGAGCAGGCTGCAAACCTGTATAGTTAAAGACTAAAGATTAGCCCTGAAGCTGGAAAACCCCCTTAAGGAAAACTGTCTAAGTTTCCCATGGCAACCAATCAGATTCCACCTTTCTTCTTCCAAAGGAGTTCTGACACTTGATTTTGTTGCAGAGTATGGTTGCTGGGTGCAGCAGAGTCAGTTTAGATCACTCATTGTGGAGTAACAGGAACTGGGTTTTTGGACCATGCATGCAATAACTGAAGTTTACCTTACATGGTGAATGGCACAGACAGGAAACAGAAATCAGAGTTCACTTCAATGTACAGGAAATACAACACATAAACACAGATAAGCATAGAGAGACTACATAGTAAGCATTAGTAAAATAAACTGCAGTCAATCCAGCAGAAGTCACTATAGCAATAAACTAAGCTGTAAGTTGTATCTCCAACAGTTTTTGACTAACTTTTAGCTTCTGAATCCAAAAGCGACCACAGTTTTTCTTTATCACAACATTTTAAGCTACAAATGCACATACAATAGAAAATAATGCAAAAATCACCTGAATGTATTGTTTATGTAAAGTTATATTGTTCATACAAAGGATACCGTAAGTGAAACATTGTGTGAAGTAGTAAAGTTAGGTAGCAGTTTTAAGGTAAAAATTTACTCTTACTCGATTTTACTGCAGTGTTCAATCTATGGACAATCTCTGATTCTCCAACAATAATCAGCCATCATATGTACATCTCATCTACTCTAATACCATCGCTCCATCACCTTAAAATCTTGGTGAAGTCATTCACCTTGCTCATCACTGACCACACCAAGGTTTTCCGGGAAATCAGTAAGATGGCTATGCAGAAGATGCACCTTGATGCTCATGTTGCAGCCAAGCACTTTGTAGTTCTCTGGACAATATCAGTGTAATCGTTTGCTGTTGAATTTCCAAGAAAGTCCTTGAGCATTCTTTTGGAGTTCTGACACTGTCCCGATGAAATGTGGACCATCAAACAAAACGGCCTTTAATTTTTCAAATGGCAGGCTAGGAAATGCCAAAATGAGGCACTTGAGACAGTCTCCTTCAGTTGTCAAAGCTTTAACAAATTGCTTCATGAGACCCAGTTTCATGTGCAGAGGTGGGAATAGAATGTTCTTTCTGTCAACAAGTAGCTCGTGTAGAATGTTTGGATCACTAAGTTTAAGGTAAGATCTTAGATGACAATTCCTCTCCACCCAATGCTTCTCACTCTTCTGTACCTAAAAAACAAGGATACTTGGTGTATCCGCGTTGCTGACCAAGTAGGAAGCATACCATTTTAAGGTCAACACAGATGATCCAGTTGTTTGTATCCAGAAATTGAGCTATGGAGACAGTACGTCCTTCATGTGAAGTTTACTCCAGATGTGGAAACACAGATTTGGAAACACAGATTTTTGGTTTATTAAGCTCACCACTTCCCTTGGAGATGCGCACCCACTGCCTATTTCAGACAGGAGTGCTGTCTATTCTTCTTTTTGCGGATCTAATTATTTTTGTGATATAACAACAACTCAATGGGGGAGATTTATCAAACTGATGTAAAGTAGAACTGACTTAGTTGTCCATAGCAACCAATCAGATTCCACCTTTCATTTTCCAAAGGAGCTGTGATAAGTGAAAGGTGGAATCTGATTGGTTGCTATGGGCAATTAAGCCAGTTCTACTTTACACCAGTTTGATAAATCTCCCCCAATGACTCTCTTTATGTCTCCATATTCTTCACAAAGGCAAACTGATCGCCAAGGTCGTCCTCTGCCCCTTGAGGGAATTTTGCTCTTGGCCAATAGGAGAAAACTAGTGCTCCCCTCGATCCAGGCTAGAGTAATCACATTAAGATAAACTGTAGAGAAAAAACCCAAATCATAGAATCATAGATGTGTAATAGTAACTTTGTATTGCATAAACCACCCACCGTGACTTCTGGGATATTTTGCAAATTTAGTTGATCCAAGAGTGCATAGAGATTCAAGTTCTCCACGATGTAGCGCAGATCATCTTCGAAATATTTATATATCATGCACAGTGCATGATCTTCAAACTGACGGAGCTTCTGCTGAAACATTTCAAGGCTATCCCCTAAAAAATGAAGAGATTTTATCATTTAAACCTTTAAGCAATTTGCTACTTTTTTTTTTTAGCTTCTAGCCCAAAAAGGGATGGGGCTTAGCGGGACGGTCGGTGCTTTGCACATCCTATTGGATATATATACTGTAAGTTATGCCAGAAACCAGGGTAAATTATAGCTGACCCTCAGCTGACATAGACTTCAATTTCTGGCGCACAGACTACCAGAGATGTGACTAATTTATTAGGTGGCATCCCCCTCTTAATAAATTAGGCACATCTCAATCTGGTGCAGAGAGATGAAGACTGGCGTATGGGAATGCTAGCCTTGTAAAATGTCTCTTTGTGGTTTTTATGTTGTTTTATCCCCCCAACAAGTAGTATTTTCAAATTGTACCATTTTCAGATACATCTAACATATATTGTCATGGGGGGCGATGTTAAAAAAAAACACAAAACAAGTCACAGTTCTGACTGATTGTCAGCAAGTCATATAGGTCTTAGTGGTTGAAAATCAAATTGACAAATCACAGAGCCACAACCACTTTTCTATTGTTTTATGGCATTTACCATGCAGTATACGTCACATGATAACCTCAGTGTGTTCGTCAGTACAATTACATCAATAACACATTTATATCTATAAATCTTCTATTTTTGTACAATATAAACTTATTGGAGAACAATTTATTTTTGTGTTGCTGTGTTCCAAGACCCAGGACATTATTTTTGTGTTAATGGAGCTGTGTGAGGGCTAGTATTTGTATTTTTTCACTGCATTGTGTTTTCCAGCATCGACCACAGCATCTGAAGGGTTAAATGGACACAATCATATTTTCCTCCCATCTGGGCATCAGAGTGAGGTGGCAACTTATATTGTAAGAGTACTTTTAAGTACTGATTGGTTCTGTCTCTATGTAAATGTTGATTTTCCCTATCTCTTGTAAACCACGGGCTGTCGGTCACATGTTTTAACATGGTAGACAGCCATGTGTTAAAGCATGATCAACGGAGTCTCACCCCGTTTAGGATAGTGATAAATTTACTTTTTATTATTCAGTGTGTGATTATTCTGTGTTTTCTTATATTTAGTGAAACTTTGTGAATATATTTAATCACTTAGCCTGCATAATCTTATTCATTCTGAAATCTTTTGAATTCATGTTTTGAAACACAACTGTATAGCTTGCTCCTACAAGTGACGATGTGGGTGCAGATACCACTATGATGGAATAGTAGAGAATTGTGCATTAATTACCTTCCCATCACATTGTACTATTACAGTGCAGAGCGGAAAGGGGTTAAAATGGTTTCCAACATTCTGGAATTGGGTGAACATAATGAAAATGTCACCCATCACTTTATAGTCATTAGCATCTTTAAATTTGAATTGAATCTACATGTGCAGGGATCCCTTATGCCTACAGCTACATCCCCAGATCTTCACTTATTTTCCAGAGCTGGAGACAGAAAACCTACATGATTCAGATGCTGTAAACATTCATCCAAATCATTAGATGCAGGTGGTGATTAGTTGTGCATCTATTCATGCCCCTCTTTAGTAGAAACAATAGGGGTAGGGGTGGATATGCTCTATGATTGTTAACAGGCATATTAACATAAAAATAAGCTCTTAAATAGCTAGGTAATCCATTGTCAGCTTGCTGAAGTTGTAATGGAAATATTCTATCTGCAAGATAATCCTCAAAATAATGGTAGGTGTAGAATTGGGATAATATAATAACCGTTCTTTTGGTCTCTTGATAGGCCTAGATAAAGATGCCCACAGGTGAGCATTGCATTGCTTATGTAATGTGTGAGTTACTAATGGGGGTTCACTGGCCACAGTGATGGTCTCATGGAGAGAGTTATGTGAAGGAGTCTAAACGTCCAAACAAAGAGGATGTTAAAGAGCCAGGAAGGAAGGAAGAGAAGTAAGAAAATACATAGAGTGACTTCAAAAAATTATATCCAGAAAATCATTCACCCATTTTTTTTAATAAAAAAAAATAACATAGAATGGTCACATGTAGTTCATATGTAATGAAAATCTGATGGATATGTCCCTTTAAACTAACTTTTGTTCCTCATGTGATGAAAATGTCTGCTCCGTACCATCAGAAGAATCAATTTGAGTTAAAACCTTACTATTCATTCTTGGGTCAAAAATGTTATCGAAATCCCCTGCAATACAAAATACTGTAACATTTTTCTGACTATAAGAGGCACCTCCCCCCTTCCCCCCCAAAAAAAAAAAGTGAGGGGAAAGTGGCAGTGTCTTATGGTCCTAATGCTAATCAAAAAATATCAGATCGGAGGCTGATGGAGGGCGGGTTTGTTCCACCAAAAGCAAACAATTGCGGAACTGTGACAGGTGTCTATGTACAAACCACTGTCCATGAAGCAGACTGCCCAGTCTCTTATGAAGCCTCCTATTTCAACAAGCTGTGAGACCAGATGAAGACTTTCTGGTCATTGGATCGCTATAGAATCTTATGGTCAAGAGTCTAGGTGCTGAAACTACGTGGGAACAGCTGGTCAGATGGTTGTTGGCCCCTCCCTATTAAGATATTAATGGCCTGGGGTCTGATCTAAAGCTGATGGAGGTTGGGGTTCTGATCTGAGGCTGATGGAGGTTGGGGTTCTGATCTGAGGCTGATGAAGGTTGGGGTTCTGATCTGAGGCTGATGAAGGTTGGGGTTCTGATCTGAGGCTGATGAAGGTTGGGGTTCTGATCTGAGGCTGATGGAGGTTGGGGTTCTGATCTGAGGCTGATGAAGGTTCGGGTTCTGATCTGAGGCTGATGGAGGTTGGGGTTCTGACCTGAGGCTGATGGAGGTTGGGGTTCTGATCTGAGGCTGATGATGATTGGGGTTCTGATCTGAGGCTGATGGAGGTTGGGGTTCTGATCCTGAGGCTGATGAAGGTTGGGGTTCTGATCTGAGGCTGATGGAGGTTGGGGTTCTGATCTGAGGCTGATGACGGTTGGGGTTCTGATCTGAGGCTGATGAAGGTTCAGGTTCTGATCTGAGGCTGATGAAGGTTCGGGTTCTGATCTGAGGCTTATGAAGGTTGGGGATCTGATCTGAGGCTGATGGAGGTTGGGGTTCTGATCTGAGGCTGATGGAGGTTGGGGTTCTGTTCTGAAGCTGATGGAGGTTGGGGTTCTGATCTGAGGCTGATGACGGTTGGGGTTCTGATCTGAGGCTGATGGAGGTTGGGGTTCTGATCTGAAGCTGATGGAGGTTGGGGTTCTGATCTGAGGCTGATGACGGTTGGGGTTCTGATCTGAGGCTGATGACGGTTGGGGTTCTGATCTGAGGCTGATGGAGGTTGGGGTTCTGATCTGAGGCTGATGGAGGTTGGGGTTCTGATCTGAGGCTGATGGAGGTTGGGGTTCTGATGAGGGTATGATCTGAGAGAGGAAGAAGGCGCTTTTTTTTTTTTTCCTCTAAATCCTAGGTGCATCTGGAAAAATACAATATTTTACTGTTATAGGAAACAGCAAAAAATTATGTTTTCTTTATTTGCTCATTTCCAGATGCTGAAAAGTATGTTTTACATACTTCTGAAGTGAAACGGCAGTACATACATAAACTTTCTCCACTATCCCATCTGTGATCCTGAGGACAGACCATCAATATAAAAATACCGCATTACCCCAGGAACACCTCCGTTACCCACTTATACTATTCTAGTCAGTCCTAGAGCAAATAACAAATTATAGTGCGGTATGTTGTGTCCCATCTATTAATGATCTGCCAGGACCACTATGGAGCATGTCATACTGACACCATAGGTAATAATCCAGAACAGATGAAGCCGCACACAGTAAGGTGAAGGGGTTAAGAAGTATACATGCTTTCTTACTTTCCACAACTATGTCCCCATAGACTGGTCAGACCAGTTATGCAAAATATTAGAGAAGGTGAGTGGATATGTATTCACCAGGAAACAGCGAAACAGTGAAATTAGAGGAAGCCAAATCTCATATCTACATAAGATTATAAAAGCAGAAGGGATACACTTACCTACTTATCTGACTGCCATGGATACGAACCCCTAAATCAGTCTTATACAAACCAGAGCACCTTCATTCTTGGGATGTCTCCTGTTTTCAGTGATGTGTAGGTATAAGCGAGGCACGAGTAAGCAAAGTAGTTTAGTCATTATCAGTCTCCAATAGGCAGAGTAGTGGGTGGGGAGTTTTTGTCTCCCAGCAGCCTATGTCGTAGCATACCTCCCAGTCTATTAGAACGGACTTCCTGAATATTTCCCCTTTAACCCTTTCTATCGGGGCAAGTATGTTTCACATTTATTTAGGTAAACAATCCAAAGTTTACCACAAATTTGGAAAAATTAAAAGTTTTCAAAATTTCAATTTCTCTGCTTTTAAGACAGAAACTTAAATATGAAACTTCATATAATAGGTATTACTGTACATCTCCCATATGTCTACTTTATCTTTGCATCATTTTGTAAATATAATTTTTTTTTATAATTTTTTTGGATGTTAGATAGTTTAGAATTTTAGATTTTTTACAGCATGAATAGTAATTTTTACAATTTTTAAGAAAATTTCCAAAACCTACTTTTTTAAGGACCAGTTCAGTTACGAAGTCACCTTGTGAGGTTTACATAATAGAAACCACCCATAAATGATGCCACTGTAGAAACAACATCCCTCATGTTATTCAAATATGAGTCTGCATACTTTGTTCATCCTTTAGGTGTTACATAAGAATTAAAGGAAAATGGAGGTGATATTTCAAAATTTTACTTTTTTTGCAGATTTATCCATTTTCCTGTAACACAGAAAGGGTTAACAGCCAAACAAAACTTAATATCTATTACCCTGATTCTGCAGTTTACAGATACACCCTTCATGTGTGTTGTTAACTGCTGTATGGGCACATGGCAGGGCGCAGAAGGGAAGGAGTTCCATATGGATTTTGGAGGGCAGATTTCACTAGGATAATCTTAAATTGCAATGTCACATCAGGGGCCTTCTGATGTACCCTACAGTAGAAACTCTCAAAAAGTGGCCCCATTTTAAAAACTATGGGATAATGTGACAGTTTTATTGGTGCTATTTTTGGGTATGTATGATTTTTTATTGTTTTCTATTACACTTTTTGTGAGGCAATGTAACCACAAAATGGCTGTTGTGGCAGTGTTTTTATATTTTGTTTTTTATATGGAGTTCTCCTGACATTTCTTTTATTTTTCAGCCGATTGTCTTGTACAGGGCCTTGGTTTTTGCAGGAAGAGCTGATGTTTGCATTGGTACCATTTGTGGGTACATATGATTTTTTGATCATTTAATATTATACTTTTTTGGGGCAAGGTGATGAAAAATGACTATTTTGGCACAGTTTTTACAGGGTTCACCTTAGGGGGGTAGATCATGTGATATTTTTATAGAGTAGATCATTATGGATGTGGCGATATGCGGTATTGTCTCCATTTCTTTTATTTTTTTGGCGATTGTCTTAGGTAGGGTCTCATTTTTTGCGGGAAGAGATGATGGTTTGATTGGTATTATTTTGGAGTACATATGTCTTTTTAATTGCTTGGTATTACACTTTTTGTGATGTAAAGTGACAAAAAAAATGGCCTTTTAGGCACTTTTTTTTCTGGCATTCACCGGAGGGGGTAGATTATGTGATATTTTTATAGAGCAGGTTGTTACAGATGTGGCGATACCCAATATATCTATTATTATTATTTATTTTTTTACAGTGGGTCCGCAAATCGTGGGTATCGGCTGTGTGCAACCTGCATCATGGATGCAAACCCATTCACTTGCAGTGCTTCCGTGGTGTTTCTGTCCATTGTTCAAGTTGAATGGGTCTCAATCCGCCCCGGCATGGATGTTTCCCACAAATTGCGGTTCCAGTAAAAAAAAGGGGGCACTTTTTTTTACTGGAAACTTTTTTTTTTACATTGCTATAAAACTTGTTTTTTTACTTTTTATTTTTGTCCCGGTATGGTAATTCAACATTTCAG
This sequence comes from Rhinella marina, assembly GCA_900303285.1. Taxonomy (NCBI): domain Eukaryota; kingdom Metazoa; phylum Chordata; class Amphibia; order Anura; family Bufonidae; genus Rhinella; species Rhinella marina. The sequence continues at coordinate 23,844 of ONZH01006382.1, read as the reverse complement.
GGTCTGATCCCTGTTTCAATACAGTACAATACATGCTGTATTGTACTACACTGATACTGTCAGTTTCACACTGACAGTTGCCTAGGAGACCCAGTCTGAGGACTGGTCCTCAGAAACTTTCATACATGGCAGACCCTGTGGTCTTTACAAGGCCTGGGGTTGTAATGGCAGCCATTGGCCCAATAGAGAGACAGAGGGAGCTCCCTCCCTCTATGAATCTCCTATACATCACAGCCAGCATTGATCATGGCATATAAGGGGTTAATCCTCCAGCCTCGACTTTTACAGAAATGTTAGCGGATGCAGCAGGGTCCCATTACTGAATAGATATGGCAATCTGATGATTGAAAACGGGGCCATGTATCGCAAAATCCTGGGTGACAACCTCCTTGCCTCTTCCAGGGCACTGAAAATGGGTCGTGGATGGGTCTTTCAGCACGACAACGACCCAAAACATAGAGCCAAGGAAACAAAGGAGTGGCTCCATAAGAAGCATATCAAGGTCATGGAATGGCCTAGCCAGTCTCCTGACCTCAATCCCATCAAAAATCTATGGAGAGAGCTGAAGCTTCGTGTTTCCAAATGCATGCCTAAAAACCTTAAGGATATGGAGATGATTTGCAGAGAGGAGTGGGCCAAAATTACTCCTGAAGTGTGTCCAAACCTTATAAAAAAAACTATAAGAAACGTCTGACTGCTGTGCTTGCCAACCAGGCTTTTGCCACCAAGTATTAAATGACGTTTTACTAAGGGATCAAATACTTATTTCCCTCAATGAAATGCAAATTATTTTTTATTTATCATTTCATGTAATTTTCTCAGTTTTTCTTTTGATATTCTATGTGGCACTGTTAAAATAAAGCTGTCATAAAATTATGAGACGTTTCATTTATTTTTTTGTATTAAAACTTTTAAAGTCAGTGGGGGATCAAATACTTATTTCCTCCATTGTATATATATATATATATATATATATACACACACATACACACACATACATATATACACACATTAACTCAAAATAAACGATAAAAATAAACATAGGCATCGCCTTATCTAAAAACACACATACACATAAAGTATTGTTTTAATGTTGTTAATTAAAAGATTCCAGAATAAATAAGCTTACACAGGCTAAGTGAATAAAATTTTTACTAAGTTAGATAAAATATATTAAAGAGTCATATCACATAAGCTGAAATAAAAGACAATAATAGTGCTCAATACAACTCATAGAAACGTCTATAAAACATATAGGCCTATAAAGTGGGATGGAGGAAGAATAGTGGGGAATGCATCAAGGTGCGATTCGGGGTGGGGGGGAGATGGGGGAGGAGGGTTTTATGTTTTGAGGGATTTTGTTGTAGAGAGCCCTTGCAGGGGTAAATATTGTTATTCATGCATCTGTATGTGTATGATTGTGTATAATTCTTTTCTATGTTTGATGTGACTTTATTGCAAAAAATAAATAAATAAATAAAATACGAAATGATTTAAAAAAAAAAGATAAATACAAAGGAATCACATACAGAGTGATGCCCCATGGCAATACAAAATAGAAATAGTAACTTAAAACATCCTACCCGAATAATGCCCTCATTGGGGCTGTCATTCTTTGTCTTGTAATTAGTCCTTTTACCTTAGGAACTAGCCCCTCCCAGAGATTCTTCCAATATGCATGTCCTGATCTAACCACTTAGAAATGTGCCCTTCCCAGAACATGAGGTCTTGTATATGTTACACTAACTGTCTGATGTAAAAGAAATATTATTATATTAAAAAGGTAAATAATAATTGAAAGGTATTTTCAGTATTAAAACACAAGAAAAACTAAACTAACGTTTAAACAGGTATGAAAACAAAACACATTAAAAAAAACATAACACATGTCTTTGTTTTTTCCAATTTCACCCCACTTGGATTTTTTTCAGATTTCCACTATATGATATGTAGTAGAATGTATAATGTGTCCTGCAAAAACTAAGCCCACCTCCTGCTACAAATAATAAGGCCAAGAGTAATAAATGGAGACGCAAAAATGGAAACTAGGCCGTTTTCACACGAGTGAGTTCAATGTAATGAACTCGCATTGTGTGTCTGCAGAAGCTCCTGTCCTGATCTCCCAGCACCGGTGTAGTCAAATAGCAGTATATTGATTTATGATGCTATGTAACCCTTAGACCTCGTCCACATTGCCGTTTTTCACTGATGTGTGCTGTCCGCATTTTTCACGGACAGCACACGTACCCATTGATTTGAATGTATCTGTTCACATTTCAGCATTTTTCTACTGACCGTGGGTCAGTAAAAAAATCACGGGGACATGCACTACTTTGATCCGTGATGCGGATCAAGCACGCCCATTGAAGTTGATGGGTCCGTGAAAATCACTGACACACATCCGTGGTGTGTCCGTGATGCGTCCGTTTTTCACTGATGACTAATAGGAGATTCTTTGGAAATCAATTTTCAGCTGAGCAACGTCAGTGAAATACGGATGCCACACGGATGGTAAAAACGGAAACACGGACGCACCACGGATCCTTCACGGACAGCTTCACGGATGAAACACGTACGCTTTTTTTCACGGATGTGTCACTGACACGGAAATGTGGACGAGGCCTCAGAGTTCTGGACTGTATTGGATAACACTGACAGCATCATGTCAGTGTTATACAATACATTCAGGACCTTTAATTAAAACTAGTTGCGAGGAATGTGGAAATATGATCAATGCTGCTATATGTTCTATATTCAAGTCATTTGCTGTCAACTTCCAGATGGAGTAAACGCTGCAGGGATCCTGCCTTCAAAGCAGACCACATTTGTATATCTCACACTTCTTTCAGACGGCATGGAGACGGCATGCAGAGTCTTTCAGCGGTGTGGTTGTGGAAGGGGGGTGTCAGCATCAGCTTGATAGCCAGATCACTGAAATCCCAGACAGCACGGAACCAGTAGCTCATAAGGAATTATGATTGCCCGCCCATCCCAGGCATAAACCAATTATATATCTGTGACACAGAGGCCAAGGCGAATACGCCTGGGGTCATAATATAACAATCATATGTCAGGATGTGAAGATACAGACATCTCCAAGCAGGAAACCCAGGCAGATCCGTTGGTACTAGAATCATTTCTCTGTGACCTTCCGGTTTGGAGTTAAGGGCCATAATGGTTTTATGGGTCTTTTGGCTACCAGGTCCAGGAAGGAAGGGTGAACTCCATCCAGAGGGTGGTTCCTGCCCCGATATAATCCCACTAGCGGACCCGGCTTATATTAAACAAGGAACTGGTGGCAGTCTACTGGGCTGAGAAAGCTCTATTTTCACTGGGGCAGTGAAAAGGCTCTCTCAGGTGTCAGGGTTGTGAGCAAGAGTGGGGTTACACCGGAGGCGTATGGACCACTAAAGTTCACCCCCTGCCTTCCTGTGCCTGGGTGGATCAGAGGCGTCGGTGTAAACTGTACCAAACTGACATTAAGTGCTCCTAGGGAGGCGTAACGTCACATCTTTGTATCCAGCGACGTAACTGCACCTCGTAGGTTTGACGTAGTTGAAGTCAGGCGGGGCTGTGAGGTGCAGGTTTCGTCACAATGGTCATGAACCTGAACATATGTGAAATAGGATAAAGAGAGGAATAGGTAGAAATGAGGGTAGGAGAGAAGTCCTCAGAGGGATAAGGAGCAAGAGGACAGTCTCTGTGAGGGGAAAACAAAAGAACATATGCATTTCATATTAGATGCAAATGAGAGTCTAGCCTCTATATAAGATGGGTCAGTTGAAGGGGAGCAATCAAAAACCCCTATAGGTAAATCAAGGAAGCCAAAGTTTATGAAATTTTCCTTTGTTGTGGTGTTCCCAATGTACCAATTCCTTCATATAAATTTGGTGCACTCTGTGGGTCCATTCAGTGAGAGAAATGATGCGGTTTTGATATCAGTGTTTGGAGATGAAGAGCCTGGTTGCTGATATTAACAGCCTAGCGAGCATCACCTTCCCAGGAGGCCGAGAAGGAGGGAAAAGGAGGAGGACCAGCTGTCCAGCTTCAAAGGTCAGTGGTAGCTCACATATAGTATTCATTGTATATAACACACCTTTCCAAAAGGGCTGTACTGTGGAGCATAACCACCACATGTGGAAATAATCTCCACACCGGGTTCCACATCTCCAACATGCATTTGGGTGCGATTGATCATAGTGAACAATTTTACTAGGCGTAAGATGGCACCTAGAAATGATTTTATATCTATTTTACCTTATGTGCACACATCTGGATATTATCTTAAGAGATTCAAGAATAGAAGTTATTTGGGGTAATGTGAAGGTAACATAGTAACATAGTTTGTAAGGCCGAAAAAAGACATCTGTCCATCCAGTTCAGCCTGTTTTCCTACAAGTTGATCCAGGGGAAGGCAAAAAAACCCTGTGAGGTAGAAGCCAATTTTCCTCACTTTAGGGGGAAAAATTCCTTCCCGACTCCAGTCAGGCAATCAGAATAACTCCCTGGATCAACGACCCATCTCTAGTAACTATAACCTGTAATATTATTACCCTCCAGAAATACATCCAGGCCCCTCTTGAACTCTCTTAGTGAACTTACCATCACCACCTGCTCAGGCAGAGAGTTCCATAGTCTCACTGCTCTTACCGTAAAGAATCCTCTTCTATGTTTATGTACAAACCTTCTTTCCTATTAAAATCTTTCTCCCATGCTTTAACCCATTCGCTATCAGAAGGTCTCCACCGTTTCAAACAGCAGAGACCCGCAGCTAATGCTGGTCATTAAAGCCTTTATATGCCGTGATCAAGTGGGATCACGGCATCCAAAGGGTGAAAAATGTGGAAGCTCGCGCTTCTGGGCTACTTACTGGTATCCTCTATGGCCAATGAGGATGCTGGTAATTGATTTCAATGCGTTGAGTCTCACTGAAGAGACCCAGGGTATTGAAGCTGTAATTCTTATTTTGGCCAGCAGGAGGCATGCCAACATAAGAAATGAGCAATTTTGCACAAACCCCCATAAGGGTTCAGAATTTAAAAAAAAAAAATATATATATATATTTTGTAGGCTCATATACAAGCTTCAAAATAATAATTAAAAAAGTTTTAAAAAACTTTAAAATTATACAAAATTTTTAAAATATATAAAAGTTTAAATCAACCCCTTTACATAGAATAAAAAATACATAAATAGCAAAAAATATAAACATCATGGACATCACTGCATCCAAAAACACCCATACTAATAAAATATAAAAATATTTTTCCGATACAATGAATGTTGTAAGAGAAAAAAGGTCGAAATGGCCAATTTGCCATTTTTTCATTGCTTCTCTTACCCAAATAAACGTAATAAAATGTAATAAAATATGATCAAAAAGTTGCACACTCCAAAATGGTAACTACAGATTTTACCACAAAAAATGAGCCCCCATCCCCACACAGCTCAGTAGGTATAACTGTTAAAAAGTTAAGGGGGTCAGAATATGGTGATGTAAAAATATTTTTTCTCAAAGTTTACATTTATTTTTACACTATTTAGACATAAAAAAAAACCTATACATATGTGGTATTGTTGTAATCGTACTGACCCAGAGAATGAAGATCATAGGTCAGTTTTGCCGCAAAGGGAACTCCGTGGGAACAAAACTCAAAAAACGGTGGAGAAATTGTATTTTTTTTCAATTCCACCCTATTTGGATTTTTTCCCTCTTCCCACTACATTGTATGCCATATTAAATGGTGGTATTAGCAAGTAAAAATTGTTTCACAAAAAATAAGCCCTCATACAGCTATGGGACAGGAAAATAAAAAAAGCTATGGCTCAAGGAAGATAGGGAAGAAAAATGAAAACAAAAAAAACCTCTTGAATCCTATGCAATAATATAAATAATATTAATAAATGCAACGTCTTCTCATGATTTGTGAGGGGGATGTTGGACCAAGTCTATGATCATAGTATTCAAAATTAGGAAGCCTAATGCCTCCTTTACCCTCGGGTTGGTTGACGTGCTGGTAGGACACTTTTGGCTGTTTCGACTACATTGCCACCAGAGGGTACATCCTAGGAGCTCATGATATGTTGAATCTCAGCTAATAGCGGGAGGTAGTTGAGTTTATAGAGTGCATTCAGATCAGCAACTCTATGAATGCCTAGATAGAGGATGGTGTCCAGTCAAATGGGGAACCTTGTGCAAGAGAACTATGATCAGTGTGAGTGGGGTATGTTCAATGCCTGTGCTTTTCTTATGTTGATTTTGAACTTAGAGATATAGGCATAATGGCCAAGAAGTGTTTGAGGGTAGGGCAGGGACCTCTGGGGGTTAGTGAGGGTAAATAATATGTTGTCTGTGAAAGCAGCATATGCATCATACCGTTACAACTAGGGCCGGGGCCTGGCCAAGCCTAGGGATTTGTGGCCTACAACATTTAGCTACAATTAATTGTGCCAGTGCAGCAGGGATATAGAGCGAGTGTAGTGGAGGTAACAGCTAAATTTTGTTTAAGGACTCCACAAGCACCAGTGATCAGGAGGACCTTAAAGGCAACTAAACACAGCCCGACCACTAAGTGCAAAGTTGTCTTATCCGCCCCTACCCCTCCGGGCACTGGGGACTCATTTATTCTAAGGCAGCCAATGCAAAAGAATGGAGCAGAGGATTGATGCCTGCCGCCAGGGAGACCGCCCTGTGGGTTGCTGATCTAAAGTAAGGAATCAATATATATTTATTATATCCACTGCCTGGTTACTGAAGTGTGGACTTAGAAGGAGATATATATAGATGCGGAAAGAATCCTCTATTGCTAGCTAAGGAAAGCTTTGATATACATCTGCCCAGACATACAGATATACATCTGCTAGCTAAGAGGGCATTTTTATTGATTATTGATGAATGATCTACCTCAATGCAATCTGTTAAGTAAAGTTCAACTGTTTTGCAAGCAACGGTCTCCTCATCTCTTCCGCCGATCACCTACTTGCACCACAAGGTGCTGGCATCACAAATATATCAGGGACCCTGCTGACCGACACCCTAATCTTCCACTATCAAGGGCACCTCGCATCAACACCCGGCAGAGCCCCTGGAACCAGAGAGTGCCCTGAAGGAGTTGGTGTCCCCTTCCACTCACTGCACACCGGCCCAGGGAGCAACAGCAACAAATCGTGAGTAATATAACCATCGTCTCACCACCACTGTGACACTATACACTCACATATACGCCCCTGTGGCCTGGTTGCTGCAAATATTTTTCGTAGGACAACCCCTCTAAGGGGAAAGCATATGAGCAAGAAAGCTGTCTAGTCTCTTATGACTGATATGTAATAACATGCAGGGCATGTTATTATTTTCAATTTATGGATGATTATAGATTTTTCTCAAAAATTAAATTAATAACATTAATTGCCCAGCCCTGATAGCATGCTATAGGAGGAATACTGAATTACTGTATATTCAAGGGTCACATAAAACACAGTCATACAGTTAGAATCCCTATACCATGTAACCCTTATCCCTATACCGTGTAACCCTTATCCCTATACCGTGTAAATATTATCCATATGCCATGTAACTATTATCCCTATACCGTGTAAATAAGATCGTTATACTGTGTAAATATGATCCCTATAGCGTACAGATGATGTGTTCTCACGTGTACTGTATGACGTACTGTAACTGTATGACTGGTTTTCTTCTTCAGTGCACTCACTTTTCCATAAAACAAGCTTTCCTCTTATGTTTTCCTTCAGTCTTTGAAGTCATGTTATGTAGTTTCCTCAGCATTATGTCCAGAAGACACTCCTAATACCCGACCTTCGAAGAAATCTCCACCATCAACAGTCCTGTTTAGGCTTGAATAAAGCTTCAGATTATAGTTCCAAAGTCAATTTGTTAAAAAACTTCATCTTATGTCGTCTTTGGTACTGGCTGCTACTTCACCTTCCTATTTTATAATGTTTTTAAATACGCAGATAGGAATACCGTAGTCATTCACCGAAGTCTCGCGTGACTTCAGGCCGAGACAAAGTTTTGCCAGATGGAGCCCATACTTTATAATGCTGTACGGAGATCATTACATATGAAGTTTTTTAACAAATTGACTTTGGATCTATGATCTGTAGCTCGATTCACTCAAGTCTAGTCCTGTTATCTTCTCATCACAGACAGGAATCCAGCATCTTCTCTGTTCAGTAAGACAGGTTCATAGTCCGTTTTTTTAGATTTCTTATGGCTTCTTTCTCCTCTTCAGATAATTCATTGTCCCGCAGACTAGAAGAGAAAACAGTGCCCCCAGCATTAGTCAGGTTGTATTGTGAGGTTTCCTCCTGACATTAGATCAGTTAGTGAATTGATCTCCTGAAGATAGGATCTGTACAATCTTGTGTGATTCCAGACCAGATGACACTGGGGGAATTACTACTACAGTCACAACAGTTTCCTGAAGGAAACACACATGAAGGTCACCACTTGTTACTCATCATCAGGTTGTAACACGATGAGTACAGTAGCCGGCAATATAGGCCACAACAGGTGTGCTTGAATGCCGACCTAAATAAATCTTCCCAAATCGTGATCACAGGAGTATTACAGTATCAGCAAACAGAATCTATCATTTTCATTTATACTTCCTACATCAATTCCTCACGTCTTTTTACCCCTTCCAGTCATTGTTCTCCTTCCTGACCAGGCCTAATTTTGCAGATCTGACATGTGTCACTTTATGTAGTAATAACTCTGGAAGGTTTTACTTATCCAAGTCATTCTGAGAATTTTTTTTGTGACACATTGTACTTCACACTAGTGGTAAATTGTGATCTACGTGTTTTACTTTTGTTTAGAAAAAAAAAGAAAATCCCAAATTTACAGAAAATTTCGAAAAATGCTGTTTTTAAGGCTAGTCTTCGATAGAGAACAGCCTGCCAGAGTTCTCCCCATATACCTGCCTTCTCACTGGACCCCATTGATCATAATGGGGTCTGGCAGAGATCTGGCCGTGACCCGAGAATTGGCCTGAACATGACTGGACACAGGGGCGTAGCTAGAGGCTCATGGGCCCTGATGTAAGAGTTCAGCTTGGACCCCCTCCTTCAGTGCTTTGTGGCCAGGGGCTAGAGGTATAACTTGACCAGCATGCACTTTCTATAATACAGGTGTCTTATGCAACCTAAGGATCTTTGGGCCCCTCAGGCTCCTGGGCCCGGTAGCGACTGCTACCTCTACACCCCCTATAGCTACGCCCCTGACTGGACCTGCCAGCTGGAACACCTGCCACAGGTCATGCCTCGCAAACTAGTTTCTAAATATGTCTACTTTATGTTGCCATGATTTTCTCTAAGTCATTTTATTTTTTAGGGCATTAGAAGGTTAGAATTTTAGAAAGAATTTTTCAAATATTCCAGAACATTTCCAAAACTGACTTTTTTTCTGATTAAAACGTTTTTTAGGGATTTTAAGCATACTTTTAGTCAGCAAAACATACAATCTCGAAGTAGACATATAATAAAGATGAACATGTACATCGTTATGTGTCCAAAAGTGTCATACCATGCAACAAGTTAAAGGAAGCGAAAGGAAAGGGGTGGGAATGGGGAAGGAGAGAGGGGGAGGGAAAAAAGGGAAGGGAACTGGGTGTAATTGACTCATAACTGTAGAGTCCTGAACGCCTCTGAGGAACGGATCGCATTCCATAGACTCCAGGGTTTTCAGAAATCGCAAAGTGTCTGAACGAGTTACAGTAATTAAGTCCTCCATACTTTGATAGAGGCAAACCTCCTTGAACCATTCTTCTAGTGAGGGTGGAGAAGTGGATTTCCAGTGTCGCAGGATGACCGATTTTGCCGCCTGAATCATGTATTTAAGAAGCAAGTTCTTATAGGCAGGAACATTAAGGTCGAGTATAAATAGTAGTAGAGATTCAGGTGAGTTTGGTACAGGGATGGCCGATATCTCTCGAATCGTTTTGTACTGAGTCCTTATAGGTGTGTAAGACAGCACAATGCCACCAGATGTGCATCATCGAACCTTCCTCTGTGTGACATCTCCAACAGCGGTCAGACACTGTGATAGAATCGCGGGCACTCTATACAAATGGGAAACAACGTTGTAACTTGTTTCCTGGACCTTAGTGGAAATCAGTGCCTTATGAGACAAAAGGAAGTTCCTGTTCCACTGGGAAGGGGTGAGGTGTACATTTGAATCCCGTTCCCATGCCTGACAGAAGGGGGGAAGAGATGAAGAGTACTGATGTAAGAGTAGCTTATATAGAGTCGATATACTTCTAAATAACACCGATGGGGCCAAACATAATTGTTCAAATGCAGACAAGTTTCTGGTCAATGCGTGGGACATGTGTAGTGAGGAATATAAGGGCTTAAGTTGAAGATATTTGAAGAGGTGTCGTGTCGATGGGTTGGGGACCCCTAATAATAGGGATAGAGGAAGACTCAGAAAGAACATGACAGAACCGAAGTGGACGTAGTTTCATGCCTTGGAGAAAGGAAGCCGGGGTATGCCCTGGGAGAAAACGCGGGTGATCAGTAATCGGACAAGGGGGCCTTTGGTGTCAATAAGGGAGGTGTGATGACTAAGGGAAGCCAGTGTCGCAAAAGTATGGTGGGCCGTGAAGGACAGTGTGGGAGAGGTAGAGTGTGGGGTACCTATCAACCAGGGGAGTACCGTCAGAGAGCAAGTGGAGGAATCCCGTGTTATGTGTACCCATGATTTGGAGGTGTCAGTACGCATCATGTATAAAAGTCTAGCATATGCAGTGGAATGATAGTACAGGCGACAGTCTGGGAGACCAACCCCACTCGTCTCCATGGAGCGGGTCATTAGTTCCCACTTAAGTCGTGGTTTGCCCGGAGCCCACACAAATTTCGTTAAGCAACGGCATAACAGATTCATCTTTATAATACTTATTCTGCCAAACCAAGAGAAGTCCCATCGATGCCAGAACTCTAAGTCTTTCTGGAATCGTTGAAGAAGAGGGGTGAAATTGAGTCTAAAGAGTTGTGATAAGTCAGCAGTAGTTTTGATACCTAGGTACGTTATCCCGCTGAATGGCCAGGCGAAAGGAAAAGAGGCTTTAACCCCTTCTCGCCCAGCGCGGCACTGGACAGGTCTTTAAAGATGGCTCCACTCCTGAGCAGAGCATAGCTGCTGATTCCTACATGAGACACCAGCGGCTGATGTCCACAACTGGCAATAATGCCGATTGCAGACATTTAACCCCTCGGATGCCGTACATCATATGCAATATCAAATGGTGGTGTTGAAAAGTACAACTTGTCCCACAAAAAACAAGCCCCCATACAGCTATGTGAGCAGAAAAATAAAACGTTATGGCTGTATCAAGTCAGGGAGCGCAAAACGAAAACGCAAAAACAAAAAAACCTCCGGGGTGAAAGGTTTAAGAGAGGAGACAAGGGAACTGGGTAAAGAAACATTTAGGGGTTCAGACTTGGTCATGTTGATCTTAAAATTGATCCACTCACCAAAATGGAAAATCTCATGGAACAAGAATGGTAGAGAAATATGTGGATTAGTTATATAAAGTAGGAGATCATCCGCAAAGGCTGCGCATTTGTACTCATGGTCTCCAATTTTTACTCCCGAGATGTCCGGATTATTGCGGATGGAAGACATAAGATGTTTCATAACCAAGACATAAAGCAAAGGGGACAGTGGGCAGCCCTGCCGCGTACCGTTGTGTATAGTAAAGGAAGGGGAAAGGGTACCATTAAGTTTGACCCATGCTGAGGGCTGATGATAAAAGCTAAGGATTTAAGATAAAAATCTCAGACCTATACCTATATGGAAGAGAGCTTTGAGGAGAGATGACCAGGAAATGCGACTGAAAGCCTTTTCGGCATCTAGGGACAGGATCATGAGAGGGATATTATTTGTTTTAGCATGATGGATGATATCTAATGTCTTCAGTGTGCTTCAGTCTTCAGTGCTTCAACACAAGCCTCCCGTCCTGGCACAAACCCCACCTGGTCAGGGTGGATGACCAAGGGCAGAAAGACGTTCAGTCTATTGACCAGTAATTTGGCGTACATTTTGAGATCAACATTTAGGAGGGAGATAGGGCGATAACTAGCACACGTGTGCGGGTCCTTACCGGGTTTAGGAATAAATGTAATGTGGGCCTCTGTAGCCCAGGGGACACCGCATTAAAGACACGAAGCAAAATAAGGGAAAAGAGAGGATTAGAAAGTTTTATAGAATCTGTAAACCCATCAGGCCCTGGGCTTTTGCACCCTGGTAGGGATTTAAGAACTATTTGGAGTTCAGCTTCTGTGAATGGGGTTTCTAAACTAGCAGAATCCAGGTCGGATAATCTAGAGGACGGAGGGGGAGGCTCAGGTCCAGGGTCCGGTTGACTCGGAGCACAGTGGGGTAAACTGTAGAGTTCAGAATAGAAGGAGTGAAAGGAGAAGGCAATATCCACGGAGGTATAGGCCATGTGACCCGCAGGATTCTTAATGGCAGGAATGTGAGAGGTAGCTAATTTTCCCTTGAGAGCCCTTGCCAACATACGCCCAGTCTTGTTGCCATATTCATAGAACGTTCTACGGCACAGTTGGATCATGCTCTTATAAGACAATTCCAGGAGATGCTTAGCATCGAAGCGTGCTTTCTGGAGATCACAGAGAGAAGATACAGAGAGTGCACGCTTGTGGGCACGTAGAGCGAGATTGAGAGAATGTGTTTTCTCCTTCTTGAGATGAGAGCCATGTTTAATTAGAACCTCGCATAGAACACACTTCAGAGCTTCCCACTGCGTTGGAAGAGAAGTGGGGTCCGTACGGTGGTCAGTGAGGAAATTGTTTATGGTGCTGGCAAGGTCAGCAGCGCATACCGAGTCAAGAAGAAGAGACTCATTCAAATGCCATGTCCACTCTCTTTTGGTGAGGAAAGGGAGATCTAGAGATCAATATACCGTGGCATGGTCCGACAAAAAGATATTGCCTATGTGTGTGGAGTCAAGCCACGAAAGAGCTGAATGTTGGAGCAAGATGTAATGTATTCGACTAAAAGAAGAGTGTGGGGTGGAATAAAAAGTGTAATCTTTATTTGCAGGGTGCTGAAGACGCAAAGGGTCACATGACTGTAATTGGAGTAGCACTTTCCTAACTTTCTTAATGGCAGAACAGGAAAGGGAATCGCGTCCAGTAAAACTGTCACGTGTAGGGTCTAGGGTGAGGTTGAGGTCACTACAGAGGACAACTGTACCACGAATTAGGGGTAGGGCCATATCGATGAGGTCTAAGAAAAAGGAAACCTGATTTTGGTTGGGAGCATTGAGAAAGGTGAATTCTCGCCCGCCTATCAGTAGTGAAAGAATCAAATATCTGGCTGCTGGATCAACAGTACAGCCCAGCACTTGGTGAGGCAAAGATTTGTGGATCGCTATGGCAACTGCCTTTGTCTTATTCAGTGGATTGTTTGCAAAGTGCCAGGTCGTGTAATGTCGATGTCGAATGCAGGGGGCATTGCCTTGTTTTGTTTAAAATGAGTTTCCTGGAGACAGAGAACATGTACCTTCTGGCGATGAAAGTGGTGAAGTACCTGAGCCCGCTTTTCAGGAGTGTTGAGGCCTTTTGCATTGAAGGACGCTATCTTGAGTAGATAGAGGGCCAAGGACCTAGGTCGACCAGCGGCAGATCCAACTGTTGAAGGAATTGCGGAAGGTCCATAGGGTGACGAAGAGCAACAGCATGTCCCTTGGGGCCTGCAAATAAGGCAAATGGGTAGTCCCAACAATAAGGGATTCCACATTCTCTGAGGAGGTCTAGTATAGGGCGTAGTGCGACCTGTTGCGACAAAGTGTGGCGAGAGAGGTCTTGCAACAACATGATGGGAGCCCCTTCATGTGACAGAGAGGGCGATTGTCGAGCTTTGTTCAAGATCTGCTCTTTGAGTATGCAGAAGTAAATTCTGCAGATGACATCTCTGGGTCTAGCACTGTCTGGAGTAGTATTTGGTGGGCGACCCAAGATGGTATTGAATATCCCCACGTGGGATAATCGTGGGCAGTAAGTCAGCCGTAGTCACCGACTCCGGGAGACCGCTGATTCTTATGTTATTGCGGCGACTGCAGTTCTCTATATCATTCAAGTGTTGCTGTAGGACATAGAGTTGAGTATCATGGGTGTGACTCTTATCTTGCAGAGCTTTTATAGCCTGGGACATGGTGGCTTGTTCTTGTGTGACAGAGTTTACTATCGTATCAACTGCCACCGGCGGACCTGGGAGAATTTTTGCTTGCATTCACGTAAGATGTTAGTAGCAAAACTAGATAGGTCTGCCTTAGAGGGTAGAGAGCAGATGAGGGAATGTAAATCCGCCATGGTCGGCAGTCTAGAGTCTTCGTCAAATAAATCTGCAGATGATGAGAGACTCAAAGAGGAGCATAAAGGGAACCTCCGGGTGGGCATGGGTGTGAGGTCGTTCACGTTCTTGGGATCATAGGATGCATGTTTAGAGGTTCGCGGATTAGAGTTATCCCATGAGGATCCAGTGGACCAGTGTAGGGACGCTGCCAGGGAAGGTCCAGGAGAATGAGGAGGAGAAAGTGCACTGCGAGCAAGTAAATTTGGAGACTGTCGCTGGTGGTCCAAAATCTGATTCTGTGGGAGAGGATTAGAACATAGTGGTGGCTGGTCATAAGAGGGCCCAGGGGGGCATCAGGGGCGTTCAGCACCGCATGTGAGGTTCTTCTGGGCCAGAAAGGATGGCCTGAGGGCCTTAAAGTAAAGTCCACTTTAGTGGTGGTGGCTGTTGCTGCAGAGGGTGTCAGGTTGGGGGGGGGGTTGAGACTGACCTGTCTCACGCGATCCACTGCAGGCTCCTGCAGGTGTTCCAGCAGATGTAAAGAGGAGAGGCCAATGTGCGCACGTAGTGAGTGCGGTGATGATGGCGTCTGGGAGCCTCAGTCAGGATGGTGAGTCGAGGCAGGGAGCTCAAAAGAAGAGCATAAGGGGGTACTGAGGCTGAATGGCGCCCCCGGAGCTGTGAAGAGGGGATCCCAGACACAGTAGGCGGCATGGTGGAAGGCCGCGATTTACAGGTGCCGATGCCATCTTGGAAGCGCATGGCACGATCGTGAAGAGCCGGGCCCGGGGAGATGGAGTGCCGGGCAAAAAAATTAGGTAGGTCTCCCTGAGAGGAAGCTAGGGGAGCCAATGGATGGGCTCTACGCCTTTTTACTGATTTGCCCATCAGTAAAGATGAATTAGAGGGAAAATTCCACAGGGAAGCAGCAGAACTCCTGGAGAGCGCACCCTCACTCCTTCATGATTGGCCATGCCCCCCAAAACTGACATTTTAAAGACTATGTGAGTTCTGATTTGATTTTTAGGGCCTTACATAATAAAAACCACCTATAAATGACCCCATTTTAAAAACTACACCCCTCAATGTATTTAAAACTGAATTTTGAAAACTATGTAAACCTTTTAGGATTTAAAGTAAAATGGAGGTGAAATTTAAACATTTTTGCAGAATTTCCATTATAATAATTTTTCCACAGCAAGGATTAAACGCAAAACCTCTATATTGATTACTCATATGTGGTCCTAAGCTGTATGGGCACACTGCTGGGCACAGAAGGAAAGTAGCATCATTTGGCTTTTGGAAGGCAGATTTTGCTGGAATGGTTTTCTGGCGCAATGTCAGATTTGAAGAGACCCTGAAGTACCTCTCCAGCAGAAACTACACCACTTCAAGGTATTTATTTATTTATTTTTAAGCAGGTGCTACTGGGTAAATTCCTGTATGCGCACACAGCAGGGCTCAAAAGGGAAGGAGTGCCATTTGACATTTGGAGTGCAGATTTTGATGGAATGGTTTTTGGTCACTACATCACATTTACAGAGACCCTGATGTAACAATGCAGTGGAACTCCTCAAAAGGCCTTGGAAACTGCACCCCTCAAGTACAGTGAACATTTTGACACCACAGGTATTTTATAGAAATGAATGAGCAGGGGACAGTGTGAGTTGCAAATTTTTCCACAGATATTGCATTTCAGTGCATAGTATGTTGCGCCCCATGTGTACCATGCACCTTATTGTTACGGTACATCCACTGCCCTTTATGGGTCCGCGATCCGTAAGATACGGTGAAAGATAGGACATGTCTTATCTATTGTGGCACAGACCCTGAAGCCCAATGAAACACACAGAAGCCCTTCCGTGGGCTTCCAAGTCTGCACTACAAAATATAGGTCCTATAACCTGAACTTCATGTCCCTATTTCACTAGGAAAAGTGAAAAAAGTCAAAGTAAAAGTTTAGGTACACTTAAGTCCCCTTAGGGAACTTTAAAGGGGTTATCCGGTAATTCTGATGACATCTTCAGTATAGTTCATCAATATCAGGCGTCTGACACCTGGGACTCCCACTGATCAGCTGTTAGCAATTGTATACATTTGAATTCCTCTATTTTTGTGAGGTCATTATTACATCATTATCCTTCTTAAAAGACGGTATTTATTAAGATTCTTCACGTCTACTTTATATTCGCTTCATTTTGTAAATGTCATTTCATTTTTTAGTACTTTAAAAGCCATATGGCTTTTGGAGGGCAGATTTTGCTGGAACGGTGCAATGTCACATAAGGTACCCTATAGTAGAAATACCCAAAAAGTGGCCCCCGTTTTGGAAATTTCATCCCTCAAAGAAATTATTGAGAGATATAGTGAGTGCTTTGAACCCACAGGCATTTCATAGAATTTAGAAGCACTTGGCTGTGAAAATGAAGTGTTACATTTTTCCTATCAATGCAACAAATTTTTAATTTTCACAAGGAGTAACAGGAGAAAGAGCAACCCACAATTTTTTTCCTGAATATGGAGACACCTCATGTATAGTCGTAAACTGCTTTTTGGGGACACGGCAGCGCACTTGTATTGAGTGCAGCATATTGTAAGTACATGTCTTCTGTGCAAGTGGCAGAAAAAAGCTATACATGTGATCCCAGCACTGCCTCCACCTGTACTGGCCTCTGTACTAGTGTACACCGTGAGACAACCATCACTCAGGACTGAGGAGGACTGTTACAGCATTAAAAGACGTGATAAAGAGGTGAAAGAAAAAGAGGTGAAGTCACTCGTGTGGAGATTTGATCCTGAGATCAAGTGATATAAGGGGGTCAGACATTAGTAGATGTCACATATCAGGAGCAGTCAGCAGTTTATCTCATAGACATAACAATGGTGCAGAGCATAAAATAGAACAAAATCCATGTATAACTTGTGCCCCACATGTCTCAGTCCCGTACACATCTCTTATACTCACTGTAATGTCTCTATCCTGCAGGCCGGACTGGACAGAGCCTCCATCAAATCACTGAAGTGAGGACCAGACAGACGGTTACCAGACAGGTCAAGTATCTTCAGGGACTGGTTATTCCTTATTACAGATGACAACTGGATGCAGGACGTGTCTGGTAGATTATTATTACCCAAACTGTAAGAATAGAAGATGAGATGTGGGTGAGGCGTCCACAGAGCGTTAGTATAAAATCTGTAGATTGTGAATGTGGAGAGAAAATGTCCCCGGCTGTTAGTAAAATCCATAAATGTCATCACTAGAAGCCGCCTCTTGTGTGTGGTGGATGTCAGGAATGGTGGCAGCTATAACAATGGTGTGGAGCATAAAGTAGAATAAAATCCATGTATAACTTGTGCCCCACATGTCTCAGTCCTGTACACATCTCTTATACTCACCGTAATGTCTCTATCCTGCAGGCCGGACTGGACAGAGCCTCCATCAAGTCACTGAGGTGAGGACCAGACAGAGGGTTACCAGTCAGGTCAAGTTTCTTCAGGGACTGGTTATTCCTTATTACCGATGCTAACTGGATGCAGGACGTGTCTGATAGATCATTCCAGGCCAAACTGTAAGAATAAGAAGATGAGATGTGGGTGAGGCGTCCACAGAGCGTTAGTATAAAATCTGTAGATTGTGAATGTGGAGAGAAAATGTCCCCGGCTGTTAGTAAAATCCATAAATGTCATCACTAGAAGCCGCCTCTTGTGTGGTGATGTCAGGAATGGCGGCAGCTATATGATATGTCCATGTCCTAGAGATCCAGAACCCTGAGGAAGATCCTCACTTTATGGCATGTCATAAATAATAATAACAACACTCAGACATGGCCAAGTTGTTCAGTTAAAGGGTTTATCCCATGACTAATGCCTTTAAAACCACCTGTGCATGTGAAACGGCCATAGGCTGTATCTGATTGGACTGCTTGGTCTACTCCTTAGCACTGTTTTAATGGATTGCAATAAAACTTTTATGGAGAATACTGTGGATCTCTTTTTCTCTTTCCATTGGATCATATAGTACATGCCTTTCTCTGTATAATAAAGCTAGAAGCAGCCCTGTCCCGCACATGGATCCAGAGATCTCCCCATTAATTGCTCTGCTAGATTTATATCAAGCTGGCAGCTCAGGGGGGTGTCTTTTCTGCTGCAGCTCGGTGTGTGTGTCTTTTCTGCTGCAGCTCAGGTGGTGTGTGTTTTCTGCTGCAGCTCAGTTGGTGTGTCTTTTCTGCTACAGCTCAGGGAATGTGTCTTTTCTGCTACAGCTCAGAGTGTGTGTCTTATCTGCTGTATCTCAGGGGGGGTGTCTTTTCTGCTACAGCTCAGGGAATGTGTCTTTTCTGCTGCAGCTCAGGTGGGTGTGTCTTATCTGCTGTATCTCAGGGGGTGTGTCTTATCTGCTGTATCTCAGGGGGTGTGTCTTTTCTGCTGCAGCTCAGGTGGTGTGTCTTATCTGCTACAGCTCAGGTGGTGTGTGTTTTCTGCTGCAGCTAAGGTGGTGTGTCTTTTCTGCTACAGCTCAGGGAATGTGTCTTTTCTGCTACAGCTCAGGGGTGTGTCTTTTCTGCTACAGCTCAGGGGTGTGTCTTTTCTGCTACAGCTCAGAGTGTGTGTCTTATCTGCTGTATCTCAGGGGGGGTGTCTTTTCTGCTACAGCTCAGGGTGTGTGTCTTTTCTGCTACAGCTCAGGGAATGTGTCTTTTCTGCTACAGCTCAGGGGGTGTGTCTTTTCTGCTGCAGCTCAGGGGTGTGTCTTTTCTGCTACAGCTCAGAGTGTGTGTCTTATCTGCTGTATCTCAGGGGGTGTGTCTTTTCTGCTGCTGCTCAGGGAATGTGTCTTTATTGCTGCAGCTCAGGGGGTGTCTTTTCTGCTGCAGCTCAGGGGGTGTGTCTTTTCTGCTACAGCTCAGGGTGAGTGTCTTTTCTGCTACAGCTCAGGGGGGTGTGTCTTTTCTGCTACAGCTCAGGGTGTGTGTCTTATCTGCTGTATCTCAGGGGGTGTGTCTTTTCTGCTGCAGCTCCGGGGTGTGTCTTTTCTGCTGCTGCTCAGGGAATGTGTCTTTTCTGCTGCAGCTCAGGTGGTGTCTCTTCTGCTGCAGCTCAGGGGGTGTGTCTTTTCTGCTGCAGCTCAGGGGGTGTGTCTTTTCTGCTGCAGCTCAGGGGGTGTGTCTTTTCTGCTACAGCTCAGGGGGTGTCTTTTCAGCTGCAGCTTAGGGTGTGTGTCTTTTCTGCTACAGTTCAGGGTGTGTGTCTTTTCTGCTGCAGCTAAGGTGGTGTGTCTTTTCTGCTAACAGCTCAGGTGGTGTGTCTTTTCTGCTGCAGCTCAGGGGGTGTCTCTTCTGCTGCAGCTCAGGGGGTGTGTCTTTTCTGCTACAGCTCAGGTGGTGTATCTTTTCTGCTGCAGCTCAGGGGTGTGTCTTTTCTGCTGCAGCTCAGGTGGTGTGTCTTTTCTGCTGCAGCTCAGGTGGTGTGTCTTTTCTGCTACAGCTAAGGTGGTGTGTCTTTTCTGCTACAGCTCAGGTGGTGTGTCTTTTCTGCTGCAGCTCAGGGGGTGTGTCTTTTCTGCTGTAGCTCAGGGGGTGTGTCTTTTCTGCTACAGCTCAGGGGGTGTCTTTTCAGCTGCAGCTTAGGGTGTGTGTCTTTCTGCTACAGCTCAGGTGGTGTGTCTTTTCTGCTGCAGCTCAGGGGGGGGTCTCTTCTGCTGCAGCTCAGGGGGTGTGTCTTTTCTGCTACAGCTCAGGGTGAGTGTCTTTTCTGCTACAGCTCAGGGGGTGTGTCTTTTCTGCTACAGCTCAGAGTGTGTGTCTTATCTGCTGCATCTCAGGGGTGTCTCTTCTGCTGCAGCTCAGGGGGTGTGTCTTTTCTGCTACAGCTCAGGTGGTGTATCTTTCTGCTGCAGCTCAGGGGGTGTGTCTTTCTGCTGCAGCTCAGGTGGTGTGTCTTTTCTGCTGCAGCTCAGGTGGTGTGTCTTTTCTGCTACAGCTAAGGTGGTGTGTCTTTTCTGCCTACAGCTCAGGTGGTGTGTCTTTTCTGCTGCAGCTCAGGGGGTGTGTCTTTTCTGCTGCAGCTCAGGGGGTGTGTCTTTTCTGCTACAGCTCAGGGGGTGTCTTTTCAGCTGCAGCTTAGGGTGTGTGTCTTTTCTGCTACAGCTCAGGTGGTGTGTCTTTTCTGCTGCAGCTCAGGGGGGGTCTCTTCTGCTGCAGCTCAGGGGGTGTGTCTTTTCTGCTACAGCTCAGGGTGAGTGTCTTTTCTGCTACAGCTCAGGGGGTGTGTCTTTTCTGCTACAGCTCAGAGTGTGTGTCTTATCTGCTGCATCTCAGGGGTGTGTCTTTTCTGCTGCTGCTCAGGGAATGTGTCTTTTCTGCTGCAGCTAAGGTGGTGTGTCTTTTCTGCTGCAGCTCAGGGGGTGTGTCTTTTCTGCTACAGCTCAGGTGGTGTGTCTTTTCTGCTGCAGCTCAGGGGGTGTGTCTTTTCTGCTACAGCTCAGGGGGTGTGTCTTTTCTGCTACAGCTCAGGGGGTGTGTCTTTTCTGCTGCAGCTTTCTCCGTATCACAGCTCAGAAAGAAGTTGAAGGATGAAACTGAGCATATGCGGCCAAGTCAGTGCGGGTGGAGCTATACAGATAGATTTTATTGAGTAACTCAGTGGCTATGCTAAAGTTTAAATTACATGCAATTACAAAAGAATTCATATCCAGGTGCTGGTTTGAAAACTGTGGAATATATTTTGCGGGACAACGCCTGTGCCTTACAATAATTGCTAGGAAAGAATAGCCCCATACAGTATAGGGCCTGTATGGAGCCTGTATGTCAGTCCAAGGAGGTTGTACAGCTGTGAGCGAGCTGCCCTGTGTCCTGGATCCGCCATGCAGGCTTCTTCTACACTGCTCTACCATGTGCTCGAGTCCGTACTACTACTACAATGATGGCGCACAGATCAGTGTCAGATAATGAAATGTTCATGAGATCAGTGGTTCTTCATACTGCACAGTAGTGACCCCCCCCCTCCATGGGAGGTAGAGGTATAATACAGGCCCCCTGTAGCTGAATTATATCAGGCACAGATGAGGAGACATTCTCCAGTTTCTGGTTCTTACTTTTATAGATATAGTGAATGACAGATATAGTGAATATGACATATGGATAATCCCCCCCTTATTTCCTGTACATACAGCGCCCCCTGCTGGTTTACAGATTCGGAACCCTCCGCTGCTTGGTCAGTAGGGTGAAGCCAATTTAATTCCCTGTCCCTCATTTGTGACAGGATTGTTATCAAAAGGTAAGAAGAATTCTGTTAGTGAACATACAGCTATCTCCACAGGGAAGAAAACTTTTTTTCTGATAACCAAATTTTACCTTTAAGAGATGACCTAAAACCTCTGGGAGACACCATGTTACTCAAACTCCTAACCCTCCTGACAACACATCTACATACTGTCTACAAAATAGAAAGAAGTTAGTTGTCTCAGTTCAGAATATTTCAAAAGGATGTTCTTAATTTCAGTTAAACTGACTGTAAGCAGTAGAAAAAGTTCTTAGATGGTTCATTGTATTGGCAGAAAAATGGCTGGATTTTATATTCACAGCATTAAAGCTCTATTTAGCATCCATCTTTTGTAGCCTCTTTTAGAAGGGATCTGTGTAATACTCCAGAGTGGTATTACTATTCCTACACTCTTTTACTGTCTTTGATAACCTACCAATAATGACATCTGTGTATTGATTCTAGGTCCTCCCGCACTGTGCATTGCTAACCATTGCTATATAACTGTTATTTCTTGTATTTCATGTAATATGTCTGGTTCACCAGCAGCTGGCAGTGGATATATGGCAGAGAGGTGTTTAGACAGAATGGAACTTACCATTCCATTCTCCCCCCTGCGGGGAAGAAGTTGGCTTGTCCTGCTTCCTACCAAGGGAGGGGCTGCATGGCGTGTTTAGTCAGTCTTAGTGGATGCTAGTGTTGGAAGCAGACAAATCAAGATGTAGCAACGAGGGAAGCCCCCCTCCTGCAGCAGGGGTCTCTCCAGAGGGAAGCAGCTCATAGAGCACCAGGACTCCTTACAGCTTTACACATAGAGTGTCATAAGGGGGTCAACAGCCAAAGGCACACTACTCCAAAGGTACAGAGGTGCAGAGCCCAGCTACCAGACTTAAGCTGGAGTCTAGCAGAGCAGAAAGCAGAAAATTTAAGTTTGCCTGCCAGCTATCCCAAAACCTGCTGGAACCAAGAGAAAGACCACTTCTTGTAAGGATGCAAGTTTAAGTAAATCTGTTGAACTTTATACAGTCTGGATTTGACTTATTTTCCACCTCCACCATTACTCTCCCCTTTATTGCTTTGGAGCCTAACCCTGGGGAACGACAATATCCATGTAGGAGCAGCGTGACACACACAAGACTAATAAGGTCACATAACTCAACATTACTAAAAACCTGGGACACTTGTTCATATCTTGCTCTATCCCCTCTTTAAAAAAACAAACAAACAAACCTCGGACACGATCGGCCTTGGGGGCAAGTTGCACCTGTAACCATGTAAATGCAGAGCAATCTGCAGGCACCATGTTTTAGAGCAGGAGGAGCAGAGCAGAATGATATCTAGTTTTCAGTAAAACTTGCAATGTATACATTTGATTCGTTCTCATTGTAGACTTTAAAGTCAAGGATGAGGTCTTATTCAGTGACTGACAGCCTTCCCTCTATGCACAGTCATAGAAGGAATGCTGTCAATCACTCATAGGACCTCCTCCTCATAGAGGGAAGGCTGTCAGTCACTGATAGGACCTCCTCCTCATAGAGGGAAGGCTGTCATCACTGATAGGACCTCCTCCTCCTAGAGGGAAGGGGGTCATTCACTGATAGGACCTCCTCCTCATAGAGGGAAGGCTGTCAGTCACTAATAGAACTTCCTCCACATAGAGGGAAGGCTGTCAGTCACTGATAGGACCTTCTCCTCATAGAGGGAAGGTTGTCAGTCCTGATAGGACCTCCTTCTCATAGAGGGCAGGCTGTCAGTCACTGATAGGACCTCCTCCTCATAGAGGGAAGGCTGTCATCACTGATAGGACCTCCTCCTCATAGAGGGAAGGCTGTCATCACTGATAGGACCTCCTCCTCATAGAGGGAAGGCTGTCATCACTGATAGGACCTCCTCCTCATAGAGGGAAGGCTGTCAGTCACCGATAGGACCTCCTCCTCATAGTGGAAGGCTGTCATCACTGATAGGACCTCCTCCTCAGAGAGAGAAGGCTGTCTATCTATCTGTGCTAATGAAATAGGGAATATTAGGACTGAAAGAGACTTTAGGGAAGCTCAAACATAAATGACCCTTCATAATTACGATTATACAAAGAAGCACAGCCATTATGAAAACTTTTTTTTTTTTTTTTTAAACTCAGATACATTTTAAATAGAGACTAAACAGCCAAATATTAGTAGGGACATCAAGGACCAATCAGCAGTTTATCTCATAGACATAACAATGATGTGGAGCATAAAATAGTA
>ONZH01006381.1:0-410750 GCA_900303285.1 Rhinella marina | reverse complement strand
TACAGCTGCAAGTCGCTTGCGTATGTCTCTATCAGTTTTGCACATCTAGAGACTGAAATTCCTGCCCATTCATCCTTGCAAAACAGCTCGAGCTCTTTGAGGTTGGATGGAGAGAGTTTGTGAACAGCAGTTTTCAGCTCTTTCCACATATTCTCAATTGGATTCAGGTCTGGACTTTGACTTGGCCATTCTAAGACCTGGATACGTTTAGTTTTGAACCATTCCATTGTAGATTTTGCTTTATGTTTGGGATCATTGTCTTGTTGGAAGATAAATCTCCATCCTAGTCTCAGGTCTTTTGCAGACTCCAACAGGTTTTCATCCAGAATGGTCCTGTATTTGGCTCCATCCATCTTCCCATCAATTTTAACCATCTTCCCTGTCCCTGCTGATGAAAAGCAGGCCCAAACTATGATGCTGCCACCACCATGTTTGACAGTGGGGATGGTGTGTAAACTTCTCCACAACAGTATCACAGACCTGCCTGGTGTGTTCCTTGGTCTTCATGATGCAGAACCCTGAGACTATCACAGAGCAGGTGCATTTATACGGAGACTTGATTACACACAGGTGGATTCTATTTATCTTCATCAGTCATTTAGGACAACATTGGATCATTCAGAGATCCTCAATGAACTTCTGGAGTGAGTTTTCTGAACTGAAAGTAAATGGGCCGAATAATTTTGCACGCCCAACTTTTCAGTTTTATTATTACAAAAAAGTTTAAATGATCCAATAAATTTAGTTCCACTTCACAATTGTGACCCACTTGTTGTTGATTCTTCACCAAAAACTTTAAATGTTATATCTTTTTGTTTGAAGCCTGAAATGTGGCAAAAGGTTGAAAAGTTCCAGGGGGCTGAATACTGTCGCAAGGCACTGTAGATTATTATTTCTGGTTCTATAATCCATATAATAATGTAAAAGTAGAATTTTGGAACTCACAAGCTAACAATAAAAGGGTTAATGCTGATATTAGAATTGGAAGATTCATTGGCAGGTTAGATGAAAACATTAAATGTGTGCTCGCTGGGTCTGGCAGGACTTGTTCTTGTTTTTTAGCTGTTACAGGTGTCTGCAACAAATGTACAACAAATGAATTTGCTCTTCAGCCAAATCCCAGGGTAGGTTCTCGGGGAAGGCTCATCCAAACAATTTTATGAATACTAATGAAATGAATTTTGAATTTCTGTTGGCAACGATTATTCATAGCACTGCATATTGATGAAAATCATTGGTGCTGGAATGGCGCAATGACTTTATAAACAATACACATATCGTTGTCTTCCTCCCTCTACTACCAATTTAATGCAAATTTAGGTTGCAGTATGAGAGATGAAGATTGAAGGGCATCTGGAGAATGTGATCCTTACATGAGTCATTTTAAAGGCTATATGCGCTTAGGCAACCCAATTGTTATTGCTCCACTGCATTTCTTCATTACACATTGTACAGTGAAGTATGACTAGAGTCTGTTGAATTCAATTCCTTTTGGTGGTCTATGGAAGAAAATGTTCACAAGCCAGTTTTCCTGAATGGTCAGAGTATCCATAGGGCTTCATTGACCCAATTGTTGCCAAACAAGTATCCTTTTTGTATACTGTATATCAAGGTGATAAGCATATTTTTTAACTTATTGAATTGCATAGTCTGTATCCAAAAGCATCCAATTATCATTATAGATGGTTGAATTTCAAAAAATTTGATTCTGATCTGATTTGGACAATTTCCCTGTTCGATTTGATTCAAGTCAAAACAGATTCTACCCAAACCGAAGGTGTTCTGATTGCCTGGACAAATCTCTAAATAATCCGATTTTTTGGAAAAATCTGGCTCGAATTTATGAAATTCAGAATCAATTTGCTCATCTCTAATTATCAAGAATGAACCACCCATTCTAGATAATCACCTAATCATCAGAGGAGGCGATAATCACCTAATCATCAGAGGAGGCAAGAGCTATAGTTACACAGCTAAGGGCTCGTTCACATCACCGTTAGGGATTCCGTTCTAGCTTTCCGTTATAACATCGTTATAACGGAAAATAACCGAATCCATAGGATGGAAATTATAACGGACACCTTTAAGAGGCATTCCATTTTGATCCGTCATAATAGAAGCCTATCTAAAAGCATAACGGATCCGCCTGGTTTCCGTCATGCTGGACGGAAAACAAAGTTCTGTCAACAGGACTTTTTTTTCCATCCAACATAACAGAAACTAGACAGATCCGTTATGCTTTCCCATAAGCTTCTATTATGACGGATCAAAACGGGATGCCTCTTAGAGGTGTCCGTTTTGATTTCCATCCTATAGATTCCATTATTTTCCGTTATAACGATGTTATAACGAAAAGCTAGAATGGAATCCCTAATGGTGACGTGAATGAGCCCTTAGAGATATGCTTCTATAATCACTGCTTCCTCTACAGATTCATTGTTGCTGAGCAGCAGATTACTGTTTTCACAGGATCTTCTACTACCCAAAAATTATGACTTTGGAGTCCACATCAATTATGCTTTCACCTGATGAATGAAATTTTGCACCTTTACTTAGAGCAGTTATTGGGACTGAACATTCCTAGGCCTGTGTAATGGACCCCTTAGGCTTAACAAGCCCTTTTAAAAGGTGTTACGGATAGTGGATGTGAACCCACTGTGTCAACCAACCAGTTAGACTTTGGACTAGTCCTAAGGGCATTGTCCTGGCACTTCCCTGGTTTTCACCCTTTAACCCCTATACAGGTTTTTGTTCTTTGCTGCAGGGATGCCACCAGGCCCCTACCTTTTGTAAAAGTTCCAGTGTGGTTGGCTGCTGTCCCACAAGAATCAGAAACACTGGTGCAGAACTCCTTGAGATCAGGCAAGAAAGCATGCAGAGGTCAAGGCAGGCAGAGTTCATGTGAATCTGAGGTCAGGGCAGGCAGCAAATGACCAGTATGGTAAACAGGCAAAGGTGGGGTCAGGAAGTGGAGAGTAAGAATAATTAGACAGACAGAGTTTGGTTGTAACGGGGAGCCCGCATCCTCGTATCCCTAGCAACCCAGGGGAGGGGAGGACCCAGTGACGCACACTTCACAAGCGCAGCCAGCGTCTTCTGTCCAGTGGATTACAAGCAGCAGGGGAGCTGAGCACCGACACCCATGAATCAGAGATCAGGTGTATTGAGCTTTCTGATTTGAGTCACGTGACGCTGGCCACATCACGTGACCCATCTGCTGGGCCTATTTGAACAGGCAGCCTGCTGGCCACAGATTGCCTGTGATTGGTGACTTATTTCCAAGAACCTGCTATTGTGAACTGCTGTTACTTGTGTTTTGACGTCGGCTAGTGATCTTGACTTCCTCGTCTCAGCCTGTGGAACTTCGTTAACTCTCGGCTTCTGACCTCGGCTTGTGTTTTTGACTTTGCTCCTGTTTGTTCCCCTGGTTTTGTCGTGACTTCTCAGTTTGACCTCGGCTCGGCGATCTTCGTATTTTGTGTGAGTTCTGTCTTTGTTTATTGTTTTCTCTCATTGTCCCCCTCCCTGTACGCCCCTGCACATACCTAGGTTAGGTAATGTCGACTAGTTGTACGCCATTGCATAGGACGGGCTGTGCAAGTAGGCAGTGTCAGAGGTGGAGTGGAATTTAGGGCTGCACATACCCCTGAATACGTGACATCGGTATTCATTGCCAGGTTAGATTAAAGCAATAAACGTGCACTCGCTGGGTCTGGCAGGACTTGTTTTTTAGCTGTTACAGGTGTCTGCAACAAATGTACAACAAATGAATTTGCTCTTCAGCCAAATCTCAGTGTAGGTTCTCAGGGAAGGCTCATCCAAACAATTTTATGAATACTCATGAAATGAATTTTGGATTTCTGTTGGAAACGATTATTCATAGCCCTGCATATTGATGAAACAGACAGACAGAAACTGCATACCATCACTTGAAACCTGTAAGCTAGAAGAACCTAAAGCTCAAGCATCCTCCCATTGGGAAAGGTGCCTTAAATACCCTGAGACGGACATCCATATGCTGGGGAGGAATTAGGGTATGCAGGATCTGGCCCTTTAAGAGCTAGGAAGAACATGTGCCCTACGAGCTGTGAAAACAGACTGGGTGGCATACTGCAGACTTTGACCTGCAGGAGGAGAAAAACGCTCAGGAGCAGGATCTGCTGTGGGTGAGGACGAGGAGGGGCAGTGGGTCCGAACAGGACAGTAAAGATGAGTCAGGCAGTGCCCTTGCACGCCTGGGAGAGGGTCACTGTAATAACAAAAGACAATATTGTATACTTTATCTCGGTAGAAATTCCCCAAGCTGTAAAATATAAAGTGTTTTCCGTATATTTTCTGGAAAGGATACTGAGTGAGACGTCACACCAGCGCCCAGGTTATAGATCTTTTATCTGTATGGCTCCACTCATTAGCAGATATTTTCTGATGTATATTCATCAAAGACACATTCCTGTAATGCGCAGAGTATTTTAGAGGAATCCGTCATTAATACAGTACATTACCTTTGGAGCTTTCATCTTTATCACTATTTCCCTTATGTTTTAGTCTTGGAGCCTAACAAATAATTCAAAGTCTTGTGACAAATATAGCTGAGTTAACCATGTAGATTCCAACAATGGTCGCCATCTACTGAATTTAAGTCTGGAACAATCCTTTCAACAGGGTATGCCTCAATTGCATTTTTTATTGGGCCAATACCTAAAAAACATAACCAACTATGTTATATTGTGTCTACAGCATCTATGCAGTTCCTATGTATGTGTATGTTTTAAGAGGGAAGTATGTGCCAGACATCCATTGATTCTCTGGATGAGATGTTCATGTTATTGTCTATGCACGCAGTTAATCCAAAGAATTGATGGTTAGATGTAATGTTCACAGTGGCATTCTGACATCCAACAGGCTGTCCCGGCAGAAATCAGATCTCCGGTGGATCCCATTGTCAATGGAGATCCAGCACTTCCCAGCATTACCCGCTATACCAGACACAGTGAACTTCATCATGCTGTTCTTCTGCTGAAACAGCCTGCTGGATTTCATAATGTTACTGTGAATATAGCCTAAGTTTCCAAGCACTTATGGGTTCCATACAATCCACAAGGGTTACCAACCATCTGTAAATTCCTGGAAAGGCCATGAAAGTAGTGAACATTTTTTTTAATGTCCTTAAAATAAAAACTGATTCATTACGGTTTTCCAGTTTGTCCATAAAAAAGTGTTGGTGATTTTTTGATAAGCTGTTCAGAAAAAAAGGGAACAAACAGGTTGTCCAACCTGAAATCTACCCTGACATGGAAGCTGAATTACAAGAAAACTTATACTCACCCCCACCACTGCCCTGAGATCCACTTTCTGCTTCTGTCTTGACATGGCAGAGAATGGCTGAGGCAAGCCATCACCAGAGCCATTGATTGGCTAGGCAGCATTCATGGCCATTTCCTGCTGTGTCAGGTCTTCAGCCGGATTTGGAGTGCAGTGGGGACCTAGGCATCATGGGAAGATCAGCAGATGGGGATGAGCGAGGTGAGTATAACTGTTGTTATTATTTTCACAGCATGTGCAGCCTAGTGGCAAGTTTTTTTTGTTTTGTTTTGTTTTTGTGCTAGAATACCCCTTTAACATGTTGCCGTTTCTTGCAGTATGTGTTGTGTGTGTTTCCACATTTCACTTTATTGAGAAAGATGCTAATGATGACTGTTCACAGTGAGAAGTATGTTTTGTGTACTCACTGTGTTCACTGTAATATATTGAAATGTGTCATATCATTCTGTGCCCCACCCTGTTTACATGTAACTTACTGGGTTTTGTAGTGCTCATGATATTAAGTGTCATTGTTGTTGCAGCCAGTACATAGTAATGTGTAGCTAAAGCCACATGGTGTGAGAGGTGAGACTGCTGAAACAAGATGTAGATTACTACTACTTACTTGCTTAATGGAACAGACCATGGAAGCTGGTTGATGCATGTGTGAACATACCCTTAGTACTGCCACTATAGACTGAGACCTTGATGCTACCACATGTAGTGTGTGGATACTGGTACAAGGACCAGATGTCAGGTCACTTCATTATTCCTGCTAGACAATACAACACTGAGATACATCCAGAACACTGGCTCATAAGGCATACTACTGTAACAATGTGCGACAAGCAACAATATTTACTGGATAATTCTGTTAAGAACATTGAGACAGATTATACTTTTCCATACAGAAAAAAGGAAAGGTCACCCTTTGGCCTCTGTCATGTAAATGGGGCCCATGGATAGTATGCACACACAGCAAACATTGCAATCGCAGTGCAAAGCTAGCCTTATATGTAAAACCTCTTAAGAAATGCAAGTAAAATTCTTGAAGGCCTCAAGCTGGGGATCAGGATCCTACAAGTTAACACTAGGTATAAAGCTTTAGAAAATGCCCCTCTCCTAATTAAATTGTAGAACACATTACTGTCCATTAACCAAAAATTGGACGCTGCAAATTAAACATGTAACTAGCTCTTATCTCATTGTTTATTAGGCTTCAAATTTTAAGTGACAATTCTTCAGAAAGAAAATTCCGCATTATGTTCCTTTCTTGTTATGTTAAATTTATTGCCTTTGAATCAACCAAAAAAAGAAAAAAAAAGAAAAAGAAATTATTGCTATTATTCAGCCCAGACTTAATTATTATAATTAGGATGTGCAATTTGTAAAGTTGGCTGTCGCGTTGTGGCACATTTTGCATAATTCTCTTTCTCTTTTAAATTAAGCAGGTTTAATCAGTTTCTCTAAGACGGTGTCTGGTCATGTCTCTTTGCTATAGTCTTTGATTCTGACATTGAATGCAGGTCCAGACTCCTCCATAATTAGCAGGTTTGATATGTTTAACTTTCACGAAGCTTTTATCTTAGCATTAATCCCAAGCATCTGTGATGGACACATTTGGGATCGCTCATTGTACTAATCCAGAAAAAAAAAAAACTCAGATGGTTTTTGCTTATAATTTAACTCCAGTATTACCAGTTGGCTGTCGCTGGTTTACACCGTTGTCTAATGCTTCCTCCCATCATATGGAGATTTCGCAGTAATAGCTTTCTGGGTAGACTTGGCCTCAGCTACTTTGATATAGCCATCTGTCTTATATTATCATGCAAAGCAACTATATTCCAAGAGGAAATGGAGTCATTCACTTAAAACAATGCCAGTTAATTAATAAAATATAAACATTAAATTAGATTCGCTGGATACCCCCCATTTATATGGTATTAGCCTGAAAGTTTATGTTGTATCATTATCATATTTACAAACGAGCATTTTTTTTCTTCTTACGCGTTTGATGTTTGTTTGGATCTTAATGTTTTGTGATTTCCACATCATCGTCTGTGTTCATCAGAACACTTAGGAGGACATGTAAATAATGTCTCGCCGCTCAAGCGCAAACATAAACACGGTTATAAAGAAGAACACGATAGATGATAAGAGTTTAGTCTCCAAATGGCCCTTATTACAGTATGTTTAGACATCATAAAGAATAAAAGATCATAAAACCATTGGAGATTAACTGAAGTACGCTTAATGGCTCTTTCTGGCAAGATTTAACAAAAAATGCGTACTTCTATGAAAATTTTATTGGTCATTTACACATAGTTTACCAATTACGGTATGGAAATGTCTTTATCTTATCAAAAAAACATTGTATCCGTCAAATTGTGCTCGGCCTAATTACTTTTAATTGGGCAGTTGGTCAGGCATTATTTATGGATAAGTGCTACGGTAATTGGATTAATTCTAACAATTTCTCTGCCCTTGAACTGTTAAACTGGTGCATTAGATAACAAGGTATTATGGTCTATTAGCAAATTTACATGTTATACTGGACTGCTTTGGGGAATTCAGTTGTATTGGATAATTTTTAATATTCTGAGCATAATTTGTTTGGTGTAAGGGCATAAAATATTTAAAAGATGATTGTTAGGCTTCTTTCATATTTGTGTTACCGGTCCCCGGTATGCTGTTCCCTGGATCCTATCAGAGTGGGGAACCCTCCAGTATAACAATAATAGTGCATGTGAACGAGGGATGTCCTCATGAGACAACCCTTTTAGTCATATTTTTGAGGCTAGTTTCACATTTGCGCTACTAGTCTCCAGTAGGCTGTTCCAGCAGAAAACAGCCTGTCAGGGTTCTGTGGAGCCGGCATAGCTGAATGTTACCACAATGCCCACCGGTTCTGGTAGCCATCTCTCAATGCTATCTGGCAAATATGCCAGGATTCAGTCGGATTCAGTCGGCGGACAAAAACTGCTGCAGACATTTTTTGTCTGGCCAAATTCCGGCATATTTGCCAGGTAGAGGGCAGATTTCCACTGGATTCCACCATAGTCAATGGGGATTGCAGGCATTGCCGTAACACCCAGCTATGCCAGATCGAGGGATCTCCAGCAGGCTGTTCTCTGCCGGAACAGCCTGTAGGAGACCGATAACGGAAGTATGAAGCTAGCCTAAGTGATACGACTAAAGGGGTTGTCTCATGAGGACAAACCTTGTCCACATGCCCTGTTATTGTTATACTGGACGGTCTCCCACTCTAATCCTTCCTCTATACACTAGAACAGTGAGCCTCTCTGTATGAGCGTTTCCAGTTCTAGTGGACTTAAAGCGAATTTGTCATCTATATTTTTTTTCTGCCAGTTAGAACCAGATAGCAACACATATCTCCTTTATTTCTAATCTGTTTTTCTGATTGTAGATTTTAATTCTATTCTATTTAATTCTATTCCCTGAACATGATTATGGGGGCAGCCATCTTGGCTAAGATGTTGTTAAAAGCATTTAGAGACATGCTTTAGAGAAGCCGCCATGGGTTGTAAACACAATGTACATGAGTTTGCTGTGGCAATCACCTGTTGTGAATGGTGGATCCTGTGTTATTTATATATAGGTGATTCTAATCCTGCCTGTGATGATAATGAGATGACTTCTGAAAAAACAATCTGTGCCAGCCAAGAAGTGGTACCTATTATTAGGCTTAGTGGTCAGCGAGAAACCTGCAGGATTGTAATTTTTTTTTCTTTAATATAGATGGTTGGCGTGGAAAATTAAAAATAACATCACCAAATTTTTTTTCAAAATATGTTTAATATAAAAACATGATTTAAGCAATAGGTGATTTTTTTAATAACACATTCCCTTTAAAGTCCTTTTTTTACATGGCTGGCCATTTGTCTGGATGGCAGCCATACATTACTAGTGGATGCTGCAGGGAAAATGTCTGGCTGATCGTGATTTCCACTGGCAAATCAAAGATCAGTTGATTGCCCTGGGGATACATTTTGAAAGACGTTGTTTATAATGAGATAACATAATCATATGAAGAATATGAAGCTTGACATTTTCATCTATTGAACAGTATTTGAACTATAAAACTCAGTCTGTCCTGATTAGCGCTTTAAAGGAGTATTCCCATCTCAGACATTGATGACATATCGCTAGGATGTCAGATTGGTGCGGGTCTTACCTCTGGTACCCACTTCTATCTGCCAAAGAAACAGTCCAATTATAATATCCGCACCAGGACACGGTGCTGAAGAACCCACTTAATCAAAAGGCTTAATAATACTAGAGGGTTGACGCTTAAAATATAACTTTTACTTCCTAAATGGCTCACAAACATAAATAAAAAACGGCGCACAAACAAAAACACCAGTGCAAGAATAATAAAAGAAGCGGTCTTACCACTTTGATGTGTCGTATTCTTTCAAACAAACCGTACTCTAGGGGTACTGGGTCTCTGCCCCTGAATGACCCTATATGTAGAAAACTACCTATAGATATAGATATAGATAATAGATAATAAATAAGGGTAACAGGGGGACACCCCATAGAGGAGGGCACTATCTAGCTAGGACTATCCCTTCCTTTCCCTCGAGCAATGGTTGACTGCCCAGTAATTTGTCAGGGGGAAAAGAGAAAGGGGTCCCTATAGCTAGGAAGAAATAATAACATACTTATTGTCCCAAAGCATTTCTCTGGCATACTTCACCAAATCATCAGGGCATCGATAATATACCGATAGTAGAAGAGGAGCCAGCACTGGTATTCCGTCTGGATCCCATGAAAAGGGGCTTAACTGCTCAGATGCATGGCAGTATTACAGCCCAGAAAGGTGAGGCATATGGCGTCCACGCTTTAGTTACAGCCGCATGGATTTAAATACCCTGCCTATCAGCTCTAACACCGCCCCTCTATAATAGTATATATGTAGAGGAAGCGTGCCCAGACCTACTAAAATGCGCATGCGCCCTCTAAATCAGAAGTGAAGCGCGCCTATTACATCAGGTGCAGCGCACGCTCCTAAGCAACTAAAGTGCGCATGCGCCCGCCAAACCTTTGACAGCTCCGCGCATCACTAATTTATATCATTGAGAGATTTCACCAACTCCTTAAAGTGGTCCTCCTCCCCCCTCCACACAACAAAGATGTTGTCGATGTAAAGACACCACATGACAACACCTCCAATGCGTGTGGGGGGGGTACTTTGGAATTGTGTCTTTGGTGATGTACCCCCCCCACACACATTGGAGGTGTTGTCATGTGGTGTTGTTACATCAACAACATTTTTGTTGTGTGGAGGGGGGAGAAGGACCACTTTAAGGAGTTGGTGAAATCTCTCAATTCTAATGATACGAATTTGAGGTTTACTTTTGAGATTGAGAAACGGTCCCTTCCTTTTCTTGATATCTTGATCAGTAGGGGGACTGATGGAGAAATTGTTACTAACATTTGCCATAAACCAACCTCCACAAACTCTCTCCTCAGATGGGACAGTCACCATCCACGTCCCCTAAAACAGGGGATTCCTGTCGGACAGTATCTCCAGATAAGGAGGAATTGCTCCCCTCCCTCCGACTTTAAAGTACAGGCAAGGGACCTCAGACAGAGGTTTCTTGAAAGAGGGTATCCGGTTTCTGTCCTGAGGAAGGCATACCGGAGAGCAATGAATGTTAACCGTAATGAACTCCTGTATCCGAAACATCAGTCTGATACTAATGCCACCATCCGCCTCATTGCAACCTTTGATGAGGCAGCCAGTGAAATATGTCAGATCCTTCAAAAACATTGGGGCATTTTAAAACTGGACCCCGATGTTGGTAGTGCCATCACAGATACCCTCAGATAACCTTCCGCAAAGGGTGGAGTCTGAGGGACCGCCTGGTGCACAGCCACTACAGTGAAGAACTTGAGAGACCCAGTTGGTGGCCACAAAGAATTGTGGGTTTCCACAGCTGTAGTAGCTATGTAGCATGTCCGCATATGGAGCGAGGACGCTCGTTTATAGGTAACAACACTGGCAAGTCATATTTGATCAGGGACTTTATAAATTGCCGCTCTAAAGGTGTTATCTATAAGGCTACATGCGGCTGCAGTTTAGAGTATGTGGGTAAAACCACCAGGGAGCTGCGTAGACGGGTGGGAGAGCATCTCAGCGACATAAGACATCGAAAGGACACTCCGCTGGCTCAGCATATGGTGATACATCATGGTGGAGATGCTTCTGCACTCTGCTTCATGGGCATAGTGATGGTCCCTTTCACATCAGAAGGGGAGACTGGAATAAAAAGGTTCTCCAGGATAAAAGCTGGTGGATTTTTGAATTGAAAACCAGTCATCCCCTAGGTCTGAACGAACAGCTATTATTTGGCTGTTTCATCTAATACCTTGTTTCTCTATATTAGGTACTGTATCTGTTATTGACATTTATGGGTCTTTTTACCCCCAACTGTTACCCTTTGAGATTAGAGTGTAATTTTTTGTGTAGGTTCATTTTTCAGTTATACACAGGTAACTCATTCCATCTGCTATGCAGTGATTTATTATTTTGCTATGTTTACTGGACGTTCCGATATAATATATACCTACCTTGATAGGCCAATATTGTCTTTGAGCATGCCGTGAAATACCCCATATATATCTGTGACCGGTTGACCGATATACCATAATTGGTTTGGGCACTATGCGCTGTATTTGATTACGGCGCTTAGGGACAGGGAGTCTCCGGGCGTGACTATTGCCTGCGCGTCACGGCCCGGGGACCTCCCCGTCCATGCCCATTCTTAGTGATGCGCAGTGCTGTCAAACTGTGCTGACGCCATATGCCTCACCTGTCTGGGCTGTAATACTGCCATGCATCTGAGCAGTTAGTAAGCCCCATTTCATGGGATCCAGACAGAATACCAGTGCTGGCTCCTCTTCTACTATGGGTATATTATCGGTCCCCTGATGATTTGGTGAAGTATGCCAGAGAAATGCGTTGGGACAATAAGTATGTTATTATTTCTTCCTAGCTATAGGGACCCCTTTCTCTTTTCCCCCTGATGAATTACTGGGCAGTCAACCATTGCTCGAGGGAAAGGAAGGGATAGTCCTAGCTAGATAGTGCCCTCCTCTATGGGGTGTCCCCCTGTTACCCTTATTTATTATCTATAGGTAGTTTTCTACACATAGGGTCATTCAGGGGCAGAGACCCAGTACCCCTAGAGTAGGGTTTGTTTAAAAGAATACGACACATTAAAGTGGTAAATCCGCTTCTTTTATTATTCTTGCACTGGTGTTTTTGTTTGTGCACCGTTTTTTATGTTTGTGGACCATTGTTTTAATTTTTGAAGTAAAAGTTATATTTTAAGCGTCAACCCTCTAGTATTACTTCTATCTCCAGAACAGGGCCCCTGAAATGAAGGAGAAAACACTGCTCATGCTTGACATGATCTCTTTTCACTATTATGGGAGTTCTGAAAAGTGAATGGGAAATTATCTGTGCTAATTAGTTTCAGTCCGGATTTAAGGAGGGAGGTTTTAAGATGTTTAAAAAGAATCCTAACATCTTGCAGTTTTCACACTAGCCACTAAGTCTACTAATAGGCAGATACGTCCTATTATTATAATAGGCAGTATTACAATGAAAGCTATTACCTCTATACAGATAACAGACGATCACATAATTCAAAATATGTGAATTTCACAGCTTACCTACTCCATCTCTCTGCACAATGACCTCTGTAACAGTGACAGAGCATGTCTAGAAAAATCTCCATTGAAGTTAATAAAGGTGCCATGTCCATTGTGGTGTACGGCTGCAGTAAACATTTATCTAGAGCCTGTTAACAGATATTTGCCCTCCTATAAAAATAAACAGAAAATAAAATTAAGAAATATACAATCAGAAAATAAAAACAGGTACATATTCTGATATAAAGAAAAAAATATGTCTCACACATACTATGAATTGATATATTGCTTCTCAGCATAATTTATCAACTGTACGTGAGGTATTTTGCTGCTAATAGATGTTAACTACCAACTAATCCAGCTATTTTACCAGAGAAGTGGCCTTGATTGGTTCGATCTGAGTTTGAGACATTGTATGTTGAGTCTAGTGCTAACTTACGATGGGTCAGAAAAGACCATTGTATGTTGAAAATATAGTATCTTTAAGCCATTGTATCTTGAGGGATCACTGTATATACATAAGCCCATTCACCACATCAAGGTGACCTCTTTTGAGAGGGTCCGTACTCTAAATTGACACAGTGTCACATGGCGGCCACTACCACCACAACACCACACCGGCAGGCATAGTATACCAGCAGCCCAACAACACCTCTGCTGTCAGGCTAAGCCACTCATGACATTGGGCCCCATGAACCCACAGACACAGTGCTCATGCAACAATGGTCATCATGCAGCACTGCCCCATGTGAACAAATCTCAGAAATTCACCTCTCCATGTGGTCTCAGGACCTAACTGAAACCAAGTAGGAATTAACCCTTTTGCAGTCGTCTGTTAATTAAAAACACTTGGGCCTAATGGGAAGACTGCAGACTTCATTATAAATAGTAGCAATGCAACGCAATGCAAAAAGTAGCAATGCAACATTTTGACATGAAGAAAAAAGTATGGATTGCACATCCGCATGCTATTCATTAATGTATTGCTTCTCAGCATAATTTATAAACTGTACATGAGGTACTTTGTATACCTTTTGATCAAAGTGCATAAGCCCACTCACTCACTCCACAGAGGTCACCTTGACTTGTTGAGTGGGCTTATGAATTTTGATCAAAAAGCATACAAAGTACCTCATGTACAATTTATAAATTATGCTAAAAAGTAATAGATCAATGCATGGTATGTGGATGTGCAACCCATACTTTTTTCTTTATGTAAGCATATAGATGGGTCTATATATATATATATATATATATATATATATATATATATATATACAGCAACTGGGAGGGGAGGAAGATGAAAGAGGTAGTTGTGGCCCTGAGCTTAGTAGTCAGGGGTGGACTGGGAACTTAAAGTGGCCCTGGAAAAATACAAAAAGTGGCCCCATTTTGTAGTTGGGTCCAAATTGATGGCAGGCGGGGCCAGCAATACCATATTGTGGTACATTATACCACCCCATCAGAGCCACATACCACAGTCACAAAATACTGCCAGCAGCACAAAATACATCCCCAAAAACTTCCACTTGTCAGCTGTGAGGAGGACCCACCAGGAAATTTCCCTGTAAGGTCTATGACCAATTTACCCCTGTTAGTAGTAGTACTCACAGGACATATCCTGGTGTTGGGGTTCCTGACTGGTAGAGTGCCCTTGATGTTAGGTGTTTGGGTGCAAGGCAGAAGGGCAGGTGCAATGATTGGTGAATGGTGGTTAGTAACCAGGGCATTTGGTGTCAATAAATAAGGCTCTGGATATTAAAGTTCAGAAGAGGAGTAGTAGTAAATCCAGTAATAACAAGGCACAGTTCTAAGGCAATCTGTCCCTAATAGTAGTATATGCACAACATACATGATGAGGGTTATAATAGTCCTTATCCCTATCTTTCTCTAAAATCTCTCTGTAGAACATTAGGCATGTAGTGAGGTTCTTGATAAATTCGTCTGCAAATACCCGGGCTGAAGGGTGTAGATATAAGATACAGTTGAACAAAATGTTTCCATGTGTGGAAAAAGGCATCAAAGTTGCCAACCGTCCAGAAATTTCTGGACAGTCCATAAAAATAGGTGACTTTTTTCCTGTGTCTGTGAAAAAAATCTTACAGTAAATGTTAGTAATGAGTTCATCTCAGTATATTGAGTTATAGACATATATTACCTATAATATTTATCGTCTATTATAGTTTTTCAATTTGTCCGTAAAAAATGTTGGCTGCCCATGATTTTGGGATAAGTTGTCCAGAACAAAGAAAAATTCAAGTTGGCAACCCTGGTGGACATTAGCAATATCATGGCTCCTGATCTTCCCTCACAAAACTACAATCCCCACAATGCCTAGCTTTCCTGCTGTAAGTTTGTGCTTGTTCATGAGTGTTTCTGTTCACTGATTGGCTGCCTGACATTCCAGTGCAGACACGCCCCCTCTACTCAGTAAGCTGCAGCACAGTGACATTTAGCTAGAGAATAGATAGCAACACACTGATCATGCCTGACCTGACAAAGGCTCAGAACTACAGGTCGGTGCCATGGTAACTCATGAGGAAACACGGTGGGTAGTAAGGAAGAAACTACTTTATAACTACTAAACAGTAAATATGTGAAACTGACATTATATTAGGTCATTATTGATGATGAATTAGTCTAAAACATAATTTATATTTATGGTAACCGGAATACCCCTTTAAGGGCTTTTTCACACTAGCGAGTTTTCTATCTGGATGTGATACGTGTTGTGAACGCATAGCATCCGGATTGAATCCTGACCCCTTCATTTCAATGGGTCTGTGCACATACGTTTTTCATGCATCATCTTTGTTTTCAGGAAAAATCGCAGCATCTTCTACATTGTGCGTTTTTCATGTATATCTGGCGAAAAACAAAAGGCATCCAGATGCAATGCATTTTTCGCTGATGGTTGCTCATACAATCCAGATGGAAAAAACACACTGAATGCGATCGCAGAAAAAACTGAATCCACTTATGTGCAAAACCATCAGTTTTTTCCATAACAGATCCTGACAAATCCATATTGTGTGAAAGATGTCCAAGAGGGTCCAGTTATAAATTTGATGAAAGCAACAGCAACCATCTCTCCCTGAGCTACTGCATCGATGTGATTATTATATCACCATTATTTGTAGAGCGCTAGCATATTATGTAAAACACTTTGCCTGCATTAGTCCCTGCTGGAAGTCCCTTTGTCAGGACCTGTTAAGAAATTGGTAAAATTTTCTAATGCACTGCCCTGATTCAAAATAAAGCTATGGTTTACAAGTAACCACCACGTTTCCTTGGAGATTTGGCAGAGTTTCTGAAACAGCATCTTTTTCTATTATCACTATTACAGCAATTTCAAGACATAAGAGGAAGTGATTCCAAATGAAAATGTTTGTTTTGTGTGAGATTGCATCTCTCTGGCTGATAACAGAGAGATGCAATTGAATAATGGGACAACTCCATTAAGTAATCTTTCAGAATGACTATTTCTGCATCCCTTTGAGTCTGAATTTGCTTTAAAATGATATATTTTTAGACT
Source organism: Rhinella marina (assembly GCA_900303285.1). Taxonomy (NCBI): domain Eukaryota; kingdom Metazoa; phylum Chordata; class Amphibia; order Anura; family Bufonidae; genus Rhinella; species Rhinella marina. Next base: position 394,231 of record ONZH01006381.1, on the reverse strand, counting down.
TTGCAAACTTTGCTTATTTGAATATACTGCTCAAGCATGTTTATTTTTTTCTTTTTGTTACTTTCTGTGAATTTTTTTTATCTGGACAGTGGGTAGAAATGAATGGGGAGGGGGGTGTGGTACCACGTTAAAGTGGAGCGTTAGCCTATGACATCTACCTTCAAAGTTTTGTGTTTAGTATCAAATACTTGATTGTCAGCCACTGCTGGCCACATCTTTTGGTTGGTAATAAATGTGTAACACCCCAGAGTGGTGTTACCACTCCCACACCACGCTACTGTCTTCTATGGGCTAACCTCAATGTCATCCATGCATTTTTTCCAGGCCCTACAAAAAAGTGCACTTAATATAATATTTTGCAACTATATGTAATGTGCAGGTGGCAGCAAACAAGGCAGAGCTGTAGTTACTCAGAATAGACCTTTCCATCCCATTCTGACCCCCCCCCCTCTGGAGAGGAGTGGGCTAGTCCCACTTCCTGCAGGAAAGGTGGGGATCCAGTTAGAACCAGTTAGTTCAGGTTTACCCCCTGCAAGGGGAAGGTGTGCAGGGGCAAGTCTCTGCTAGACGTGCCCATGCCAGCCAGAGCACCTTCAGCTCTGCTGACCAGCGAGGCAGAATTATAGAGCCTCAGAAGCCAGGAGGATAGTTCCCTGGCCCAACTTAAAGGGTTATTCCCATCTTGGACAATGGGGGCAGATCGCTAGGATATGCCCCCATTGTCCTATAGGTGCGGGTCCCACCGCTGGGACCCGCACCTATATCGAAAACGGGGCCCCGAAAGTGAAGGAGGGCGCACGTCGCATGCGCGGCCACCCTCCATTCATTTGTATGGGGCCGCCAAAAATAGCCGGGCTCGGCTATTTCCGTTGGCTCCATAGAAATGAATGGGGGCGCACCGCACATGCGCGGTGCACCCTCCTTCACTTTCGGGGGCCCCGTTCTCGATATAGGTGCGGGTCCCAGCGGTGGTAGGAGCACCGGGACACACCATAAAGAGACGTTTTAGGCCTCAAATATACCACTCGGCTTTCCTACACCTAGGACGTGCGTGGCAACATCCTTAGCGGGCCCTGGGGGGAGGCTGTCCATTGCAAATGCAATGTCTTGTAGTCTTGTATCTGAAACCTTAACAGAAAAAGCATTATTGTCTCTTCTCCTAAGATATAAAATTACATCCCTAGTGGTCCAGTGGTAATGAAATGATATAATGTAATAAGTGAGACAGCAACTGACTCCAGTAGTCTGAAGGATGCAAATTCTTGAATACCCTCCATTCTTCTCAGAAAATAATAATGGAAATCAAAGTACTCTATTTATAGAAAAAAAAAAAAACGTAAAGAGCGTCATATATTAAGACCATTGTTTTAGACGTCGGGCTTAATAACCTCTATATTTGGAGGTGGATCCGTCGAAGTTATGAAGAGACGCCAGCCTCTACATAACTTTGGTGCATCCAACGCCAGTCTAAATGTAAGCCAGCTTCCTAGCTGTCTTACATTTAGACCATTTTCTACGCCTAAACAGGAATCCCCACCTATCTCCTTCCCTGCCCACACCACCCCCATTTTTTTAGACCTGGAGCAAGTGAGGAAAAGTCACAGATTGCGGACGGTCTCCAAAGAGAAGCAGAAAAGTATTGACTCAAGTAATGCTTGAGTGAGTAACATTTCAAAGGGTGGTGGCTGTAGCTTTACCAATCTTGACAAAGACCCAACCACTACGCTGGTTGAAACAATACAGCTTCTCTGTACAATAAATAGAGGACTTTGATAACATGCTGTTGCCATTTCTAGTTTCTCAGGGGTAATAGCAATGTCTGCATCTTGGTAGTCCATTGACAAAATCAATAGAGATATAACCGCTGGTCCAATTAAAAAATTCTTAACTTTGGCTTTCCAGTGTTGAACATATTTCCTTGATTTCTAGTAATCCAGCAGTTCAGTTGGGACTAGGAGTGTTGTTTGCATGTGACCTCACTAGTGACATGAATGTCTGAATACGGTTGGAGTTGATCCTTGGAGTAGAAATAAGGTAAAAAATATAGGGAAAAAGTCTTGTGATTGGACCCACATAGCATGGCGGCAGTGTGGCTTGTGAAGCATGACGACCAGGGGCGTAGCTAAAAGCTCATGGCCCTGGAGCAAGAGTTTAGCTTGGGCCCACCTTCGCTCAATGCAGGGAAGCATATAGCCTTCGTGCTGCCCGAGGCAAAAATTAAAACGGCACCCCCTCATGCCAAATTCTTGACCCTTCCCCTTCCCTTCCCTCCAGACAGAGTGTAACTTGACCTGCATGTACTTTCTACAATACCTTCTGATGTGGCACAGGGGTCTTTGGACCCCTCAGGCTCCTTGGCCCGGTAGTGAGTGCTACTTCTGTACCCCCTAAGGATACGCCCCTGATGGAGACTGCGACCCTTTGTGGCCATGATTAGGTTTTTGTGGGAAAAATGTAGGATAAAGTGTATTTTAAAGCTTCTATTTGGCCTAATGCAGTCTTAAAAGAATATTCTTGAATAAATATTACAAATGAGCCTTAATTAGCTTGTTTTATATGGATTGTATTCACAGTGGTTACCACTTGCGGTAGATATTCCTACATGTGTTAACAAAGCATAATTAAATTGTGTTTATTTGTTCATTATTATCTGCTGCTCATGTACAGGGCCTTAGAAAGCCACATATAATGCTTTCAGGAATGCATAATCCTATAAAATTAGGAAATCACTTTCCCAGGCGCTGTAGTTGGTAAAGACTAATACCCATGGTTGGCAGCCTGGCTGAAGCTTGTGAAGACGCCTGATGGATGTTCAAATATCACAGGATATCTGACGATAATTATCACTGTTTAGCCACACAGGAAATAAAGTCTGCTAAGCAATCATGTGGGCAAATAGAAATAGTGCAGAAGATAGGGAAAGGGCAATGTATTCATATCAGAGCACAACCTTAGCTGACTGTACAAGACATTCTAGGAAATATTCATTTAGAAATAGTCTACTCTTAAATTGTCTTGTGTAAAAATTTAATTTTAAATGGAATGTTTTAAAATGTTATCTTTTTTTGTGCAACTGATACATATTTGCCCCAGTTTTGAGACAATTTGACGGATGGTTGGTCATACAATCCGGATGGATAAACTTTTTCAAAATCATGACATGAAGGCACTACAGTTAATAATGTATCAAAATATAGTGGTGAGTAAACATCCCATAGTAAAATGCTAAACTAAAGCAGCCCATACATAGTAGCTGTCGGCTGAACTATCGTTTGGCCCACAGACAAGGGCGTAGCTATAGGGGTTGAAGAGGTAGCAGTCACTAGCGGGCCCAGGAGCCGTAGAGGGCCAAAAGACCCTTGTGCCACATAAAAAGACACTGGTATTATAGAAAGTGCATGCTGGTCAAGTTACACCTCTGGCTGGAGGGAAGGGGTTAGGTCAAAAATTTGACATGGGGGGGTGCCATTTCAATTTTTGCCTCAGGCAACAGGAAGGCTATGTGCATCCCTGGCCACAAAGCACTGAGGGAAGGGGGGCCCAAGCTGAACTCTTGCACCAGGACTCATTAACCTTTAGCTACGCCCCTGCCCACAGATATCTCTCCCATCTCTTCCTCATACACATTCATGTTCGGTTCAACCAAATTTGTCTATAGGTGCTACAGGTAGATCAGAAAAAGCTGCTGCCAGACAGTCCTGGTGGCATCTTATCTCCCCAGAGAACAAAAGAATCATGTGAAAATATTAATTCCGCCTGATCCTTGTCTCCTCAATATCATCTATCGGGGGAGTGTCAGCTGAAACTGCCATTCTCGGCTTGTTTGGCCAATAAAAATATAATGTGTATGGCCAGCTTAAACCTCCACAAAATGAAATCAGCATAAACATTACACAATATGCAACCCATCCTATAATGGATTGACCAAACAGATATTTTGAAGGCCCATTAGCTTATTCTCTTCACAGAATCCTATTGAAATATATTTCTTGTGAGAAATCTTCTATCCAGTATACACTGTGAATCAGGAGAGCGTCAAAATACTTCTTTAGTTGGTCATACTCTTTGGATAGCTATTGGCGGAACAAGCCTAACAGTTACTCCTCCCAACACCCCTTTACATATACACACTAAGATCGGTTGAGTGTGCATGTGTTCTCAATAGGAATAGGTTGTAATCTGTTTGCTCTTCCTACGTTCCCCTGACTTCTGACAAAGGGGTGAGTCGGGACCCCACCATACACATTAGAGGGTTGGCCTGTCCTGCCAAAATTGGTGGGTTTCACTAATGTTTATGGCCACCTTTATGGCTACCAACTCTACACGATATGTGAAAGCCCTCTGTTGTCTCTGTACTCCACCCTTTTAGCCCTGTGTTCTCGTTGCAGTGCTGAGGCCCAGTGACTTGGTGCTTGAGCAGTGAATCAGATGCTGCCTCCTGAGTCTGGAAAACAGCAAAATATCCATTGTGTAAGCCCTTTGTCGACTCTGATGAGCTGATATGATTCACTGCACAAGTGTCGAGTCACTAAGCCTTGATGCTGCTGGGAGAACATAGGACTGGACGAAATGTCCAATCCTGTCAATCAAAGCAGAAGGGGGAGTACAGAAAGCAAAGAGAGGCACTGCACTAACAGTGCTCCTAGTGCTATGGCAAGCCTGGTGCTCCAAAAAACAAAATATATATATTAATATAAAAATTAGTTAATATGTCAGCACTTATTAATCCTAGACAGGAAAAAATATTTAATTTTACTCAGCATGATCACACCTACCAGGCAATATGCCGGGATGACAAAGGCTCTTTAATGTGATGATACTAATGATATATTTTGACTCTGGGATGCAAAAAAAATCTACTTTAACTTGTACTGAAAGCTTAAACCTCCTGGGCCCTAATTAAAGACCTGTACCAGAACCATCTGAAGCATGACAGTTAGAGGCTGAGTTGCTCTGTAAGCTCTGGTGGAACTGAGGCAATCAAATGAATGGCTATCATGTAATACTACACCTCTAACGCAGCAACCACTGGCTGACTGCAGCTTTCTGGGGGCACAGGGAGTGGGTCCCAGATATCTAAATAGCTTCCCTTTTACTTGTAGAGGAGCCTTCTTTGCTGATTAATTTCTTAAGACATCTTGAAGTATAGCCAAAGGTTTTTTTGTGTGACACTGAGTTCCATATAAGTAGACACTATAAATGTTCAGATAGTAGGTGCGGATCCCTGTTTCAGATTTGACACTGGGGTCCAGATGCTTTAAGTCTCTGTGGGAAACAAACTGAAATACAAACATATTGTATATAAGTCATTCATAAGCTTGTTTTGGGGGTCAACAGATTACAGTTCTGTGACTTGTTGCCGGTTTTATTACTTTAAATATTTCCTGAATTTTCCAAGTCACCAATTGGCAGCGTTACATGGCATCCTGCGCTGCCTTTCAGATGGATGTCCTTCTGGTCTCCAAACTGTTACCAGGATGTTACCTTGATTATGGTACAATACGTTTCCTTCAAGTACCTTGTTTTGGATTACCTTTTCAGCACTCGTAACACAGAGTTAAACAGAAGACATATGACAAGGCATTATCGATTTGAAACATCCCATTCCCATATAATGAGTAACACCCCCTATAATTATCAGAATGTTCAGATATTTCCCATGACCCACCATTAGACATTTTTTGAATATGTTAGTGTCTTATTTCTTGTATCGTTGTATACAATGTATTTGGAAAATCTCAAGTCCCTTTGGCCTGTTTCACATGATCAGTATTTTGCATCAGAATTTCGATCAGTGTTTGCCAAAAGTCAAAACCAGGAGTGGAACCTCCAGAGAAAAGGTATAATATAAATATTTGTGCCTCTACTGTGTTTTGGACCCACTGCTGGTTTTGGCCTACAAATACTGATGCAAAAATACTGACCAAATACTGACCATGTGAAAGAGGCCAGAGTCTAGATGTCAAAACTCCAGATAGGCTTCCCTGTCTTTTACTGAAGAGAAACTTCTTTCTGGACAATCTGACATAAATTTCAGATCGATAGAGTGCTGCAGTCATGGTTGTCATTCTGAAATTTTCTCCCATCTGCACACAGGATCTTTAGCGCTCAGCCAGAGTCACCATTGGGTTAATGTTCACCTCTTTTACCAACGCCCTTCTCCCCCAGTTAGTTTTGTGGGTTGTCCAGTTCCAGGAAGAGTCCTGGTTGTTCCAAACTTCTTCAATTTAAGAATTATGGAGATCACTGTGCTCTTGAGAACTTTAAAGGGAACCTGTCAGCTCTGAAACACCCTCCAAACTACAGTCAGCGGTGTATAGTGTAAGTGACGTCGAGTCTGGTTATGTAATTTTTATCTTCATACTCACTTCCATTCTGAGTCTGTGCTCCCACAAACCTGCAGTAAAATGTACTGAGAGGACTCCGGTGCTCACTCACATAATGGAGAGGACTCAAAGAAGAGTCCTCTCAATGCATTTTACTGCTGGTTTGTGGGAGCACAGTGTCGGAATGGCAGTGAGTATGAATATAAAACTTACATATTCGGATTCAGCATCACTTACACTATACACCGCTTACTCTAGTTCAGGGGGTGTTTCGGAGCTGACAGGTTCCCTTTAAGTACAGCAGAATTTGTTTGTACCCTTCTCCAGATCTGTGCCTCCACACAATCTTGTCTCTGATCTCTACAGGCAGTTCTTTCCTCCTCATGGATTGGTATTTGCACTGATTTGCATTGTCAGCTGTGATACATTGTATAGGCAGGGCTGTGTCTTTCCAAATCATGTCCAACTAAACTTCTGTCCAACTGAAGTTACCACAGGTGGACTCAAATCAATGATGATCACGAAAAATGGCCCCAGAGCTAAACTGTAAGTGTCATAGCAAAGGATGCAAATACGAATGTCCATGCCAAGCTTAATTTTACATTTTTAATAAATTTCTAGGCTGCAGCATAACAATATATGAAAAAAGTAAAAAGGTCTTTCTGAGTGCATTGTATGTGAGTTTCTTGGCCTTCGTTCAGATGAAAGAATTTGGAAATCAACTCTTTCTTGTGAGATTTCTTGGGACTCAAGTGCTCTCTTTAGGCTTAGAGATTATGGCATTGATGGTCTCCTTTAGGCTTCAAAAAGACATAAAGACATTGAGGGAGATTTATCAATCTAATTACATAATTATTATGGTGTTACAAAGTTGCAAATGCCATAATTACACCATAATATGCTCCTTTTTTAAAGTAGGGTGGGGTTCAGGAAGGGCAAAGCCTATCACTGCATGCTGGGTTTACTATAGCTTGCACCAGAAACTGGCGTCACTTATAGCTCAAGTCTAGCACAGCCCCTGGCTGTCGTAGATTTGGGTTTATGGTGCCAAATTAATAGGAGGCATCTGCAATACATTTTTTAAAGACTAGTAGTGAATGGCCGGCAAGTGAAAAAATCACCAAATTACCATATGCTTTATAGAAGCATATACTAGTAGAGATGGCTCTCCATCCTTGGAAATTGTCCTGTAAATTGTAAAGATAAATAACTGGGTAAAGACAACATAATAGACACTGTACTACATATACGTAGAACTGGATTATCTGCAGGCTTCTTATCTATTGTACTTTTAGGTAGGTTTTCTTCTTGTTTCATTGAGGAGGCCTTTGATTAATGTTCACATTGTGCTTCAGTTACAGTATTTAAATGTCCCCTTAGCTTTCCTCTGTGTTATTAAAACTCGCTCAGCTGGACTGTTCTGATTCTTTTTCTGTCCTTCACTGTGATTGATTTCACACTTTCAAAGTTTTCAGATCCGCCGTATATCTCTGAGATCTATCACAAGAAACACTGGCTGCTCCTGCACATCTACAAGATATATATAGAACGTTCACATTCATTTCCTAATATCAGTGCTGAGGTTTAACAATAAACAAAAACCCCGGGTCATAGAAAGAAAATATAAGAAGTACAAGTGATCTTGGAAGATTGGAGGTGTTGGAGGTGACTTATGAGGGCATTCAATCTCACAGCATTGCTGTAACTTTAAAGGGACACAAGAATATTAAGTCTGGAAAGAAAAGAATGAACTGGAATGAATAATGTGGAAGCTCTGCAGCTTAACCCTTTCAAGACCCTGGGATTTTCCATTTTTGTACTCTCTGCCTTCCTGAAGTCATCATTTTTTATCTTTTTATTTTTATTTTACTTATTTTTATGTTCACATAGTAATATGAGGGCTTGTTTTTTTTGTGAGATGGCACCATTTAATTTTGCGCACAATGCTGTGGGAAGTTGGAAAGAAATTCCAAATGGGGTGAAATGGAAAACAAAAACGTAATTCTTCCATAGTTTTATGGATTTTGTTATTACTGCATTCCCTACGCGGTAACACTGACCTGTTCCATTCATTCCCTGGGTCAATATGATTCCAGCGATACCAGATTTGAATAGTTTTTGTTGTAATACTTATGAGAAAATAAAAACTGTAAAAAAAAAACCCTGATTTTAACTTTGCATTGCCATATTCTGACCCCCTTAACTTTTTTAAAATTAGGTCTATGGAGCTATGAGTACTCTATTATTTGCAGGACGATGTGTAGTTTTCAGTGATACCATTGTGGAGTGTGTATGACTTTTTGATCATTTTTGTTCAATTCTTTTGAAAAGGCAAAGTGATGTAAAACGGTGAATCGGACATTTTGATTTTTCAAAGAATGGGATAAATATCTTTATGTTTTAATAGTTTAGGTATTTTGGGATGAAGAGGTGTAAATTATCTTTATTTGTTTTATTGGTTTTTTTTGTATTTTTATTATGTGGAAAGAGGAGTGATTTACATTTTTTACCTTCTCCCTGGCTGTGATGCTCTCCGCTGCGATTGGACAGCGCTAAAGTCAGGGAGAAGGAGACACCCATTGAGAAACCCTGGCGTCTCCTCCTCCCTGTTCCGATACTATGCATTAGCATAGCGCGCGCCAAAATTTTACATGGGCACAGTGGGTGAACGGAGCGGCACCCGCAAAATATAGTAAGTGCCCTGACCTCCACCGTACATGCCCATCATAACCTTGTACTTAGTTTACAGTGTCAGGACCCATGAAAGGTCCTCTTTAAGTCCCCTCGAGGGACTTGAACATGGGAACATTAGATTGTTTGTCCCATAGACTGCAATGGATTACCATTGCAGCCTATCAGGCCTTCATTTTGTTCCTATGGAGCTATAGTTGTAATAGCCTTTGATCCTTCAAAAGGAAGGAGGTTACCACAAAGAATGAATGGCTCCTCTAATTACAACTGACCACAGCATCTGAAGAGTTAAATGTCAGCAATCGCCATTATTGCCAATTGTAGATATTAGATCCAGATGTATGTTGTCTGAAATAGCAGAAGCCTGGTAGCTATGGTGCCCATTTCACCCAGGAGAGGGTGCCATGTTTAAAGACCCAACTTCTGCCATACATATACAGCAGTCAGAACGAGGTTGAATTAACAATAAACCTGAAGACTGAGAAAATACAATCTACTGTTCTTTTACATGGTATCATCTATTTTAAGCAGGATGAAGGCTTAACATGGTGTTCTTCAATAAGATTAATGAAAGAAGCCCAAAAATGGTTCTGCCTCAAGGTCTCTACTTTACTTCAAACATATTCAATCCTAAGAGCCTCCAGAAACCTTTACAGATATATGAAAAAGACTTGGGGATATTGGTGGACAGTAACTTTAGTGATCAGTGCGAAGCAGCTGCTGCTAGGAAGGAAATATAATCATAGGATCTATGAAAAGAGTTTTTACTCAGAGTTTGACCACAGATGAAATAATTTGCATATGAAGAACGTAAAATTGGCTCAGTAGCACAAATAAGGTAATTAAGGCAATGAATAGATTGCAGCACCAAGACAGCTTATAAAATTTGGGGTTATTCAGGTTATAAACAAAAAAAGGAGAATTAGGGAAGTCTAATTACAATGTACAAATATAGGAAAGGACGGTACAGAGAACTTTCTCTTTTCATACCTGGACCTGTAACTTTCACAAGGGTTTCCTATACAGAGAAAAGAAGGTTTCACCACAAACATAGACAAGGCTTCTTTACTGTGCGACTATGGAGCTCTCTGCCAGAGGAGGATGTGAATTCACTGAACAAGTTTAATAGGCCTCTGGATGCCTTTTTTAAGAATATTACATTACAATATTACAAGTTGTGGATACTGGAATTCCAGAGATGGGACGCAATATCCTCTTCCAAAATACAATGTTAGCAAGTACACAGAGGTCAGCTACTGTCACGAGTGGTCTTGCGTCTGGAATCAGACGTTCTGCGCGGCTTTCTAAGTGACAGGTTTGACAGGCTATTCCCTGTGGTTTGGGTGCTGTTCTCCACACCCCTTTCCCTCAGCTGTTGCCGCTGGGCAATTAGCTGTCTCCTACTTACCTCTTCCTCTCCCAGTATCCCTTGCGGTTTATATCTGCTACATACCTGTTGAGAGTGGTGTGGATCTCGGCTGAGATCCTGTTGCTGAGTTCTACTTAAAGTTAAGTGTTTTCCCTTCCTTTGGTTATTCCTGTTTGAGTCTCCTGTTCCTCCTTACGCTTGGAGGAACAGGTTACTCTCTTGTGTCATTAGACTGCAGGGTGTTCTAGGGTTTACTCAGATTAGGTTCCTGTGTATGAGCTTTCCTACCACCCGGGTTAGTTCATACTGGTAGCCAGCTAGGGCCTAGTCTTAGGGTCCCCTGCAGGAGGTGACCAGTTCCCTGGTTTTGTCTGTTCCCATCCCTCATACGCTCGGTGTGGCTTTTCCCCCCACACCCGAGCGTGACATTATAAACCGCCGCTAACAAAAATTTATGTCATTTTTGTGCTGACATGGATGCTATTGCTACACTGGCTGAACGGCTGCAGGGACTCAGCTTGGAGGTGGCTGACATCCGCAACCAGATTCAGAGACCACAGGCTGGTGGTTCTGGGGGTGCTGAGTGTCAGGCCTGTTTGGAGCCTAAGGTCCCCCTCCCGGATAGATTTTCTGGGGAATGTGATAATTTTGTTCTATTTAGGGAGGCGTGCAAATTGTATTTCAGACTGCGTCCACATTCTTCTGGTAATGAGGAACAGAAGGTTGGTGTGGTCATCTCGCTGCTTAAGGGGGATGCACAGTCATGGGCCTTTTCTCTACCGGCCGGATCGCTGTCTCTCCGGTCGGTAGATGAATTTTTCAAGGCCCTAGGGATTATCTATGATGACCCGGATCGTATCTCCCTGGCGGAGACCCAGATACGTAACCTTTGTCAGGGTGAGCGGCCGGTTGAGACTTATTGCTCTGAGTTTCGGAGGTGGGCGACCAATACTGAATGGAACGATCCGGCTTTACGTAGCCAATTCTGTCAAGGTTTGTCTGAAAGGCTGAAGGACACTTTGGCCTTTCAGGAAACCCCTGTGTCTTTGGAAGCCGCTATGTCTCTTGCTGTACGCATGGATAGGCGACTGAGAGAGCGATCTAGGGGCCCCCGCTCTCAGGACGTACTATCACATAGTGTACCAGCTTCCTATGATACTTTGGGTGAATATTCCCCTAGGTTGATGTCTGGGGATGCACCTATGCAATTAGGGGGAGCCACTCCTGTAGCCACCCGTAAACATCTTGGTAATAAAAAGGGTGTGTGTTTTTTCTGTGGTCAGAAAGGACACTTTATCAATGTATGTCCATGCTTCCTATCTCTAAAGGAGAGAAAAGAAAAGGGGGCGTTGAATTCTCATCTCACTCTTGGTGGAGTGGGTAGGGAGACTGAAAATGTGAATTTGTCTTCATCCTGCAGTACCCGTTTTCTCCTGACTGCCGAGGTGGCGCTAGAATCAAAGGTGGTGAAAATTGAGGTGTTTATTGACAGCGGGGCAGGGGTGAACTTGATTGATGCTCAGTTTGTCCGTATGCATGGATTGTCACCAAGTTCTTTGGATAAGAGGATTTCTGTGTTTGCCATTGATTCTGCACCTCTCTCTCAGAAGTGTTTGTCTCAGATGGTGCATGATATCAAATTAAGAGTGGGTGAATTTCATCAGGAGCTTATTTCATGTTTTGTGTTGGAAGGTCTTCCTGCTCCTGTGGTTCTGGGTTTACCGTGGTTAAGCAAACATAATCCGTCCATTGACTGGCATACTAGACAAATTGTGGATTGGGGCGATTATTGTGTTGACAATTGCCTTAATACATCTTTTTCTGCTTTAACCACTAAGACTCTTCCTTCTTTTATATCGGATTTCTCTGATGTATTTTCTGAAGGTGGATGTCAGGATTTACCCCCTCACCGGGAATACGATTGTCCTATCAATCTTATCCCTGGAACAAGATTGCCTAAATCTAGGCTGTATAACCTTTCTGGACCTGAGAGAACGGCCATGAAGGAATATATTGCTGAGAGTTTGGCCAAAGGACATATTAGGCCTTCCAAATCTCCTGTGGCAGCAGGGTTCTTTTTTGTTAAAAAAAAGGACGGATCCCTTAGGCCATGTCTGGATTTCCGTGAACTCAATAGGATTACTGTCCGTGATCCGTACCCCCTTCCTTTGATTCCTGACTTGTTTAACCAGATTGTGGATGCCAAGGTGTTCTCCAAGTTGGACTTAAGGGGGGCATATAATCTGGTCAGGATCAAGGAAGGGGATGAATGGAAGACGGCCTTTAACACTCCTGAGGGCCACTTTGAGAACCTGGTCATGCCTTTTGGGTTGACCAATGCTCCTGCTGTCTTCCAGCATTTTGTTAATGACATTTTTCATCATCTTGTGGGGAGGTTTGTAGTCGTGTATTTGGATGACATACTAATCTATTCTCCAGATATTGTGACACATCAGGATCACGTGAGGCAGGTGTTGCAAATCTTAAGAGATAACAAGTTGTATGCAAAATTAGAGAAATGTGCTTTTGCTGTACATGAGGTGCAATTCTTAGGATACCTGCTTTCATCTTCAGGTTTTCGTATGGATCCAGAGAAGGTCTGTGCTGTTCTGAACTGGGACCGACCTGAAAATCTGAAGGCTCTTATGCGATTTTTGGGGTTCACCAACTATTACCGAAAATTTATTAAGAACTATTCGACTATGGTTAAACCCTTAACTGACATGACTAAGAAAGGGACGGATGTCTCTGTGTGGTCTGATGCAGCATTGCAAGCCTTCTCTGCTGTAAAGGAGTGCTTTTCTTCTGCCCCTATATTGGTGCAGCCAGATGTGTCACAACCTTTCATTGTGGAGGTTGACGCATCCGATGTGGGGGTAGGAGCTGTGTTATCACAGGGCCCGTCACCTGGTAAATGGCGCCCATGTGCTTTTTTTTCGAAGAAACTCTCTGTGGCGGAGAGAAATTATGATGTGGGTAAACGAGAGTTACTGGCCATTAAGTTGGCTTTTGAGGAATGGCGTCATTGGTTGGAAGGGGCGAATCATCCAATCACGGTATTCACTGATCACAAAAATCTGGCTTACCTGGAGTCGGCTAGACGACTTAATCCGAGGCAGGCCAGATGGTCTTTGTTCTTCACCAGATTCAATTTCATTGTCACATACCGTCCTGGGGTTAAGAATGTGAAGGCGGATGCCTTGTCACGTAGTTTTCCCGGGGGTGGTGATTTTGAAGATCCTAGCCCTATACTGTCTGAAGGAGTGGTGATATCCGCTCTTTACCCTGATCTTGAGGCTAAAGTGCTTGAGGCCCAGGGAGATGCGCCGGAGTCTTGCCCTCCCGGGAAGTTGTTTGTTCCTTCTGATTTGCGTTATAAGGTTTTTGAGGAGCATCATTCTTCGGTGCTTGCGGGACACCCTGGGAGTAAATCCACTGTCGACCTCATCTCTCGTAGATTCTGGTGGCCAGGTCTGCGTAAGTGTGTTGAGGAATATGTGTCAGCCTGTAGTGTCTGCGCACGCTCTAAGGTGACACATACTCGTCCCTCTGGACCCCTACTTCCATTACCCATCCCGTCCAGACCATGGACTCACCTATCCATGGACTTCATCACTGATCTGCCTGAGTCGTCTGGTAAGACAGTTATTCTGGTGGTTGTAGATCGTTTTAGTAAAATGGCGCACTTTATTGCATTACCTGGACTCCCCAATGCTAAAACTCTTGCACAAGTGTTTGTTGACAATATTGTGAAACTTCATGGCATTCCCACTGACGTTGTCTCTGATCGTGGGACTCAGTTTGTGTCCAGATTCTGGAGGGCGTTCTGTACTCGGCTCGGGGTACAACTGTCTTTCTCCTCTGCCTTTCATCCCCAGACGAATGGACAGACTGAGCGTACCAATCAGAATCTGGAGACTTATTTGAGATGCTTTGTCTCTGAGAACCAGGAGGAGTGGTCCTCGTTTTTGTCTCTGGCTGAGTTTGCCATAAATAATCGCAGACAGGACTCCACTGGTAAGTCACCATTTTTTGGTGCATATGGCTTTCACCCGCAGTTTGGCACATTTTGTGGTTCTGATACTTCTGGTATTCCTGAGGAAGAACGTTTTTCGTCATCATTGTCTTCCATATGGCGAAAAATTCAAAGTAACTTGATAAATATGGGTAACAAGTACAAACGTGTGGCTGACAGGAGACGCATGAATGGTCCGGACCTAAATGTGGGTGATTCTGTGTGGCTGTCTACTAGGAACATTAAGTTGAAAGTTCCTTCATGGAAGTTGGGTCCAAGATTTATTGGCCCATATAAAATCACGGCCATTATTAATCCTGTAGCATTTCGTCTTGAACTTCCGCAGGCCCTGAAAATCCATAATGTGTTTCACAGATGTTTGTTGAAGAGGTATGTTGAACCTCTGGAGCCATCTCCCTTGCCACCCGCGCCTGTCTTGGTGGATGGTAATTTGGAATTTCAGATTGTCAAGATCATTGATTCTCGAGTTCTTCGTGGGACCCTTCAATATCTGGTTCATTGGAAGGGTTATGGTCCTGAGGAGAGGTCATGGGTACCGGCATCTGACGTGAATGCCAGTCGTTTGGTAAAAGCCTTTCACAGATGTCACCCTGATAAAGTTGGTCCTGGGTGCCCGGAGGTCACCCGTAAAAGGGGGGGTAATGTCACGAGTGGTCTTGCGTCTGGAATCAGACGTTCTGCGCGGCTTTCTAAGTGACAGGTTTGACAGGCTATTCCCTGTGGTTTGGGTGCTGTTCTCCACACCCCTTTCCCTCAGCTGTTGCCGCTGGGCAATTAGCTGTCTCCTACTTACCTCTTCCTCTCCCAGTATCCCTTGCGGTTTATATCTGCTACATACCTGTTGAGAGTGGTGTGGATCTCGGCTGAGATCCTGTTGCTGAGTTCTACTTAAAGTTAAGTGTTTTCCCTTCCTTTGGTTATTCCTGTTTGAGTCTCCTGTTCCTCCTTACGCTTGGAGGAACAGGTTACTCTCTTGTGTCATTAGACTGCAGGGTGTTCTAGGGTTTACTCAGATTAGGTTCCTGTGTATGAGCTTTCCTACCACCCGGGTTAGTTCATACTGGTAGCCAGCTAGGGCCTAGTCTTAGGGTCCCCTGCAGGAGGTGACCAGTTCCCTGGTTTTGTCTGTTCCCATCCCTCATACGCTCGGTGTGGCTTTTCCCCCCACACCCGAGCGTGACAGCTACACAATCGCAACTATCTAAAGAGAGTGCAGGGCAGGACTAGGAGAAATGTAGACCAGACATGCTGTAGACACTTGTTTATCTGCACTATAAAGCTTTTCATGAGGGCATCGTACAGATGCTTCAGTGCACAGAGGAGTGGGGGCTCTTCATTTCAGAGTCCAGTCTGGTTGCCAAAACCCATAAAGGTCTAGAGAACAGTCATACATGTCCGTTTGTAGTTGGTTGATATAATATATGTGTCATGAGGGGAGACAAGGGTGGTGAGCCCTGAACTGACCCCTACTTCTTTCCCTGCCTACTTGCCTCAGTCGGCCCTAAACAGCCGCGGACAACCACGAAGGCGGTCCCTACACTAGATAGGTGCGCAGGGAGGGAAAGGGAACACAGGGACGGACAAAACACAGACGGGACAAACACAATGGAAGAGTAGTCAGCAAGCCGGGTCAAACACAGGAGGTCACGTAAATACCAGGGGAGAAGCAAAAGAGAGGTCAAAAGTCCAAATCCAAAATCCAGTTAACAATTACAGCAGAAGGTCGCACGAGCACTGATCAAAGAGGTAACTAATCACAGGCGATTTGAGAGGGCAACTGCCCAGCTTTAAAAAGCCCTCCAGTGGGTCATGTGACGGGGCCAGCGTCACATGACCTCATTTGCATAATGAGCACTGGCCAAACGTGACCAGCGCTCAAATATGCTATAAATTTGGTCATGTGGCGTGGCCAGCGCCACATGACCCAAATATCAGGCAACCCATATAAAAATATACTCTGAGCGCTGGCTTGCCGGGCCAGCGCTCAGTACCGCCCACTGCTCGTGTCTAGGGGGGCGGGGACACCGGGCACGCAGCATCCGGAAGCGCGCCCGACGCTCCCAGCCTCTTGTTACCATGGAGACGAGGACGCCAGTCGCGCCCTCGCTCCGTGGTAGCGGAAGTCCGGCGGCGCTGCAAGCGGGGAGCGCGCCGCCGGCCTCCCGTGACAGTAACCCCCCCCTTCACGAGGGGCCACCGGACCCTTACCAGCGGGAGCCGGTTTATCAGGATGCTGCAGGTGGAATTTCCGGATGAGCGAATCTGCATGCATCCTGTTCAACGGCACCCAGGACCTGTCCTCTGGCCCGAATCCCTTCCAGTGTACAAGGTACTGAAAGGAATTCCGGACCTTCCTTACATCAATGACTCTAGCAATCTCGTGCTCCACTTGTCCCTCTACCTCGACCGGAGGCGAGGACTGTTCTTCTGGACCAACGGGAGCAACACAACGCTTAAGCAAAGATATATGAAAAACATTATGAACGCGAAGGGAGTCGGGTAAACATGATTCAAAAGATACCGGATTGATCACCTTGGTGATCCTGTATGGACCAATGAAGCGAGGCGCAAACTTATAAGATGGTACTTTCATACGTAGATTTTTTGTCGACAACCATACCATGTTCCCCACCTTGAAATCCACACCCTTAGAACGTTTCTTATCCGCCTTAGTTTTTTGGATTCCTTGGGCCTTTTCCAGGTTCAACTGAACCTGTGCCCAAACTGTGCACAGTTCTTGAGAAACAGCATTGACCTCTGGGACAACTGAAGAGGATGAGGAAAAGGAACCAAAGCACGGATGGAAGCCCATATTACAGAAGAAAGGTTAAACCCCAGAGGAAGAATTTAATCGGTTATTAATAGCAAATTCGGCCAGAGAAAGGTATCTGGCCCACACAAGCTGGTTATCAGTCACATAACATCTGAGATACTGCTCAACCGATTGATTAAGACGCTCAGTCTGACCATTGGTCTCTGGATGGAAGGCCGATGAAAAGGACAAAGATATTTCAATCTTCTTACAGAAAGCTCTCCAGAATTTGGACACAAACTGCACCCCCCTGTCTGATACAATATTCACTGGAATACCATGCAGTTTAACTATGTGGTCCAAAAATACAGACGCCAAGACCTTAGCAGACGGTAATTTACACAACGGAATAAAATGACACATCTTGCTAAATCTGTCAACCACAACCAAAATCACAGTTTTGCCCTCAGAGCAAGGTAAATCCGTGATGAAGTCCATGGACAAATGCGACCATGGCCTGCTAGGAATGGGTAATAGACGCAGTTCACCCATAGGCCGTGTCTTGGGATTCTTGGACCTGGCACAAGTATTGCACGCAGTTACGAAAGCCTGAACATCCCTGGAAATCGATGGCCACCAATACTGCCTAGAGACTAACTCCTTGGTGGCATTGATACCAGGATGACCACATAATACAGCGTTATGGCACTCACCCAGCAGTCGCAAACGCAAATGAGCCGGCACAAACAATTTGTCATTGGGGGTACCAGTGGGAGCGAGATGCTGTCCTGCTGAGATTTCAGATGCCAGATCAGACGAGGTAGCGGCCACGATGATGTCAGTCGGCAGGATGGGCTCAGGAGGGACGTCAGGAGGCTGATACGCCTGAAAGCTTCGGGATAAGGCGTCAGCCTTAATGTTCTTGCTTCCTGGTCTAAAAGTAACACAAAAATCAAAACGGGTAAAGAACAAAGCCCACCTCGCCTGTCTGGGATTCAAACGTTTAGCAGACTCCAAAAACATAAGATTTTTATGATCAGTGAGGACCACAATGCGATGTAATGCCCCCTCCAGGAAGTGACGCCATTCCTCAAATGCCCACTTAATGGCCAACAACTCCCTATTACCGATATCATAGTTTCTCTCCGCAGACGAGAACTTGCGGGAGAAAAAGGCACATGGCTTAAGGTTAGTTAGGGTGGAAGACCCCTGGGACAGTACTGCCCCAACCCCATCCTCAGATGCATCCACCTCAACTACAAAGGGCTCACTCTGGTCAGGCTGGATTAACACAGGGGCCTTAGTAAAACACTGTTTTAGCTTCTCAAAGGCTTCAATAGCTGCAGGGGGCCAATTAACTAGATCCGCTCCCTTACGTGTCAGATCTGTAACTGGTTTGACCACCAATGAAAATTTTTTAATAAATTTGCGATAAAAGTTCGCAAACCCTAAAAATCGTTGGAGCGCCTTAAGGGAGGAGGGTCGCACCCAATCAAGGATGGCCTGCATCTTAGCTGGATCCATTTTGCAAGAAAAAGGAGTCAAAATGTATCCTAAAAAGGCCACTTCCTGAACACCAAAGATACACTTCTCCCCCTTGACAAATAGCTTATTTTCACGTAACACCTCTAACACTTGCCTGGTATGAGAAACGTGAGATTCCCAATCCGCCGAAAAAATAAGGATGTCATCAATGTAGACAATCATGAACCTCCCAATAAAAGGTCTGAAAATGTCATTGACAAAATTCTGGAACACAGCGGGTGCATTGCTTAGCCCAAAGGGCATTACTAAATACTCATAGTGACCCTCAGGGGTATTGAAGGCCGTCTTCCATTCATCCCCCTCCCTTATTCTAATCAGGTTATAAGCTCCCTTCAAATCCAGCTTAGAGAACCAGCAGGCGCCTTGAATCTGGTTCAGTAAGTCCGGAATAAGGGGCAGCGGGTACCTGTTCTTGACCGTGATCTTGTTAAGTTCCCTGTAATCAATACAGGGCCTCAATCCTCCATCCTTCTTACCAACAAAGAAAAATCCGGCCCCCATGGGGGAAACTGAAGGGCGGATGTGACCCTTGGCCAGACTCTCCTTAAGATAATCCCTCATGGACTGCCGCTCAGGAGTGGAAAGATTGTAAATACGGCCCTTAGGATACTTGGAACCTTCCGTAATCTCAATAGCACAATCATATTGCCGGTGAGGAGGGAGGAACTCAGACTCGGACATGGAGAATACGTCCTGAAAATCTCTGATATATCCGGGCAGGATAAGAGACTCAGTGGTACCTCCAACCTGCAATATTGATTTGCAACATTTGGAACAATCACCTCCCCATTTCTCTAACTCCCCTGCAGGCCAGTTGATCACAGGGTTGTGGTCCTGTAACCATGGCAGACCTAAAACGAGGTCAGCAGGTGGATCCCTTAGGATAAGGAAAGAGCAAGTTTCAGTATGGGAAATTCCCACAGTTAAGGAAACCTCGGGAGTACAAAACTCCACTCTCCCATTATTTAATGGGGTGGAATCTAAAGCAATGATTTGAATTGCTTCCCTTAAAGGAACTAGCGGAATACCCACAGATTGTACAAAATCAAAATTAATAAAATTAACGGCAGAACCTGAATCAACAAATGCTTGACCAACCCCCTTAATTTGATCATAGGTAACAGAGATAGGTAGCAAAACTTTCCTCCTTACCACCGCTGGAGTTACCTTACTTCCCGCCGGAGATCTCCTAGAGGGCGGAAGTTTGGGACACTGCTGGAGCCAGTGGTTCATTTCACCGCAGTAAAAACAGGCTCCCTTCAGGCGTCTCTGGTCCCTCAAGGTTCCACCTAACTGCATGGGCTCCTCCGGAACTCTGGTAGGGGATGGACTTGGAAGAGGAATTTCAGGCAACACGGCAACCTGAGGAATGCTTGAACGTTCTCTCAGTCTCTCTCTCACCCGTCGGTCTAGCCTAATGGCTAAGTTCATGGTCGCCTCTAAAGAATCAGGAGTCGGATAACACACCAGAAGGTCCTTCAGTTGGTCAGACAGCCCCACCCGGAATTGACTTCTTAAGGCTGGGTCATTCCATCCTGAAGAGACACACCACTTCCTAAACTCCGCGCAATAGTCCTCTACTGGACGGTTACCCTGCCGAATGTCCCTGAGCTGAGACTCGGCAACCGCAGTCAAGTCGGGCTCCTCATATAATAAGCCTAAGGCTAGAAAAAACGCGTCTACAGTCTGCAGACTTGGGGAGTCAGGGAGTAACGAAAAGGCCCACTCCTGCGGATCACCCTGCAGCAAGGAAATAATTATTCCCACCCGCTGCTGCTCGGAACCCGAGGAGTGAGGGCGTAAGCGGAAATATAATTTAACGCTTTCCTTAAAGGAACGGAAGGCCCTCCGGTTCCCCGAAAATCGGTCCGGCAGCTTAACATGGGGCTCCACAATGGGGTTGGATGCGGAGGGAGCCACTACTGGAGCGGATTGAATCTGCTCCTGATATTGGAGCCTCTCGGCCAGGTCCTGGATTGCTTGAGCCATTCCTTGAACCTGGTCCGTGAGAGCCCGCAACTGCTCCATGAAATTTGGGCCTGTGATTCTGTCACGAGGGGAGACAAGGGTGGTGAGCCCTGAACTGACCCCCTCCTTCTTTCCCTGCCTACTTGCCTCAGTCGGCCCTAAACAGCCACGGACAACCACGAAGGCGGTCCCTACACTAGATAAGTGCGCAGGGAGGGAAAGGGAACACAGGGACGGACAAAACACAGACGGGACAAACACAATGGAAGAGTAGTCAGCAAGCCGGGTCAAACACAGGAGGTCACGTAAATACCAGGGGAGAAGCAAAAGAGAGGTCAAAAGTCCAAATCCAAAATCCAGTTAACAATTACAGCAGAAGGTCGCACGAGCACTGATCAAAGAGGTAACTAATCACAGGCGATTTGAGAGGGCAACTGCCCAGCTTTAACCCCTTCCCGACCGGCGCCGTACATGTACGGCGCTCGGGCGGTGCGGGGACATGACGCCCGCTCGCGGGTGCGGCGGGCGTCATGGCCGGCAAGCCTCCGCTGTTTCTAACAGCAGAGACTTGCGGCTACTTACCGCCATGGGCAGCGTCTTCCTATGGGCCTCTCTTTTTCTTCTGCGCCCCTCTGATGGCTTCCGGTGGCGTCTGTACCCGGAAGCAGTTTGCTTCCGGGTGATGTACAGACGACCCGATTGGCCCATCGGGCCGTCTGTACACGTTATGAAAGCTGTAATCCTCGCTGGTGAGGATTACAGCTTTCAAAGTGCAATTCTTATTCTGGCCACTAGATGGCAGGCCAGGATAAGAAATGAGCAATCATGAGTTTTAATTCAAGATTAAAAATCAGAGATTGCCCATAGTGAAAAAATTAAAAGTACAATATATTAGCTTATATTTGAGCTTTCAAAGAATTAAAAAAAAATTAAAAAAAATGTTAAAAAATATATAAAAAATAAAAAAAATATAAAAGTTTAAATCACCCCCCTTTCCGTATAATTAAAAAATAAATACCTAAATAAATATAAACAATAAATATAGACATCATGGGTATCACCGTGACCGAAAACGCCCGTACTTTTAAACTAAAAAAAAAAATTCCAATACGGCGAATTGTGTGGCGGAAAAAAGCGTCCAAATGGCGATTTGACGTTTTTTGTCGCTTTTTTTTCTAAAAAAAAAAATTAAATAAAAAGTGATCAAAAAGTCATACACACCCCAGAATGGTATCAATAAAAACTTCAGATCGTCCCACAAAAAATGAGCCCCCATACAGCTCTGTACACATAAATACCAAAAAGTTATAGGGGTCAAGATATGACAAGGAAAAAAAAAAAGGGCAACTTTCTAATTATTTTATCACTATGAAAACGCAGGAAAACTATACATATTAGGTATTGCCGGATTCGTACTGACCAGTAGAATGAAAGTAATGGATCGGTTTTAATGCACATCGAACGCTGTAAATAAGAAACCCGTAGAACTGTAGCGGAATAGCGTTTCTTTTGCAATTTCACCCGGTTTGGAATTTTTTTTTAAATAAAAAGCGATCAAAAAGTCAGACACACCCCAGAATGGTATAAATAAAAACTTCAGATCGCCCCGCAAAAAATTAGCCCCCATACAGCTCCGTACACATAAATGCCAAAAAGTTATCGGGGTCAAGATATGACGACCAAAAAAAAAAAAAAAACAACCAACTTTATCACTTTTTTATCACTATCAAAACACAAGAAAAACTAAACATGTTAGGTACCGCTGGATTCATACTGACCTGTAGAATGAAAGTAACTGGTCAGTTTTAATGAACAGCGAACGCCGTAAATAAAAAACCCGGAAAACTCTAGCGGAATAGTGGTTTTTTTGCAATTTCACCCGATTTGGAATTTTTTTCCCGCTTCCCACTACACCATATCCAATAATAAATGGTGGCATTTGAAAGTACAACTTGTCCCGCAAAAAACAAGCCCTTATACAACTATGTGAGCAGAAAAATAAAAAAGTTATGGCTGTATGAAGGCAAGGAGCAAAAAACGAAAACGCAATACCGAAAAAACCTCCGGTCGTGAAAGGGTTAAAAAGCCCTCCAATGGGTCATGTGACGGGGCCAGCGTCACATGACCTCATTTGCATAATGTGCGCTGGCCAAACGTGACCAGCGCTCAAATATGCTATAAATTTGGTCATGTGGCGTGGCCAGCGCCACATGACCCAAATATCAGGCAACCCATATAAAAATATACTCTGAGCGCTGGCTTGCCGGGCCAGCGCTCAGTACCGCCCACTGCTCGTGTCTAGGGGGGCGGGGACGCCGGGCACGCAGCATCCAGAAGCACGCCCGACGCTCCCCGCCTCTTGTTACCATGGAGACGAGGACGCCAGTCGCGCCCTCGCTCCGTGGTAGCGGAAGTCCGGCGGCGCTGCAAGCGGGGAGCGCGCCACCGGCCTCCCGTGACAATATGAGGAAACATTAGATGACTTGACAATTGACTTTAATGGAGAGTGGCCAGAAATTCACAACCACATTTCTACAGGGAATAGATAATCTTGTGATCAGATATGAACAGTGTCTATCAACAAACCAACATTCATTGTGTATCCAGCCAGCAGGAGATGAATGCCTCTAGCTGTCAAACAGCATTTTTATGTAAGATATACCCAAATATAGATAGACAGAAAGATTAGATAGATAGATAGATAGATAGATAGATAGATAGATAGATAGATAGATAGATAAAAGGAAAATAATTCCACAGCACTCCCACGAATGTGATCAGAGTTGGTGTTCTTTATTCACCAGAGCGACGTTTCAGTCCTCTTACTGGGACTTTTTTCAAGCAGTGATATACAGAGAATGGTGCCCAATGGCTATTTATACAGGTGATATCATAATTGATCATCATACATAATTAGTAAAAAAAGTGTATTCATGATTAATATTATATAAAAACATCATCATTATCAGTGTTCACATGATTCCATACATCAAAATTGATTAAACATATGTAACTTCTGTGGTTAAAAAAGCAAAAGCACTCACATTTTATTCACATGTTGGGGGAGGAGTTATGAATTATATGCATTACACTAATTATGACACTGGATTGCTTTTTTAACCACAGAAGTTACATATGTTTAATCATGAACAAAAATTTTGATGCATGGAATCATGTGAACACTGATAATGATGATGTTTTTATATAATATTAATCATGAATACACTTTTTTTACTAATTATGTATGATGATCAATTATGATATCACCTGTATAAATAGCCATTGGGCACCATTCTCTGTATATCACTGCTTGAAAAAAGTCCCAGTAAGAGGACTGAAACGTCGCTCTGGTGAATAAAGAACACCAACTCTGATCACATTCGTGGGAGTGCTGTGAAATTATTTTCCTTTTACTTATTTGGATGTTGGATCACCTCCTTAGCCGCTGGCACACCAATCGACTTGTAATACAGCTGTGCTGCTTCCATTCTTTTTTGTGTAGATAGATAGATAGATAGATAGATAGATAGATAGATAGATAGAGTAGATAGATGATAGGTAGATAGAGTGGATGATAGATAGATAGATAGATAGATAGATAGATAGATAGATAGATAGATAGAGATAGAGAGATAGATAGATAGATAGATAGATAGATAGATAGATAGATAGATATGAGATAAATAGATAGATGATAGATAGATAGATAGATAGATAGATAGATTAGATTAGATAGATGACAGATAGATGATAGGTAGATAGAATAGATAATAGATAGATAGAATGATAAATAAAACCACCACACTCCAACAATCAAAAAGAAGAAAATCATAAAAAATCAATTAAACATAACAATTTTTTTCACTAAGAGAATAGACAATACCCTGTGTAGGAGACTTCTTATAAATGCCCCTCATTAAGCTTTAAGCATGCTGCTCCTTAATATCTGGGTGCACTGTGTTGTACCAGCCTCCTCCTATTTATGTGGGCACACGCTCGCTAATCTATTACTTTTTTGTGGTCACTTATATCAATTACCAAAATGTGCCTTGGTTTAACAAATCAACAGCTTTTCCCATTCTGCTAAACGTTCTTGGCACCACAGATGGAGAAGACAGCAGTCGGGGACAGTGCTCCGAGGTGTCAGATAACAAAATTGGATTGCGGCTGCCATTTACGCCAGCATGCTCTTTTGGCAAAAAGCCCTGTTCAACTAATACAACTGGTGCGTCTGCCATTTGTTAAATCTGCATAATTAAGCAGCAATTATACATGGCATTGTGGAGTAGCAGGCTCGTCATCTGGCTGTCCCTTAATGGAGCTTCATGCCAGTTTGGCTATTAATATGTAATAAAATAAAGTTTTAAATGATTGAGCTATAAAATTCTAATGGACCCAACTACAGATGTGTAACATGCGTTCTTAAGTAAAACAAATACATTCACAATTATTTTTTTTTTTATTTCCCAAGGCAGATTTTTCAGGGTTTTTTTTATGTTTTTTGCTGCATTTTTCAGTTGCTGACTCTTTGATATTGTAGTTTCTTGATGTGTTTTTTCAGTTTGCATACATATAAGTAAGCAAATGTTCAGTATTAGTCAAATCATATGAAATGTTTCGAAACCTCTGTATGCTTATATTGTCTTCTAGAGAGACAATGGGGGAGGGGATTGTTACTTGTGTGTTTTATTATTCTATATTCTCTGTCTGCAGACAGGATTGTTTGTTTGTATGTTTCTTTATTCTATATTCTAAGTACGGTCCATCTAATGGATAATCTGGAGAGCAGGGCTCAGACCCTGTACATCAGGTTATCCCTTATATCGCAAAAGGCCAATTTTGCATGAGATTGTCGGGAGGGAATCATTCCTTCCTGGAAATTGTCTGTTCGCCTGTGGAGTAGACCACCACATTTACATGCAGCAATCTCCTCCACAGTATGGGGAGGAGTGATCGCTAATGACATTGCTCGTCCCCATATAGAATTGTTGTTTTCCAGCAGCAGAGCGTGATTAGACACTATAATCTGCTGCCTGTGTATGACGATTTTTGTGACCACATGAATGATGAGATTACCCGATGAACCAGCATTTCATTCATTCATGAGATAATCAGTGGCACCTTTACACTGCTAGATAATCGATAACGGGGGTTCTGATAAACACTCGTTAGCGATTATCTGGCCCATTTAAAGGGACCTTAATACCTCACATTTTTTTGTGTACCATGCTTTTCCAGGAAGTCCTCCACTATCCAAGCAGGTCTCTGATTTTCTGGTCGGTAGCTGGGTTCCTTACACAATACCTGTACGTGATGTACTGTACTGTAGATCACCGAGATTCTAAAGGTAATAACCAGCAACATTTATAAGAATTGATGAGGTCAAGTACTTTAGAGATCTATACTTAAACCCTACCAGCCTAAAGAATTGTGGCATTCCCAATAAATATGGGTTCTCCTTTCCCATTTAAATCAATGGATCCTTGGATTTCAGCCACCTGAGGAGCTCCACACAGATACCTTTGCCATTGTGGACTACGTACAACATTCTCCTATAATTTCAGAAACCTGTACACTTTTTCTACATTTAGGACATTGTTCATTGTTACCCTACCAGGCAGTCATAATTGTAATCAGGTTAGAGGGGGATATTCTGAAACCGTACCTCTTATTTACTTTGAATTTACTGTTGTTCTCAATGCATGATTTTCCTTCTGTCCTCTATTGAAAGAAGACCTGCCCCCTCTCCAGACATGGCTGTTTTAATAACTATTTGCATTCCCCATGTAATAACAATTCTTTATCTATTCTGACTTTATCTTGTTCTATTCTTGTATTGTTCCTTCTGAAAGCTTATGAATCAACCGCTAGCAGTCTGCAATAAAGGTCCAACTGGGTATTACTCCCAAACTGATAACCGCCATCTGGACCATTATTACAAACTGCTAGAAACTCATTCATAACTTCTAGCACAACATGAAGTCATAAGAATAGATGCTCCAGAATTGGTATTACATGGGAGATACAAGCAATTGCTTAAACAGACATGTCAGGGGAGGAGACAGGTCCTCTTTAAATTTCAGCACCATCAATTCCATTGGATAGATTTTTTTGATTCTCATGGTTTGACCCTTAATTAAGTACTGAACGACCCACCTCCCACTGTAGGTTGTTATACTGTATAATGGTCCACCTCTACCTTTTATCTGAACTGCAATTTATTTATTGGGAAATGTCCAGTTTCATACATTACAGGGCTTGTGGTAAAGACTTGAAAAAATGTTGACTTTGACCTATACACAGTAATGTTCTAAATTAAAAAAGGAGTACGTTAGGTTAAATTAGGTTAGAGTAGGTTAAAAAAATATTTCTTAATATTTCTATTAAAGTTAATGATTTCTCAATTGGATCTATAGAAAAAAAACAAAATGGGCTCCATCCAGTGCTGGTCCATATTGTCACCATGACTTATATCTTGGGGCAAAGGGTCTCATTCCTTATTCACCCCAACATCTTTCCCTGTGGAAGAGATACTTGATGACCAGTTTGCTTCTCCATACTGTTGAGGTGGCTGTGAAAATCTAAGGAGATCTGAGGAGAGCTAAGGACAATAGGATGACATGGCCATATGATCCTGGATTTTCCACTCTCCATGTGCTAAATAGCAGGAAGTATCACTGTGATCCAATCTTCCTACTCTGTGTTCTGCCTTGAATTTTTAGAATACATTATACTGTATCCTCTTATTCAGGGGCGGATTGGCCATAGACCTTACAGAGAAATTTCCCCGTGGGCCGATGCCCAGGGGGCCGCCTGAGCCCTCCTCACGGCCAGCCAGTGGAAGTTTTTGGGGAAGTATTTTGTGATGGACTGTGGTATTTGGCTCTGTTGGGGCGGTATAATGTGCCACAATATGGTATTGCTGGCCCTACCTTCTGTCAATTTGGACCAAACTACAAAACCGGGGCCACTTTTAGTAATTCTTCCAGGGCCACTTTATGTTCCCAGTCCGTCCCTGCTCTTATTTGTATGGTGCAGAAGTCTAATCTTGCAGAGAGTGTGAAATCTAAGCACGATATATCACATTTGGTCCTCATGTGAGCTTTGCTAACTGGTGTGTAATTTGAAAATTAAAAAAATGGGAAAAAAGGTGAATGAAATGAAACTTCAGTTATAAACAAATGTGGGGTAGCAAGGTGGCTCAGTGGTTGCCACTGGTGCTTTGCAATGCTGGGGACCAAGGACAACATCTGTATGCAGTTTATAAGTTCTCCTTGTGTTTGTGTGGGCTTCTTCCCAGACTACAAAGACATACTGACAGGAATTTAGATTGTAAGCTCCACTTGGCAGAGTATTATAATACTGTAAAGCACAACAGAATATATCAATGCTATATAAGTGACTAAAATGAATAAATACAACCTATAAGGCATAAATGTTATTAAGATGTCTGTATGCATTACCCAGTACAGAGCCTGAGGCAAGCTTGTGTATAGGCGTCAGTATGCATCCAGCAATTCTGATGACAAGGCTGAACACAGAAGGTCTTATTGGAGTTCTCCTTAATGAAAAATAAACATTTCCTTAGTTGATTGCTCTTCTCCCACTTGTTCCTGTCTTTACACTGCACAGTATAAAATAATATACACCAAGGCAATGGATATTACATTTTCTCATACAATCTCAAATCACCCAATGTCATCCACTGTAAATAAACCCCCTATCAAGGTCACCGCAGACTCTCTCCCCTTTAGCAAGCCTCGTGATAAAAAAGATGAACATAAATTTGAAAATACAATTATTTAACATAGACTCTTGCGGTAATTTCAGTGTGTATTTATGTGTATGAGTTTTTGTTTGGCGCAATTTACCATCATATGAGAATGCCTCACGCTTTACGAGCCTTTTATAGGTATCATTAGCGACACCTCTCAATCAACACATATAGCAAAGAGATGATGCTCACTGGTTGTGGTATCTGCTGTATATAATGAATCATAAGTGATTAGAAGACACAGGAACAAGAGGTTATTAAAAGAGTTTGCATCAATTTATGAACGTAGGTTGTAATTTTGTAATTTATTTTTACCTTTATTACTCATATCTCCCGTACTGGGCTGTGGTCACATGACCACGTCCATGCAGCTCTTTCTTATTTCCTGTGATGTTATGTCCATGGGCGGGGCAGTGATAGGGGAGTGTCTATGTAACTAGCTGGATGGGAGGAGCTATAAACTAGCTGGACGTTGCTGGAGCTGTGGCAGAGGAAGGAGAAGTGCATCATGGGTTTGGTTGGATACAGGAACAGGAATTGCTACATACAGGATGGAAATAAACCAGAGGGATTGGTTTATTTGCTGAAAAAGGGTCAGGAGAGGCCAAACTGAAAAAAATACAAAAAACATAGTTAAGATGTACATGAGGTAAGCAACACAATTAGCATATCTGTTATAAACCATAGTAATCTCGAAAAACCTCTTTAATGAATAATTACAATAAATTACTCCTGGAAGCCTATGATTGACAGATCAAAATGAATGCAAGCTCATAAAAGAAAGGCCATTAATCACCCTATAGAGTGGGAGAAATCAGACTTGGGGCTTATGCACATAATTGTAGCCATTTTTGCAGCCCCATTGAAGTGAATAGGTCCTCATCCTATCTACAAAAATGTGGTTTTGATGCAGAAAAAAACTATGGTCATGTGAATGAGCCTTTAGGCATTAAAGCTTTTCAGCAGGCTGTTCCGGCAGAGGAACAGCCTGCTGGAGTTCACCACATCCGGCATGGTCGAATACTGCCATTTACCACCGGAGCCCATTGATTATAATGGGACCGGCAGGAATCCAGCCTGTTTCTGAAATGAGAGCTGTAACTTGGCACTGGTTTTTATCTGTCGGAATCCTGGCACTAATGGCGAAAATTGGACAGATCCCAGCCGGCTCCCATTATAGTCAATGGGGTCTTATGGTGCTCCGACCCTGTGCTTCTATGCCAGATATGATGAACCCTGGCACGCTGTTCATCTGCCAGAAAAGCCTGCCAGATAGCTTAATACGTATGTAAAAGCAGCTATAGGTTTTTGAGTCCTGGCCCTATGTATCGCCGAGTTCAGGGTCTCCCTACAGTATGTATGACAAATATATAATCCTTTTGTTTAGGAGACCAATCAGATCCAGTTTTTATTGATATATCTTAACCAGCACCAAAAGAATGGGAACAGGATAAGTACCATAATACATATGTGTAGTTTTATTGCAAAATAAGTTACAAAATGAAATAATATAAAATACAAAGATAGAAAATACAAAAAAAAAGGAAATCATTTATTTTTACAAATGAAAAACTTTCATTGTGTCAACAGCAGAATAAAGAAGGAGACTGTTCAACTCTGGCCACGAAGACTCAAGTTCACAATCATATATTTTCTATTAGGCATTGCAAGAATAACCTTTATGTTCGCTTCTCCCGATCCCCTTTTCTCTTCTGCTGTTTTAATGTTTCCTTCCATGTTCCCAGCTGACATTTTCATTTCTTAGTTTTTCATTTTTGTGCCAGAATTCTTTGCTTGCTTAGTTATGAATTGCCATTGTAAACGTAGGTGAAACTCCAATATCCCTGTACTAAGAGGAACACAATGGCAGACAGAGCAACATATTGGAGAAAATCAAAAGATCTATGACCAGAGTAATTCTTCACGAGAGGAGAACGTAACCTGTGGAGACTCATTTTGCTTGTGTTTGAACTGCAGGGTTCTCCATATCGTGCTGCGTAGACGTATAAGGTGTTATTAACCTTAGCAGTCCTCTTACGTTCCTTTAGCGACATGCATCAATCTTCTTTTAGCGATCCAGGGGATCTGTCTGTTGGCCGCTATTAAGGGATATGCTGCATAAAAAAGAATTATATTGATTCATAACAAGAGTGTTATTTTTTGCTTTCTCCGGGGCTTAAGGCTTAAAGTAGAATGTGGAATAAAAAGTGAATTATGTGAATAGTTAAGATTATTTTTCTTAAAATCAGGGGGCAATTTTCTTAGTAGAAAGGCTGAAATGCCCTTTTGACTCAGGCTGAATTATAATATTCATAGATGTATTAAGAACAGAGTCTACAATCTCTGCCTCATGAAGTCAACCAGAAATATTTTATGTGCAATGTCAACAGATACAGTGAAAGGCTGAATATGGCAATTCATTTCCTTAGATAAAGCTAGCATTAGATTCTTATTTTTGTCTCTAGCAGTACTCTACATCTTAGTGGGTCACCCCGTGATTGACCGGACATTAAAGGGGTATTCCCATCTCACAAATGTAGTTTGTATAGTTAGATATAGCCATACCAATATTTTTACTAATATAATGTATTTATATAAAATGAACCGTTTAGAAGATTTACCTATTTGTATATCCATTGTCCCACACACATCAGTCAAGCCGTTGCCCCTAGTTACGGCCACCGCAGCCATGTAGTAGTGGTGGTCAGCTTGCTGTTGTTCAAACCCGCTCTGAGGTAACTGCTGTATTGTGAATGCACATTGCATGAGCATGTGGAGACATATGTTAGGGTACTTTCACATCTGAGTTTTGGTCCAAAATGCAATGTTCAGGATCCGTCCAAAACGCAGACTTTATAAACGGATCCTGCTCCATAGAGATGAATTGATCTTGGAACAGAATCCATTTCTCTGCGTTTTGGAAGCGCAGACAAAAATGCTACAACCTTAAGATGTCTCCCCACATGTTCATGTAATGTGCGCTCACAATACAGCAGTTACCTCAGAGCGGGTTTGAACAGGAGCAAGCCGGCCACCACTATTACATGACCACGGTGGCCGTAACCAGGGGCAACGGCCTGACTGATGTGTGTGAGACAATGGAAATACAAAAAGGCAAATCTTCTAAACGGTACATTTTACATAAATATATTCTATTAGTAATAATATTGGTATGGCTATATTTAACTGTACAAACTACATTTGTGAGATGGGAATACCCCTTTAAGCACCTAGCCTTTCTGCTGCCTGAGGCGAAAACTGAAATGGCTCCCCTCCCTCCCCAATGCCAATTTCTTAACCTAACCCTTTCCCTTCAGCCCATGGCCTTTTGGCTGCCCCCCTTTTGCCCCTACCTGGCGCTGCCTGAGGCAATCGCTTCCCCCGGCCTCATTGGTGGTGCACCCCTGCATTGAGCAATTATCTCCAACAATATACCAGATAGGAATAAGATATGTATTCACTTTAAATGGATTTTACAGACAAAAAAAGTAAAATCTACTAATAATGCTGTAGAAAAAAAAAAGTTATACTCACCTCACCAATTCCTGCTGCTCTTGTACCGATGCTTCCTGTCCATAGATGGCATGTGGACAAATGGATATATGACAGCACCAACCAAGGTGAGTATGGCTTTTTGAAAATGTTTTTAGCAATTCAAAGGGAGGTTATGGTGGATTTATGCAGCCCAATTTTTGGACTGATTATCAAGAACTAAAGTTACTATGAACTGTCATTCGCGATGTAGGTCCATGTAAATGTCCTGACGATCACCCAATGAATAAGCAAAACACTCATTCATTAGGTGAATGATCTTTCGTGCAGCACATTAAATCCTCATTTGTGGCCAGCAGATCACGCCCAGAAGCAGTGAATCTGTATGGGGAACAAGCAATGGCAATGGCCAATGCTCGTCCCCATACAGTGGAGGTGATCGTTGCATGTAAGTGCAGCACTACACCTTCAATGATAATGATAATTGTCTGCTCACTCGGCAAGTGTAAATGCACCTTTAAGGATGTGTCTTAGCAAAGACATTAGTGGCCTATCTCTGGGAAAAGCCACCAATGTTTGATCAGTTAACAGCTCTATCCACTGCCAGGCACTAGTATGGAGTGACCAGGCCACGTCCTATGCTCATTTTTCTTCTGAGGCTGCATAGTTGGTCCATTATGGTTATTAGAAGACCATACAGCACACCAGAAGATGGCAAGCCTAGCAACCCCAAACTTTCTAACTGTCCATAAATTCCTGGTTAAAAAACTGTTACATTATTTCAAGAGTGTATTTTTGAGGTTGCTGGCACTTGAGCAGGTGATTGGGAAACACTAGTAATGTGTTCATATTATTATGCCAAGCTATAGTCATATATCACATATAGGGGCATTGGATCTGCCAGAGTTATGAAGAGGCGCCACCCTCTACATAACTTTGGTGAATCCTCCGCCACTTCTAAATGTAAGACAGCTTCCTAGCTGTCTTACATTTAGACCATTTTCTACGCCTAAAACAGACATAGAAAATGGAAAATAAGACGGGCTTCTGGCCTGTCCCCTTCCATGCCCATTTTTTTAGACCTGGAGAGAGTGGGGAGAAGGCTTAGATTGTGGACCTTTACACTGCAATCTGCACCACAAATATGCCTAATTTAGGAGTATTTTTCTTTATTTTCATTCATGATGGTTTTCCAATTTATCTATATAAAAACTTTGTGACTTCCGAAGATAGTGTGTCTAAAAGCAGAAAAATACTGGTTTGCAACACTTAATTACTAGAAAATGTATTGGCATTACACTTTTCTTGTGCTAATGCCAGTTCATTTTAGAGTAATCAGAATCCTGATGATCGGACATTCCAGATTGGCTTGTGAAACTCCAAACATCTCTTCTGACTCTCTAATGGCAGGCACTCAAGGGTGGATGCCTCACCAATAGCAAAGGTCAACATCTGGCCATCATGTGTGAGAAAAAGGAAATGCTTCCCATCATTACCATCAGCCTAGCTATATGCTCCATCTCTTTGACAAACTATGTATCAAGAGCATTGTAAAGGTATTATAAGTGCACAATTCATGGTATGTCAGTAGTAACCACTGACTGCCGCCTTGGTGTGAGCTACAGTAAATTTATCATGTACTACCATCACTGTTTCCACTCAGACATTTTATTGTAGCACATTCCTTCTATTTGTAGGTCAGAGAAGTGATTTTCTACTGCACATATGAGCACCTCCTATTGTTTAAGTTGTTTATATGCAAAACATGGAGAATTGCCATGTGCACACCACATCGTGATGCATACCCATTGACTTCAATGGATCCACAACCCGCAAGATGTGCCAAAGAATAGGATATCTCATCTTTTGTGGAGTGACCACACAGACGCAGAAGCATACAGAAGGGCTTTCATCTGCTTCCTGGTCCAACCTACCTTTGGCCACAACATGGGTTTATTGACCCATTGAAGTCAATGTAGTCATTCCGAGCCGTAATATGGGGTGCACAAGGCCAATGTCTGTGTTTTGTGGATCCTTGGTTTGTGGTCTTCAAAATGGACATGACATTGTGAGCACACTCTTAGCCTGTCACTCAGTAATGTCTGGTGTTGGTTGTAAAGTGCTGCAGAATATGCTGATGCTAAAAAAGATTATTATTAACATTTAAACAAGCTGCCCAATATCCTCCATCGGACTGCCAAAACAACTCTGAAACATCAAGGTGTAGACTCCACAAGACTTCTGATGCTGTTCTGTGGTATCTGGCACCAAGATGTTAGCACCACATCCCTAAAGTTTTGTTGCAGAGTGGAGTCTCCATAGATCAGACTTTCACACCCTACAGTTGCTCAATCGGGTTGAGAGCTGGAAAACTTGAAGGCCACTTCAACACCTTGAACTCTTTGTTATGTTCCTGAAGCTATTTGCAGTGTAGCAGGGTGCATTGTCCTGCTGAAAGAGGCCACAGCCATTGAGGAATACCACTGCCAAGAACAGATGTACTCGGTCTGCAACAATGTTTAGGTAGGCGGTACATATTCAAGTCCCCTGTACATGAATGACAGGACCCAAGGTTCCCCATGGGAACAGTGTTATAGCTAATAGATGATCTTTGTATTCAACAGTCCATTCCCACTGCAGCCTTATAGGTCATTAAACATGCCCAAAAATACTTGCTACAATGAATTGGAAAAGTAGAAAAAAGTGGAAGTGGTGAAGGCCACATAACACTATTTATTAACTTCTATAAAGCATCAAGTGATATCATCAATCTGTCTCCATGACTGACTAAATTGGTGAATTCCTGTTGCAATGGTGGCCTGTGCCCACCATTATTCTGCTCCTCCAGATAGGCAGGGGAGTCTGGCACCCAGAGCAACTTACCCTCCTCTGCCCACCAGCAGCAGGTCCGGTCTCCAGCATTCCTTGTGGCTTCTGCAGGCTATGGCCTGGATTCCTCTGTGTAGGCCTGCTGACCTGTCTCTAGGGTCATACTTCCTACTAAACTGGCCAGCGTGAACTAGTTTCTTCTAGTCAATGGCTAGTCACTTTAAGGTATGTTAGGCACCTTTCCCTTTTGGGAAGGTACCTGAGCTTTAAGCTTTCTAGTTTACCAGTGAATGTATACTGTTTACCTATGTACCAAACTCTGTCTAACAACGTTGACCCTCCACTGCCTGCCCTAACCATAGCCTGTTTACCATATTGACCCTTTGCTGCCTGCCTTGACCTCAGACTAGTTTTATGGAATTGCATGAACTCTGTCTGCCTTGACCTCAGCCTGTTTCCAGACTACAAGTATTGATTAACCCTTTGGTGCTTTTTACTGGTGTCTCTGACTCCCTGGGTCAACTGCTATTCATAATGGGACTATTTAAAGAAGTAGTAACCTGGTTTCTCCGCTGTAGCAAAGTCCAGATCCTTGTATAGAGAGTTAAAGGATGAATAGCAGGGGACTACATGAATAACGCCTTTAAATTTAGCCCAAAGTCAAGTTGGTTGGTGCAATGGATCCACACCCACGCCCATAATAATTTCTTTGTTTCACCACACCCAACCCTTTAGTAGCCCATCTGTTTTCAAGATATACAGTATATGTAACCTTCCAAGTTTTCTAATGTTGCTTATTTGTATGTCTGTTCTGAGTCCGAAGCTAAAGATTCAACAGAGCAAAAATAAGTGTAATTTCAGAAACATAAATTGAAAGCATCCCATTCAATACAGTTTTGGCAGAAAGTGCTGCCCAGCACAACCACGATCCTAATAGATCTTGCATCCTCCTTATTTCCGGATGGGATAGCACCTCATATCCCAGTTAACACTGTCAATACCAATTACTGATATAATACAACATGTTATTTATATTATTCTAGAATAATTTACTGATAGTGATTATATTTAGCCCACATGTTTTTGGAAGATTTAGAAGTTTTTTTGTATGTTTTCTGATGAAAACGGGTGATGAAGAGTGATGGATTTTCATTCTGCAATCCCCTGTGACTTTTACATCCATGGCTTTCACACGTGTAGGCTGGAGGTTCAACAAAAAAATAGGAGTATAAACACCAGATAAGGCTACTGAGAAAATTCCTAGGTCTGGACAAAATAGGGGGACAAGTTGTGGATTCGTTTTTAACTCTTTAGTTGACACTTTTGGCTCCTTGACCAAAGCAGGAATGACCTTGTATGGCTACTGGCTGATAATTTGTCTTTATCAAATAGAAAATTAGCTCAGACTTACAAACCAGAACCTTTCCCTGGAGGATTTCTGCAATGATGCTTTGACAAAGATAAATGATCTGTTGAACGTCAGGTTTGTACTGTATATACATACAAAATATAGTAAAAATATATAGTAAAATGGTTACTGCTCCATTAACAGTTTTTCAATGTTTGAAAATGCCTTATTATAAAAGTACAGCAAGCGCATAATTCAAGTGCTAAAATATTATTCCTATTGGAATATAACCACTGTATGATAAAATCTATCTACGATCAACAAGTAGAATCAGGAAAGTTCAAGTGATTGGGCCAGTGTACTGGCTTGCTTGGCCCTGTTTTGCATGCAGTAGATGGTGTCATCATTTTCCTTGTCACCTTATAAAAGCATATACCTTTATCTATATATTACAGGATCCAGGGGGAAATTATTGGGAAGTGACAGGTATCACTTAGTGCAGTCAAGAAGAAACTCAGGGATTGGCCCATATGGCTATGGTCACGTCTACGTTGGAGGCTCCATTAGGAGCATCCATCACAGAGTTCAGCAAAAATAGCGGAGAGAAAAGTCCTGCTGTAGGACTTTTTTCTCTGCCAAAAAAATGTGCTCCCAAATGAAAACTGAACGGATCCTATTATAATCAATCTGCCACTTTCGTAATTTCTGTTCTTCTGCTGATATGAATGTAGCTTTACAAGGCAAAAGTTTACATAATTGGAGATTATATGAACAAAACAATGTAATTCTAAAGTGTACCCATGTATGTATGCACTATCTTGGCAATGTATGGTATTATCTGGGCACTGCATACAGTATTTATCTGGTCTAGAGACAAGCAAATCGCTCAAAATTTGATTTGCATTCTATTTGGACAAATTGGTCAACCTCTTCTATTTGAGTCTGAATAGATTCTACCCATATCGAAAGTGCTCCAGTTGGTCTGAAAATTTTAGTATGACACTCTGAGGTCTCTTAGTGCTCATATTTTTCACCTCTTGTTTCTCACTTTTTAAATATTTTCTACTCATTTTCCTCTCTCTTCTCTCATGCTCTCACTCTCGCTCTCTTCCTGTCTCTCTCTCCACAATTCACCCAAATCAAATCACCAAAAATCCAGATTTCAGTCCACTTAGAATTTTTGCAAAATTAGGATCAAATTCAATTAGTTTACATTTGATATTTGTAATCTAGTCTTTATATCTAGGCCATGTATGTATTATTTCTTCGGGTAACATATATTACAGAATGACGACTCTATGTACTATTTTGTACAGATTAGCAAATTTCTTGAAATTTGTTTTAGGTCCAATACAGATATGATTAATCCTGAATCAAAAGTGCTCAGATTGAACTGAAAAGCAAAGACGTCAGGAATTAAATCTCAGTGAAGCTCCATCATGCTAGAGTATTCAGCTATGAAAAACTGGGGGTCAGTCAGCACATCCAAGTATGCAGGTGCACGTCACATAGGTTTGGCTGCAAAATAGAATGGTAATACATAAAAAATGCATAAAAAATGCAACAGCACTCAGCACGCTACAATGTAGCGCTAGTATCGTGTAGATGGTGAGTATGGCAGCATTATATGTACTCAATTTATTGTCTGTGTTTGCAGAGTGCTGTTGCATTTTTTATGTTTTACCAGAGTATTCAGCTATGATCTTACAAGTTTCAATGTTTTTATGTTGCTCAACCACAGCCTTTTTAAGGGGTTCTCTGACCTAAAATTAAAATTATGCCCCTTTCACACGAGCAGGAGACTCGCATGTCTCCCGCAACGCATCTACAGGGCTGGACTCGGCACAGGCAGCGATCGCATAGCATTATATGCTTTTAAAGGGGTTTAAAGGGGTTATCCCATGACTAATGTAAACAATGAAAATCAGACATCATATATTACATGACAATCTCTTTATAATAAACCTAGAACCAGCCCTGTACCTCACATGGATCCAGAGATCTCCCAATTCATTGCTCTGCTGAATTTATATCAAGCTGAAGGCTCAAGGGGATTGTCTTTTCTGCTGCAACTAAGAGGGAGTGTCCATGCTCCCCCTATCACATCTAAGGGGGCATGTCTCAGCTCTCCCTATCACAGTTCAGGGGGCGTGTCTCAGCTCTCCCTATCACAGTTCAGGGGGCGTGTCTCAGCTCTCCCTATCACAGCTAAGGGAGTGTGTCCATGCTCTCCCTATCATAACTCAGGAGGCAGATGAAGGATGAAACTGAGCATGTGCAGCCTCCTCTCTGAGCAGGACAAAGAAATAAGAAAAAACAAACAGCAGGTGGCGCTATACAGATACATTTTAGTGAATAACTCAGTTATTCACCGGCTATACTAAATATTTAATTACACAGAATTACAAAACTATTCAGATCCAGGTGCTGGTTTGAAACCTGTAGAATATTTTTGGTCGGACAACCCCTTTAAGTGTATGGCCAGCTCCGAAGGTTCCGTACTGATGGCCATACACTTGTATTATGACGGCATGCAAAACAGAATGTCTCTAAAGGCGAAAACGGAGTCCATTACGTAATTCACTTTAACCCTGAACCCGAACTTGAACTTGAACCTGCCAAATGTTTGCTTAACTCTAGTCACATTATATCCACCGGACCTATCTGGCTATCTCGGGTACTATGAACTTCTGCAGGATGTTCCTCTGCTGGATACTCTAATGCATATGTGAAAGCAGCCTACCACACATGTAGGATTTCTGTCTCTGTCTATTGTGGTATCAGAATGTCTTGTGTCTGACTTACTGATTTATGTTCCATAGTCAAGATTTATGGTGCCATAAGGGATAGAGATTGCAAAGCAAATTGCTCCCATGAAAAATACATGTATCATTACTACTGACTGTCCTGCCACTATATAACTCTGAACTTCGTGGTAACTTTTATACTCTTACATGGAATCCTTTCTAGAACATCTCTGTGATTTGTCATTAATTTATAGTATCATTCCAGAGTTTCTGACCAGACTTGAATTTTCCTTTCTCCTCATCTTCTCATAATGAAGCATATTACCCCACAGATGTCCTGGCCTGCTGCCCTCTCTCTTTGTATTTCTTGACGTTCTTATAAAAAGGTGCCTATTTTCCGCTCCTTCTTGCTTCACAAGACCCTATTTTCCCCCTGTTGTCCCAACAAAGAGTTCCTCCCAAGAGACTCCAATTGTCCCGAGATGGAGCGATGATGGTTAGTGATCCCAGTCAATAGCTTTGATTAACAATAAGGTAGAGAATTAGCAATGCTAGCATCGAGCCACCCTGCCTTCCCCTCTCCATATGCTCAGTACAGCCTATACTGATTGCCTCCCAGCATGTACTCCAGGCAGTCTCCATGCTGAGAGGTAGCAGGCAAGGTGCACTCAGAGAGGTTACATTTAAGACGGTCTGAACATCAAATTCAAGAGAAAATTGGTCTGAAATTGAGACGTTCTTGAAATTGACTATTGTGGGTTCCTGAACAAGGGGGTTCCTGAGCAAGATGCCTTCAAGAGGAGCTTCCTGGCTTCTGTTTTTGTTTGTCTTGATGCCTTCATGCTTGGATTTACTTGTGTCTGGAAATGTGATGAAAAAAATTACTTCTGTAACCACAATGACCCCATCTGCAGCTCTGATGTTATTCTCAACAGACTCGGGGGACCTACAAAGGGGGAGCAATGGAGTCACACCGCTGCCTATGTCCGACAATGATGACAACTCTCTGGTGTACACAGGTAGAGTCATGCAAATCTCTTAAAACTTTCAAATGTCTTGTAATTGCTGTATTTGCTTCATTCCTACGTACAGATGGCGCTCAGCTAAAATGTTGTGGTTTCTTTTGAGCCCTGCCTTCAGAAAACGTGTTGTAACGTCACAGCACATGTCGCTCAATGGCAAACTCAGATGTTCTGCTTTGACAAACTTTGACGGCTACACCTGCATCTTCCAATACGGCCAGCATGCGAGTCATGCAAAGCGTCATGCAAAATGGTATATGCTTTGCATGCTGGAGATGTCAGTAGGCTGCCATTCACAGCGACAGGCTACGGTGCAATGCATATGAATGGCGAAGCAAATGAGTTGTTAAAGTCTTATCTCTCGGCTGTCATACGGCTCTTCATATCGCCGCCTGCTGTATACCATTGTCAGGAGCACTAAAGACAGCCACAATTCATAGCTGATAAGGCGCATTCGCTGATTCTCACAGTGCAATTTGCATTAGGAGCTGAAGGAGCATCAGGTTGCTCCGTATGATTTAGGAAATCTATGCAGATGTAGCAGAGCTGGATTTGTCATTTCTTCATTTGCTGTATTGAGAGAACACTCTTTGTATAAATCCACAGGCAATATCACCATGGACTGTGGGAATATCCCTATAAGTGGTTTTACTGTACGCTGCTAGGCGAATCTCTCACGTCTGATGGAGGCTTTTTGTAAAGAAAGGTATTTGACGTGACAATAAGCAGCTGTCTGCAGTTGTGCTTGACCCGATGCTGAAATAGACTAAAATGAAGGGACCTCTAAACCCCGGGGTGATGTTAGATGGCTACGCTTATAACACAGCATGGGAATGCTCCGAAAGCTCTGCATTTATGGTAAATGCCAGTGTCATCCAAGCAACCTGTTTGATGGAGATGCTTTTTCCATGTTACCTGCAGTGTTAGGGGAAAGTGGAAAAGGCACCCGTGTCAAACACTGTTCCACAGGAGACCATTATATTATAGCGGCCGTGTCACACAGAGCGCAGAGCGTAGGTAAAAGCAATGCAATTTAAAACGTTTTTACAGCAGCGATTATATACGGGAGTAATTCTATAGCTGAGTGCAAGATGATATGATAGATAGATAGATAGATAGATAGATAGATAGATATAGATAGATAGATAGATAGATAGATAGATAGATAGATAGATAGATAGATAGATAGATAGATAGATAGATAAAGAGATAGATAATTAGATTGATAGACAGATATTAGATGATAGATTATATATGGATGAATAGCTAGATAGATAGATAGATAGATAGATAGATAGATAGATAGATAGATAGATAGATAGATATTAGATGGATAGACATATATTAGATGGGGATACATAGATATTAGATGGATAGATAGATAGATAGATATGAAATAGATAGATAGATAGATAGATAGATAGATAGATAGATAGATAGACAGACATATATTAGATGGGGATACATAGATATTAGATGGATAGATAGCTAGAGATAGATAGATAGATAGATAGATAGATAGATAGATAGATAGATAGATAGATACTAAACAGAAAATGGCAGCAGCACTAGATAAGCCATGACACATAAAATGAACATGAAGTATACATGTGAAAAAGTAAAAAAGCATAACTGCTATGTAGTAAGTAAAGTGGAAGCTCTTAGCGCATATACATGATCATAAATATGTCGGGCTCATCCACCAACGACCAAGGTGGCTTCCAATCGGATGAGTCCTACACTAACACTGACCTGCATCCTACACAAATCGGCAGGCCCATATCAGGAGAACACCATACCTGGTCAGAAGCTGCACCAGTCTGAACAGGAGTGCTAAATTCCCAGAGGAGGCCAGTCCTCCTCTATATATACATAATTGCAAAAAACGGACAGCACCTCCTACAGGTGAGAGTCAGGTGCAAGCTACCTGCTGGCTAATTAAATACTAAACAGAAAATGGCAGCAGCACTAGATATGTTGCCATTTTCTGTTTAGTATTTAATTAGTCAGTAGGTAGCTTGCACCTGACTCTCACCTGTAGGAGGTGCTGTCCGTTTTTTGCAAAGATAGATAGATAGATAGATAGATAGATAGATAGATATTAGATGGATAGACATACATTAGATGGGGATACATAGATATTAGATGGATAGATAGATAGATATGAGATAGATAGATAGATAGATAGATAGATAGATAGATAGATAGATAGATAGATAGATGAGATAGATAGATAGATAGATAGATAGATAGATACCAAAACAGAAAAAAGCTGAGTGCAAGATGATATGATAGATAGATAGATAGATAGATAGATAGATAGATAGATAGATAGATATGAGATAGATAGATAGATAGATAGATAGATAATTAGATGGATAGACATACATTAGATGGGGATACATAGATATTAGATGGATAGATAGATAGATATGAGATAGATAGATAGATAGATAGATAGATAGATAGATAGATAGATAGATATGAGATAGATAGATAGATAGATAGATAGATAGATAGATAGATAGATAGATAGATACCAAAACAGAAAAAACACAGCAGCACAGCAATATTGAAGGCGGGTGCAAAAAATCCTTAATGGCTCCAGGCCCAGAGTCTTCAATCAATAAATCCCAAAAGATGAGGCAGCACACCAGGCTTGTGCAAAAAGTTGTGGATCTCTTTATTCCATGCAACGTTTCAGCCCTGCTCCATGGGGCCTTTGTCAAGCAATGAGTAGATACAGGTTGTGGCATTATATAGACCAGTGAATAATTAACATACATGATTGGCGTAGTGAGCATTAGCATACATAATTGATTCATTAAATAAAAATTCATACAAACATAGTGCAAAATATATCTTAATATATTAACATGATCGTGATGTGATAATCAATAGCAATAATGGTTGATAAATCATAGTTCATAAACATATATATAAATAAAACGTGTCTGTGTTAATTAGTGTAACCCAATACACCTACTTGTGGGCGTGATTATTAAAATCATAAGAGACTTACAAAACAGGCATGTGTCATTGGTGATTCAGTGGACCGCGGCTGCGTCCTCACTTCCCCAGTGCGCATGCTCGAAGTAACCGGGAGCGTCAGGGCGCCCGAGCCATGTCCGGCGCACGTGACCCGTCCGGCACACTTGACCAATCCCAGTCCCGCCCAGCGCACGTGACCCATGGAACGCACGCACTAGGCGTGCGCTCCAGCGGCCATCAGAGCATCGCAACTAGACCAGGTGGCCAAACGCGCATCCTGACCGCCAGCTGTACGTCATCACTAGGCTACAGGGCCCGACGCTATCCGGAGACCAGACTCACCGCTATTAGGGGGAGGGGCAAATACATATATAAAGAAAAATGTACTGAAGCATAAAGATATAATAATTGAAAACCTGCATGAAGGCTCAATAGTTTAGGGGACTAGATGCTTCTAGTAGAATAATGTATATGTTATATATGCGACACCAGATCCGGAGCTATACAGCTATATAGCACCACTCCAGGTTGTCTATACATAGTATCATAGAGAACATAATAAAGGGGAGCCAAAAGTATACTCAATGGACACTGTAATGGGATTGGTTAAAGGGCAAGATTATTGTCCCCAACCAACACCAAGGATATGGCTGATTACACCCAAGGGATGGGCCAAACATGATTATGCCTACATTAGGCCAGTCATGTCAGCCTTTTATGGGCTCACAAGGATAGTCACCAGTCTGTGACCAACCCATGAGACCAAGATCTATCCTGTAGCGTCAGCCAGAAGTGACAGTAGGTAAGATACAGCTGCCCCATCTTGTAGGTCCTCATAGACACATAAAAGAAGAGTGACCATGGTGCATCCCCAACTTGAGTCTTACTAGAAGCAGGAAACAAAAAAATGAAAAAAATAAAAAATGTAGATCCACACGGAGTCCACCTTTTTGTCACCAAGACACATTCGTAGAAATCTTGACAAAGAAGTCGAGTACTATAGACAAAGACGAATAAGGTAAGTATGTAAATATAACCAGTATCTACTAGTAATACCTACAGGTTACAGTAATCAACGGGGAGGACAACCTACAAGGGCGGCCAGTTACAGCATCATTCAATCCATTAAACTCCATTTAAATTCTACATTGAGACCTTTTGGTTTGAGGAGCTGTAATTGGTGAATCCACCACAGCTCCCTCTTTTTCAGCATGAGTTTTTTATTTTTTATTTTTTTTATTTTTTTGTTTCCTGCTTCTAGTAAGACTGGATAGATAGATATTAGATGGATAGATAGTAGAATTGAGCGAACGTGCTCGTAACGAGCACTGTACTACTCGGATCCCCTGCGCTTGCAAGGGCGCAGCCATCCGGATCCGTCCTCCTCACCCAACAGATCCAGATGCCTGCGCCCATGCGAGCGCAGGGGATCCGAGCAGTACAGTGCTCGTTACGAGCACGTTCGCTCAACTCTAATAGATAGATATTAGATGGATAGATAGATAGATAGATAGATAGATAATTAGATAGATAGATAATTAGATAGATAGATAGATAGATAGATAGGTAGATAGATAGATAATTAGATTGATAGACAGATATTAGATGGATAGATAGATTTTATATGGCTAGATAGATAGATATCAGGTGGAT
Organism: Rhinella marina; assembly: GCA_900303285.1. Lineage (NCBI taxonomy): Eukaryota > Metazoa > Chordata > Amphibia > Anura > Bufonidae > Rhinella > Rhinella marina. The sequence continues at coordinate 349,688 of ONZH01006381.1, read as the reverse complement.
AGATAGATAGATAGATAGATAGATAGATAGATAGATAGATAGATAGATAGATAGATTCACACAGCATCTGAGCACTGTGCTCCCGAAGCCTGAACAGTTTCCCCATGCTGAGATTAGGGAAAACATTAATTGTTGGTGATAGGATGGAGCCTATACAAGGCTACTAGGCCTATCACAGGTATATTCCAATGTAGGCCTGCAGGTGGTAGTGCTGCATTTTGGAATTATAATGAATTTCCTATATACTAATGTATTAAATCACATGTATTAAATTATGCATATTCAAGTCCCCTAGGGGGGGGCTTAAAAAAGTTTTTTTTTAAATGTTAAAACATTCTTTTTTAAATGTAACAAATAAAAAAATATATAAAAATTAAAATTAGCCCCTTTCTCATAATAAAAACAAATAATTTTTAAAAACACATAAAGATCATTTGCTTTGCTGCCTGAAGTATATAAACTATTTGTTCCATATGGTGAGTGCTGTAACATTGCTTTACCTGAATAAAAATTCATACATACACACTCATAAACTCGTAAAACTATGGCAGAATTGAGTTTTTTTTTCCTTATTCCACTACATTTAGAATTTTTTTCCAGCTTCTCACTACATCGTATGCAATATTAAAGGGTACCATAAGAAAATACAACATATCCAGCAAAAAGCAAGCTCTCATACAGCTAGAAAAAAATAAAAATAAAAAAGTTACGGAAGTGAAAAAACAAAACAAATGGAAAATCACTGCTTCATAAAGGGGATATTAGATAGATAGATTCTAGTTAGATCATTATTTTTAAAGCTAACTTGTACTTTCTTATAGCTTTAGTATCTGCAGATTTGTAAAATATACACATTTGTAGTCACAGACCTTTGTCTTAGAAAGGTCGGGGAAGACACTGGCTTTTCTAGAATTTTCTATTAACGGGACGCTCTTTTAAAGTCAATCAAGCATACACCCAGCCTTGTATTTGCATCTTACAAAGGAATAATCTGAATAATATGATTTGCATGAAAATTTGACCACTAGAGCCAGCTTTACATTGGAGACTACACAAGGGAGGAATCACTATGGAAACCTCCGTACGTTACAATGAATGGAAATATATGGAGAACAAAGTGAAGCTCCAAAAAGTTACTAAATATCTAAAAAAAAAATAATGATATTACAGAACATGACCAGAGAACTTGGAATTCCATCAATCTGATCCTAGTAGAATATCTGTCCAGGGTTCTTGGTGGCACCTGTGATGGATGTGATGTGGCGGTGCAGGACAGTCACAAGGCACTTCTGCGTTTCCTCATCATTAAGTGGATTGGATTGTCGTGTAATCTGCTTAATGTGTTTACTCGTTTTTAGCTCTTGTTTCCAATCATTTATTCTGCATAATAAAGCTATGTCCCTCACTGCAGGGTTGTGTTGCTTGGGGCTATTCAGCTGAGTGCCTCTCTACTCCACGGCGTCCTCCTCATTCATTACGCTTATTGAGCATCCTCCCAAGTCACTCTATGATTCCTACTAATGTTGGAATTGTAGAAGAAAAATGGTGAAGTTGCAAACAGTAGCAAGTTATTTAGTGCTGGGAGGGACTCCATTCTATCTTTGTTCTCGCACACTTGTGTTGATCTGTCACAAGCCCATCGCTTCCAGCCGCAGCCCCCACCGGCTCCCATTCTTTGCTTGGAATTGTCCTCTGGCAGATGAAAGCTTTTGTTATTTTGCAATTTATAATGCTTGCTGTACAGGCCAGGTCACAGGGAGCAAGGCAGACATGATTGACAATATTTAGATTGCTGCCATTCAGCTCCAGCTGACAATAGGAACCTGCCTGCTTTTGATCTTGTCTCTGGCACATGGCTGCTTAACCCTTTCATGGATAGAGTTTGTTGGAAGGCCCCATCCCCCAGTGACAGTAGAAAAGTCTGGAAATTTGTCAGTATATAATACATTTGTTGTTTTATTTTTTTTAATTTTTTTAAGTTGTAAGATGATATATAAATATTTTGTTTTCTTAAATGTATCATCAATTTTATTTTAGGAAAATGCCAAAAGGTCTCTACTCCTTAAGGGCTCATGCACATGGGTGTTGAAAACTGGGGTCCCCAATGCACGGGCAAAATCCATGCGGCGGTCTAGACGGATCAATTCCCATTCAACTTGAATGGGTCAGTGATCCGCCAGTACCGCAAAAAAATAGAACATGTTCTATTTTTTTGTGGTGCGGAGGCACGGACAGAAATACCACAGAAGCACTCCGTAGTGCTTCCGTGGGCTTCCGATCCTGGCCTCTGTTCCATTTCAAGTGAATAGGTCCACGTCTGAGATGCGGGATGCGGTATGCGGGCCGTAATACGGCCATGGCCTAAGTCTTATGAACATGGGCGTTGCCCGGCTGTTCCATTCATTGGGGACCGCAATGCAGATATATATTGCATACCCGCTGTTTGCGGGCCACAATACGGGTCCGGCCGGCACACGTTCGTGTGCATGAGCCCTTACCCTGATTACCTCTGCCAGTAAATTGTCAATTTGTTTTCACTCAAGACACAATGATAGTAAGGGTATTTTCACATGGGAAAATCCAACATGCATTTGCCCCAGAATCTGCGGCAGAAATCTATGGGAACATGCACACGTCAGTAGTTTACACAACTTGTCATGCAGATCTTGCATCACCAAATCCTCGCCAAAATCCATGTGTTACTTTCAAAAGTTGACACAGATTTTCCCAGATTTCAACCTTTGCATTGCAAAGCGGAAATGTGCACCAAATATTCACGCAAACAACTGACATGCCACCATGGGTCAATTTCTGCGCTGAAATTTTTCACACGGATGGCCAATGAGCCACATGATGGCAGAAGCTGTGAAGTTCCAGTGCCGGAAGTCCTGCAAAAAACTGATTGATGGGAGTGCCTAGAATTTGGACGTCCGCCTATCGGATATTGAAGACATATAGTAAGGATAGGTCATCACAACTTCAGTCCCAGAGAACCCCTTTAGGACTGTTTGTTTGCAGAACCGTGAAGACCGTCAAACATTGCATCATTCCCAAGTTCTGGGAAGTTCTGGAGTATATTGTTGGCCAGAGATCACATTTTTGGTAGACCCAATAACAATCTGGTGTCTGTGGGCTCATTGTTAAGAGCTCATTTGCTTCCCTTTCTTCCCAGAATTCCAGAGGAGCATGAATGGCCTATAAGTCTCCTCACGCCGATTAAGGCGCTCTCTCCCCAAGGAGAGATAGTACCTCCCAAAATGTGGGCTCATTCCAACAGTCCCCTGGTATCTCCTATTAAGGAAGACAAGCATCAAAAAGGATGACACACCAGAATTAATCCAAGAGGTACCTGGGAGTGGCTGATCCCCCCTTTCTGTATAGAAAGAACAAGAAAACGTTCAGGCAAGCTGTGTGGGCAAGTTAATTGGATGTCACTGGACGAAAATGAAGCTATATTTTTTTTTATGTTGTTTCTTACCATTGTGTGTCATTTTCTACTGAGTGCCTTCTGTTTATTGTATGACAAGATAGCAATGGAATATCAGTTGAAAAGGGAACTCCGGCAGTCATAGCTTGTATTTTACAGGAGAATAATCCAAGGTTCACTGGCCATTTTGATTGTAGTGATTACAGCAACAGGCGGAAGTTCTGGCTACATTACATCGAGTAGAAGGGATTGTTGTAAAGAACTTTTATGCTGGAATTCACAGATCCAAGTCTATTCTATCCAAGATATAGAAAAAGGGACACGAAAGGCTGTAGGCTGTGCCTTATGCAGCAGCATGCAAGTCACAGGCAGTGTGCCAACTCTATCCCAACGCAGGGAGGGGAAGAGATGCCTAGTGGGCAATAGTCTTACATCATCTACAGCAATGATGCCCAACCTGCAGCCCTCCAGCTGTTGCAAAACTACAACTCCCATTATGCCCTGCTATAGGCTGATAGCTGTAGACTGTCCAAGCTAGCTGGGAGTTGTAGTTTTTCAACAGCTGGAGGGCCGCAGTTTGGGCATCACTGATCTACAGTAAGCGTCCTTGAGGAAATTTGGAGGCAACAGTAAAATTTTCAAGGCTCTAAAAATTATAAGTTTCTGGATTGTTGGTTTTGAAACGGCCCAGGAATATTCTATTACTCATGATACATTAGTGTGCAGTGTTTATCTATGGCTTTCATTGGAGTTTGCTTGGGGACTTCTTTTGCTGTCACCTCCTCAAGATTATATTGTGTGGTTATCCAATAAATGTGAAACAGTGTCATATTGGAAGACTTGTTTGACTTTGTGACATTTCAGTCCTGAGCTGATTCTCGCTATGATGTGGTACATCTGTAATAACAAGGACATTGTTCATTATGAGGCCAGCCTCCTTTATCGAAGATCTATAAAGAAAGACGTGAAAAATGTCTTCTATTTGAAATGCCCAATGGATGGATTCATTGATGCCACAAATCTGTGGGCTTATTATAACAGGCAGTTGACACTAAGTATTGATGTGTGTCAGAGCTGATGTTAATCTATGCAATGTCTCAAGTCATCAATAATGTCTCTGGTCATCTGTATTAGTCTGTTTGCCTGGCATGCAGTGGAATAGTGTTGCTAAAGCTGAGTTCACATCATGTTTTCATCTTACGTTTAAGGTATATGTTAAATGGAAGCCTCTGAAGCATGTCATACTATGGCATATCTCACCATAGTAAAAAAAAATCATATACAGTGTACATTTTCCGTGTACTATGCTTTTGTATCCTTTTTTTCCACCAATGTATACGTTAATTGTAGGGCGAAAACGTCATGTGAACCCAGCCTTAGTCTATTTTATTAGGTCTGTAAGAAAAAGGGTATCAAATTAATTTCTTATACTAAAATATCTCCATTTGTTTAATTTACACCTCAATTTATATCTAAGGGCCATGAAGGCATTCCAGGCAATATTTTATATCCTTTAATTTTACTCATTTTGGACTAAAAATATTTTTTTCACTTGGTCCTTCAACAATTTTTCAACAATTTTTGTTCTTTAGCCTTCACTTTTGGTGTATCCGCAGACTGCTGCTTTATGCTTTATACTGAATCCAAGAGCTGCTCTGATGGCTAGATATGTAGCCCTTATCTGTGAACTCCTGACAGCTCATAAGTACTCATTCTAGTTAATTGTTATGAAAATGATCACTGTAGGCCCAGTGGGGACCAGAACAGTTGGGTCCAGAATGATTAAAGAAGTTTTATTCTCTGACCTGCTAGAAAGGCACATGATGTAATATGTAGTGAATGTAATCTTCTCATGAGCGACAATATTTGTGAGCTATCCCCTCCCTTTTGTTCCGCAGCTGTGTCATGTGACCAAGACTCTGATCTCCACCTGACACAGGACAGGAAGTAAGTTACTTCTTTATCCATTCCTATGAGACTGACATTGAGGAATACATAGTGAAACTGACTTCATGTCCACACATAAGCTGCTGTGCTATTTGGAAAGTCTGCTGGTCACATGACACCTTTAATACAGATTACCTCATGTGCCATTCTAGCAGGTCAGAGAATAACATTTTTTTGTGGAAGTTCTTCTTTAAGGGTTTTTCTCTTTATTTTATACACCTCCCTGCTCTTTGACCAATGTTTTTTAAATCTTGGGACTTGGGAAACTTCTTTAAAGATTGAGCAATTTAGCTTTGTTTTTTCATGGCCACATTCAAAGAGCCATCATTTTTTATTTTTATTTTTTCCAGGGATTCACATAAGGCTTTCGCCTATTGCAGACCTGATAGAACTTCTTAGCCCTCATCTTCTATCTGACTCCTTAGGTGCCAAGGTAGCAATAGTTTAAGCTTCTGGCATTGTAGCTTTATATGATGCTGGCTATCATCTCAGGAGCATGACTGTCAATCACAACCCGGTTCCCCTTGATTAAGCCCTCATATACATCCAAATTAGAGATGAGCGAGCACTAAAATGCTCGGGTGCTCGTTATTCGAGTCGAACTTTTCCCGATGCTCGGGTGCTCGTTTCGAATAACGAACCCCATTGAAGTCAATGGGAGACTCGAGCATTTTTGCGGGGGACCAAGGCTCTGCCTAGGGAAGGCTGGGTGAAAACCTGGAAACCTCAGAAAATGATGGAAACACCACGGAAATGGACAGGAAACAGCAGGGGCAGCATGCATGGATGCCTCTGAGGCTGCTTAATCCCACCATTACCCCAAATTCTCAGGCAACAGCCTGGTGGTTACCCTCATGCCAATTGTGCTCACCCAGACCAAGAAAGGCGAGGCAAATACCCATCACATGTTAGGGAAGCACCCAACTAGGTGCAACGAAGGTCCATCACCGCCTGCAGGTGACACCACTGCTCATGCTGGCACTGCAGCTGAAATCAAGTTTAGTATCTGTTCTTATCAGTTGCTGTGCCTGCTGGTGGTATAGTGGTGAGCATAGCTACTTCCCAAGCAGGTGATCTGGGTTCGATTCCCATCTATCGCAGGAGACAATTCAGAATCAGTACAATATCTAATACGTCCCCTATCCGGCTAAATTGTTTGTAGAGAGGGCCTGTAGGTGGGGGGGCAGGCTGGGGCAACGAGGTTTCGCTGGAAGAGCCAGAGGAGTGCCCCCTGGGCTAGCGTGTGTGGTGGTGACAACAGCCGGAATGCATTTGGAAATACTCTAGCATCAGCCGGTGCAGTATTGATTCTCAGTTTAATACCGTATACGTCCTCTATCTTGGGACCCTATATTTAATGGATATTTCGAACACGGAAAATGGAAAAAGAGCTTGCTCTGGCCAGGGGAGTGTCTTTCCCACTGCAGCTAAGGGGACGTGTCCATGCTCTGCCTATCACAGGTCATGAGGCAGATAAAAGAAGAACAAAAACAAACATGAGTACAACTTCTAATACGTCCCCTATCCGGCTAAATTGTTTGTAGAGTGGGCCTGTAGGTGGGGGGGGGCAGGCTGAGGCAAGGAGGTTTCGCTGGAAGAGCCAGAGGAGTGCCCCGTGGGCTAGCGTGTGTGGTGGTGACAACAGCCGGATGTATTTAGAATGACGGCGCAGGACCCCAACTTAAAAATTTAGCATCAACCGGTACAGTCGGAAATTATGAGATTGCTCAAGTGTGGTATGTCTTCTATGTATACTACTCAGTTTAATACCGTATATGGCAGCTATCCGGAAAAATAGTTTGGAGAGAGAGAAAGATAGGAAAAAGACGTAAATTGTTTGGAGAGAGGGCCTGTAGGTGGAACTCCGGAAAAATTGTTTGGACAGAGGGCCTGTAGGTGGACCTCCGGAAAAATTGTTTGGAGAGAGGGCCTGTAGGTGGACGTCCATTAAAATTGTTTGGACAGAGGGCCTATAGGTGGACCTACGGAAAAATTGTTTGGAGAGAGGGCCTGTAGGTGGAACTCCGGAAAAATTGTTTGGACAGAGGGCCTATAGGTGGACCTCCGGAAAAATTGTTTGCAGAGAGGGCCTGTAGGGGGCCCTCCTGAAAAATTGTTTGAAGAGAGGGCCTGTAGGTGGACTTCTGGAAAAATTGTTTGAATAGAGGGCCTGTAGGTGGACCTCTGGAAAAATTGTTTGAATAGAGGGCCTGTAGGGGGCCCTCCTGAAAAATTGTTTGAAGAGAAGACCTGTAGGTGGACCTCTGGAAAAATTGTTTGGAGAGAGGGCCTGTAGGTGGACCACTGGAAAAATTGTTTGGAGAGAGGGCCTGTAGGTGGACCTCCGGAAAAATTGTTTGGAGAGAGGGCCTGTAGGTGGACCTCCGTTAAAATTGTTTGGACAGAGGGCCTATAGGTGGACCTCTGGAAAAATTGTTTGAATAGAGGGCCTGTAGGTGGACCTCTGGAAAAATTGTTTGAATAGAGGGCCTGTAGGGGGCCCTCCTGAAAAATTGTTTGAAGAGAGGGCCTGTAGGGGGCCCTCCTGAAAAATTGTGCTAAAAGAGTGCCAGTTGGACCTCTAAAAAATGGCGTTTTTTGGGTCAGCGTTAGGCAAAGACGATATGGAGGAGGAGGAGGAGTAGGAGGAGTAGAGAAGAGGAATCGGATACATAAGTTATTTAAATCTTTAGCTGCTTTCCCCCGGAGGAGATTTGAATTCCGGTGAAATCCAGGCTTTGTTCATTTTAATAAGCGTCAGCCTGTCAGCGCTATCAGTTGACAGGCGTGTACGCTTATCAGTGATGACGCCACCAGCTGCACTGAATACCCGCTCTTACAGCACGCTAGCGGCAGGGCAAACCAGCACCTCCAAGGCGTACAGCGCCAGTTCAGGCCACGTGTCCAGCTTTGAAACCCAGTAGTTGTATGGAGCAGAGTGATCGCTACGGACGTTGGTATGGTCAGCTAGGTACTCCCTCACCATCTTTCTGTACAGCTCCCCCCTACTCTGCCTAGACTGGGGACAGGTGACAGTGTCTTGCTGGGGTGACATAAAAGTGGCAAAGGCCTTGGAGAGCGTTCCCCTGCCAGTGCTGGACAAGCTGCCTGCTCGCCTCCTCTCCCCCGCTACTTGGCCCACAGAACCATGCCCTCTGCCGCTAGCGGCGTCAGATGGGAAGAATTGTTTCAGCTTGTGCACCAGGGCCTGTTGATATCTATTCACTCTCATACTCCTTTCCTCTACAGGGATGAGAGTGGAAAGGTTCTGCTTGTACCGTGGGTCCAGGAGAGTGAACACCCAGTAATCGGTGTTGGAAAAAATTCTTCTAACGCGAGGGTCACGGGATAGGCAGCCTAACATGAAGTCTGCCATGTGCGCCAGAGTCCCAACACGCAAGAATTCCCTCTCCTCACTGGCCTGACTCTCCATTTCCTCCTCCTCCTCCTCCTCTTCCAAGTCCTCCTCTTCAGCCCATACACGCTCAAGAGTTAAGGACTGAGCACTGGTACCCTCTACTGTCTCGCCGACATTTTCCTCCTCTTCCTCCTCATCCTCATCCCCCTCCTCCGATACGCGCTGAGAAACAGACCGGAGGGTGCTCTGGCTATCAAGCGACGTATCTTCCTCCACCGTCTCTTGTGACAAGCGCAAAGCATCCGACTTGATGCTGAGCAGTGAGTTTTTCAACAGGCAAAGCAGCGGGATGGTGAGGCTGATAATGGCGGCATCGCCGCTGACCATCTGTGTTGACTCCTCAAAGTTGCTCAACAGATATCAGACATCCACGTCCACTCCTCATTGTAGACTTGAGGAATCTGAGAGACCTGACTACCAGTTCTGGTGGAAGATGACATCTGGCAGTCTACAATCGCTCTGCGCTGCTGGTAAACTCTGGATAACATGTTTAATGTGGAATTCCATCTCGTGGGCACGTCGCACAACAGTCGGTGAGCGGGCAGTTGTAGGCGGCGCTGCGCTGCCCTGAGAGTGGCAGCATCTGTGCTCGACTTGCGGAAATGCGCACAGATGCGGTGCACCTTGGTGAGCAAATCAGACAGATTGGGGTATGTCTTGAGGAACCGTTGAACAATTAGGTTGAACACGTGAGCCAGGCATGGCACATGTGTCAGTCTGCCGAGTTGCAGAGCCGCCACCAGGTTACGCCCGTTGTCACACACAACCATGCCTGGCTTGAGGTTCAGCGGTGCCAGCCACAGATCAGTCTTCTCCGTGATGCCCTGTAACAGCTCTTGGGCGGTGTGCCTTTTGTCACCTAAGCTCAGCAGTTTGGGCATCGCCTGCTGGCGCTTACCCACATCACTGCTGCTGCGCCTAGAGCTACCAACTGAAGGCGCCGTGCCCACGGATGGTAATTCGGAGGAGGAGGTGGTGGAGGAGGAGGGGTCGGAGGAGGAGGCATAGTACGTCTGAGAGACCATGACCGAGGTAGGCCCCGCAATCCTCGGTGTGGGCAGTACATGAGCGGCCCCAGGGTCAGACTCGGTCCCAGCCTCCACCAAGTTAACCCAATGTGCCGTCAGTGATATATACTGTCCCTGCCCGGCAGCACTTGTCCACGTGTCCGTGGTTAGGTGGACCTTCTCAGAAGCAGCGTTGGTCAGGGCACGGATGATGTTCTGTGACACGTCTGGTATAGGGATGGGACGGCACATTGGGAAAAATAGTGGCGGCTGGGGACCGAATACCGAGGGGCAGCCACCGCCATGAGATTGCGAATGGCCTCGGTCTCTACCAGCCTATAGGGCAGCATCTCCAGGCTCAGCAATTTGGAGATGTGGACGTTGAGGGCTTGGGCATGTGGGTGGGTGGAACTGTATTTCCTCTTGCGCTCCAGCGTCTGCTGTAAAGACAGCTGAACGCTGCGCAGGGACACATTGGTGGACGCTGTGGAGGATCGTGGAGGCGAAGGTGTGGTTTTATGGTGTTAGGCACTCATGCCAGGGTCCTGCGCAGGGGGTTGACTAGCAGAGGCAGCGAGTGACACAGGGGAAGGAGCAGTGATGTGACCTGCAGGAGGTGAACGGCCTTGGTTCCATTGAGTGGGGTGTTTAGCACTCATATGCCTACGCATGCTGGTGGTGGTTAGGCTAGTAGTGGTGGCACCCCTGCTGATCCTGGTGTGGCACAGGTTGCACACCACAGTCCGTCGGTCATCCTCACTTTCTTTAAAGAACCTCCAGACTTGCGAACATCTAGGCCTCGCCACGGGAACTTCACTACGTGAAACAGTTGCTGCTGATGCACCAGCTCTGGCCCTGCTCGTGCCTCTGGCCACACCACTGCCTCTTCCAACCTGTTCTGGTGCAGCACTCGCCTCCGCCTCAGAAGCACTGTCTTCACTCGGCTTATCAACCCAGCTTGGGTCAGTCACCTCGTCATCCTCCGATTCCTCAGTCTGCTCCCCCCTTGGACTTCCTGCCCTGACAACAACTTCACCACTGTCTGACAACCGTGTCTCCTCATCGTCCGACACCTCTTTACACACTTCTTCCACTAAGTCAACATTGTCATCATCATCATCACCCACAGACTGCGACAGTTGGAAAACTTGGGTATCGGGAAATAGGTCAGCAGCAACCTAAGAAGTGGTTTGTGACTCTGGGAAGGGTCCAGAAAACAGTTCCTCAGAGTATGCCGGATCGCATTCCAAATTTTCCTGGGAGGGGGCAGACTGGGGGGAAGGAGGTTGAGGTGGAGGAGCCAGAGGAGTGCTCCCTTGGGTAACGTGGGTGGACTGCGTGGAAGACTGACTGGTGGATAAATTACTTGAAGCATTGTCCGCAATCCACGACATCACCTGTTCGCACTGTTGTGGTTTCAACAGTCCTCTACCACATGTCCCTGTAAGTTGAGACATGAAGCTAGGGAGTGTAGCTCTGCGGCGTTCCCCTGCTCCCTCATCAGCAGGTACTGTCTCACCCTGCCCAGGACCACGGCCTCTGCCTCCTGCAGTAATTGAATGCTCACGCCCTCGTCCTCGACCCTTAGCCCTGTGGTTCAACATTTTCTGTATATAAGTGTATTATATAAAAAAAAGTAAATAAATGGGCCTGCTGTACTGAAACCCACAAACTTGTTCAATCTGAACAAGATAATATATAGGTGGATAAGTTAGAGCAAAATTACGCATATTATTACGTACCGTGCTGTATGGAGCAATTACACTGAAACTATTAGATTAGGCAGACTTGGTCTGCTTAAGTGCAACCCAGACAAATGTCGCACAGAGGTTTTTGTAATGTAGCTGTATCAGTGAGAGCAAAAGACCTTTTTTAATTAAGTGACGTACAGAATGTGTCACCTGGACAGAAAATACGGATTGTGGTTTATGGTGACTGGACAGCTGAACTGTGACACACAGAATGGTTCCACACAGCTGTATGAAATGGATTTGTATCACTGAGATAAAACAACAAAAAACTTTTTTTTTTTTTTTTTTTTTTTTTTTAACGTGACGTGCAGAAACTATCAGAGAGCAAACTCAGCCCCTGTTGACTGTGGCTATTTTGACTGCAACCCAGACAAATGTCGCACAGAGATTTTTGTAATGTAGCTGTATCAATGAGAGCAAAAGACCTTTTTTAATTAAGTGACGTACAGAATGTGTCACCTGGACAGAAAATACGGATTGTGTTTTGTATATATAGGTGGATAAGTTACAGCTAAATTACGTATGTTATTACGTACCGTGCAGTATGGAGCAATTACACTGAAACTATTAGATTAGGCAGACTTGGTCTGCTTAAGTGTAACCCAGACAAATGTCGCACAGAGATTTTTGTAATGTAGCTGTCTCAGTGAGAGCAAAAGACCTTTTTTAGTTAAGTGACGTACAGAATGTGTCACCTGGACAGAAAATACGGATTGTGGTTTGTGGTGACTGGACAGCTGAACTGTGACACACAGAATGGTTCCACACAGCTGTATGAAATGGATTTGTATCACTGAGATAAAACAACAAAAAAACAATTTTTTATATATATTTTTTATATATATTTTTTTATAGATATATTTTATTTTAACGTGACGTGCAGAAACTATCAAAAAGCAAACTCAGCCCCTGCTGACTGTGGCTATTTTGACTGCAACCCAGACAAATGTCGCACAGAGATTTTTGTATTGTAGCTGTATCAGTGACAGCAAAAGACCTTTTTTAATTACGTGACGTACAGAATGTGTCACCTGAACAGAAAATACGGATTGTGGTTTGTGGTGAGTGGACAGCTGAACTGTGACACACAGAATGGTTCAACACAGCTGTGTGAAATGGATTTGTATCACTGAGATAAAACAACAAAAAAACTATTTTTTTATTTTTATTTTTTATATATATATATTTTTTTTATATATATATTTTTTTTTAACATGACATGCAGAAACTATCAGAGAGCAAACTCAACCCCTGCTGACTGTGGCTATTTTGACTGCAACCCAGACAAATGTCGCACAGGGATTTTTCTAATGTAGCTGTGAACGCAAAAGACCGTATTTGATTACGTGAAGTACAGTATGGGTCACCTGGACAGAAAATACGGATTGTGGTTTGTGGTGAGTGGACAGCTGAACTGTGACACACAGAATGGTTCCACACTGCTGTATGAAATGGATTTGTATCACTGAGATAAAACAATAAAAAAAAGGGTTATATATGGTGATAGCTGCACTACTAGTGCCAGCCAGCCCAGCCAGGAGACAAAAAAAAAATGTCTTGTAGCCCTTAGAAGGGCTGTTGGGTTCTTTTGAGATCACTCCTGCCTAACAGAGAACTAAATCCAGGCCCTAACACTCTCCCTGAAACGCAGCAGCTCTGTCCCTAACGACATCCAGACGGCATCTGAGCCGAGGACCGTGGGCAGTCACTAAATGCGGGAGATGCCATTTCCTCGAGCATGGCGTAATACTCGTCCGAGCATCGAGCACTTACGAGTACCGTAATACTCGAACGAGCACCAAGCTCGGACGAGCATGCTCACTCATCTTTAACCTTTACCTATCTGACATTGGAGGTATATCCTATCGATTTGTCACCAATATCTCATATGAGACATCTATAATAATGAAAAAGAAAAAAAAAACATTAATACAATAATAAGCTGATGTACAGTTCAGTGCATTGTGAAGAATTGTAGAGTAATTATTAATCTGTAAGTACATGGAGTAAAATCCAGTCCAACCAGGATCTATATGATCGGACATTTACATGTAGAGTTCTTAATATAACATCTTCCCCAGTTCTTAGATTTATTCATTTCCCTATGGTTGGAGAATCAATGAATGTGGCCAAATTTGACCCAGCAGTTGCACCTTTGGTAAAATGAAGCATTTCACAATTCTTATATAAATCAATAGGTTTTACATGTAATGTATGTCTATGTTGGGTCCTCCACAACGAGATACACGTTTCTGCAGTTACTTCCTACTCTGTCTAATAGACGAGAGTCCTTAATGGGGTTCTCCGGGAATTAAAAATGAAAATACTTAAAATTACTTTATTATAAATATATTACGATATACCTTTCATTAGTTATAATGGTTTGTTTTGTCTGGGGAGCAATCATCAGGAGAAATAAAATGGTTGCCATACTCTTAGAACACACAAAACCTGTCCTAATCACACAGGAGGACAAGTAACTTCACATCACTGAGCTAAAAAGCTGACTGAGGGGAGATCTAATAACTATGTATAAATATATCAGAGGTCAGTACAGAGATCTCTCCCATGATCTCTTTATCCCAAGGACAGTGACCATGACGAGGGGACATCCTCTGCGCCTGGAGGAAAGAAGGTTTGTTCACAAAAATAGAAGAGGATTCTTTACGGTAAGAGCAGTGAGACTATGGAACTCTCTGCCTGAGGAGGTGGTGATGGTAAGTTCACTAAAAGAGTTCAAGAGGGGCCTGGATGTATTTCTGGAGGGTAATAATATTACAGGTTATAGTTACTAGATATGGGTTGTTGTTGATCCAGGGAGTAATTCTGATTGCCTGATTAGAGTCGGGAAGGAATTTTTTCCCCTAAAGTGAGGAAAATTGGCTTCTACCGCACAGGGATTTTTTGCCTTCCTCTGGATCAACTTGTAGGAAAACAGGTCAAACTGGATGGACAGATGTCTTTTTTTCGGCCTTATAAACTATGTTACTATGTTACAAATAACTTTATTAGAGGATTTTTTTACATCACTGCTATTTGCTTTTTCTCCTATAAAACCTCCTTTCACAAGAAATTTTGCAAGAACAGCACTCTGCTATGTTAACAATTAAGTGATGATCAGTCATGCACTATTAATTAAAATTTCCTGATTAGAAAATTGGAAGAATAACATTAGGAATCAATAAGTTCAGTGAAGAGGGGGACAGTTTTGCACAAAATCCCCTGAATTGCAGCTGTAGGACTATGACAAATTACCCTGAAGAAAATAAGCATGCAAAAATCTATAGTCACGTAAAACATGTTTATGTACTTCTCAGAGCAATTCATGAGTATACAGTGCATTGTTTTATATGTATATCCTCAATAGATATGATATAGATGGGTTTATAAATAAGCAGTTTAAGAATCGATAGATATGAGATAGATAGATAGATAGATAGATAGATAGATAGATAGATAGATAGATAGATAGATAGATAGATTCATAGATAGATTCATAGATAGATTCATAGATAGATAGATTCACAGATAGATACATAGATAGATTCATAGAAAGACAGATATTATACAGTATTCGGAAAGTCTTAAAATCCTTTCTTTTTTCAGATTTTGTTATGTTGCAGCCTTGTGCTAAAATAAAAAAGAAAATGTTTCTCCCCATCAATCTGCACTCAATACTCCATAATGAGAAAGCGAAAACAGAATTTTAGAAATGTTTGCATATTTATTAAAAAGGAAAAACTAAAACTTGCCGTACGCATAAGTATTCACAGTTCAGACCTTTTGCTAGGACATTTTAACCCTTTCACTCCCGGAGGTTTTTTCGGTCATGCATTTTCGTTTTGCGCTCCCTGCCTTCAAATAGCCATAACGCTTTTATTTTTCTGTTCACATAGCTGTATGAGGGCTTGTTTTTTGTAGGACAAGTTGTACTTTCCAACGCCACCATTTAATATTGCATATGGGGTAGTGGGAAGCGGGAAAAACATTCCAAACCGGGTGAAATTGCAAAAGAAACGCTATTCCGCTACAGTTCTACGGGTTTCTTATTTACAGCGTTCAATGTGCATTAAAACTGATCCATTACTTTCATTCTACTGGTCAGTATGAATCCGGCAATACCTAATATGTATAGTTTTCCTGCGTTTTCATAGTGATAAAATAATTAGAAAGTTGCCCTTTTTTTTTTTTCCTTGTCATATCTTGACCCCTATAACTTTTTGGTATTTATGTGTACAGAGCTGTATGGGGGCTCATTTTTTGTGGGACAATCTGAAGTTTTTATTGATACCATTCTGGGGTGTGTATGACTTTTTGATCACTTTTTATTTAATTTTTTTTTTTAGAAAAAAAAGCGACAAAAAACGGCAAACGCCATTTGGACGCTTTTTTCCGCCACACAATTCGCCGTATTGGATTTTTTTTTATATATTTTAAGAGTACGGGCGTTTTCGGTCACTGTGATACCCATGATGTCTATATTTATTGTTCTTTAGGTATTTATTTTTTAATTATACGGAAAGGGGGGTGATTTGAACTTTTATATCTTTTTAATTTTTTATATATTTTTTAACATTTTTTTTTAATTTTTTTTTTACTATTTGAAAGCTCAAATATGGGCTGATATATTGTGGCTTTTTTTTTCTTTATGAGCAATCAGGGATTTTCTAGACTCAGAAATTCAAGAATTGCTCATTTCTTATCCTGGCCTGCCATCTAGTGGCCAGAATAAGAATTGCACTTTGAAAACTGTAATCCTCACCAGCGAGGATTACAATTTTCATTGGCCACACGGGGTGTCTGTACACCACCCAGAAGCGAACGCTTCCGGGTTCAAACGCAACTAGATGCCGTGATCACGTATGATCACGGCATCTAAACGACCAGGAAGACGCCGCCGATATAGTAAGTAGCGGCAAGTCTCTGCTGTTAGAAACAGCAGAGACTTGCCGGCCATGATGCCCGCCGCACTTGCGAGCCGGCGCCATGTGCCCACATCGCCCCAGCGCCGTACATGTACGGCGCTGGGAGTGTAAGGGTTAAAGTTAGCTCTGGGGGCCTCCCATTTCTCTTGGTCATCTATGAGATTTTTCAATGCCTTGACTGGAGTCCACCTATGGAAATTCAGTTGATTGGACAAGATTTGAAAAGATATAGCCCTGTCTATGTAAGGTCTCAAAGCTGACAATCCTATCACAGCAAAAACCATGAGGAGGAAAGAACTGTCTCTAAAGCTCAGACACAGGGTTCTGTAGAGGCACAGATCTGGAGACAGGTACACAAAATGCTTGCAGCACTAAAAGTGCCCAAGAGCACAATAGCCTTCATAATTCTTAAATGGAAGAAGTTTGGAACAACCAGGACTCTTCCCCCACCAAAGTTAGTAATCAGGGGAGAAGGGCCTTGTAAGAGAGGTGACTAAGAACCAAGCTTTGAGAGGCCATTAGCTTCACTAACTGGGACAATGTCCTAAAAATAAAAATACAGTCACAAAATAGGCATCCCAAACTCTCATTGTGAGATGTATAGATATATATTTACCTTCAGGGAAAAAAGGGTTAAGAATAAGGGGAAAAAAACAATATTGATGAACAGAAATGTAACTAAATAACAAAAAGAAAACACTTAAATCACTGAAACAGGAAGGTGGTGGCAAAGCAAAAGCCAAGCTGGAGACAGAGAGGATAATTGCCAAAAAGAGTAAAACTAACCCTAAAATGTTCTTCAATTATAAATGTCAAAAAGTTTAAACCTGAAAGTGTGGGCCCATCAAAGAGTGATGAGGGAGGAGTTGTAGAGGACGATGAAGAGAAAACAAATTTATGGAACATATTTTTCTCCACTGCATTCACTGAGGAAAATGAACCGTCAGATGAAATGCATAATATAAAAGTAAATACCCCATTAAAAGTGCCCTGTCTGACCCAGGAAGAAGTACAGTGGCATCTTAAAAAGATTAAAATAGACAAATCACCGGGACCTGGTGGCATACACCCCCGTATCCTAAGAGAATTAAGTAATGTCACAGAGAGACCCTTTATTTCTGATATTTACAGACTCTATACTGACAGGGAGTTTCCCACAGGATTGGCGCATAGAAAATGGAGTGCTAATATTCAAAAAGGGGTCAAAAACAGAGCCCAGAAACTATAGGCCGGTAAGCTTAAAATCTGTCATGGGTAAACTGTTTGAAGGTTTTCTAAGAGATGCTATCTTGGAGTACCTCAATGAAAATAAGCAATTAACTCCATATCAGCATGGCTTCATGAGGGATCAGTCATGTGAAACTAATTTAATCAATTTCTATGAGGAGGTAAGTTCTAGACTTGACCGCGGCGAATCAATGGATGTCGTATATCTGGACTTCCCCAAAGCATTTGACACTGTGCCACATAAAATGTTACAATGAGAATGCTTGGACTGGGAGAAAATGTCTGTATGTGGGTAAGTAACTGGCTCAGTGATAGAAAACAGATGGTGGTTATTAACGGTACACACTCAAATTGGGTCACTGTCACTAGTCACTAGTGGGGTACCACAGGGGTCTGTATTGGGCCCTGTTCTCTTCAATATATTTATTAATGATCTTGTAGAAGGTTTGCACAGTAAAATATAAATTTTTGCAGATGACACTAAACTATGTAAAGTAATTAACACAGAAGAGGGCAGTACACTGCTATAGATGGATCTGGATAGATTGGGGGCTTGGGCAGAGAAGTGGCAGATGAGGTTTAACACTGACAAATGTAAGGTTATGCATATGGAAAGGAATAATGCAAGTCACCAGTACATACTAAATGGTAAAATATTAGGTAACTCTGACTTGGAAAAGGACCTAGAAATTTTAGTGAACAGCAAACTATGCTGCAGAAACCAGTGTCAGACAGCTGCTGCCAAGGCCAATAAGATAATGGGTTTCATCAAAAGAGGCATAGATGCCCGTGATGAGAACATAGTCCTGCCACTTTACAAATCACTAGTCAGACCACACATGGAGTACTGTGTACAGTTTTGGGCTCCTGTGAACGAGGCAGACATAGCAGAGCGGGAGAGGGTTCAGAGGAGGACAACTAAAGTAATAACTGGAATGGGTGGACTACAGTACCCAGAAAGATTATCAAAATTAGGGTTATTCACTTTAGAAAAAAAAGACGACAGAGGGGAGATCTAATAACTATGTATAAATATATCAGAGGTCAGTACAGAGATCTCTCCCATCATCTATTTATCCCCAGGACTGTGACTGTGACGAGCGGACACCCTCTGCGTCTGGAGGAAAGAAGGTTTCTACACAAACATAGAAGAGGATTCTTTACGGTAAGAGCAGTGAGACTATGGAACTCTCTGCCTGAGGAGGTGGTGATGGTAAGTTCACTAAAAGAGTTCAAGAGGGCCTGGATGTATTTCTGGAGGGTAATAATATTATAGGCTATAGTTACTATACAGGGTCTGTGTACTTATGTCAATGTTAAGAAGGTTCCAAACATTCTGTTATTCTGTTTTCAATCAGTCATTATAGGGTTTTATTTTATATATATATATATATATATATATATATATATATATATATATATTAGCTACAGGTCACAACATAACAAAATTTTAAAAATTTTAAATAGTCTGGGGACTTTTCGAAGGCACTGTAGATAGATAGATAGATACATACATACACAGCTAGATACATACATAGATAGATACATACATACATAGATAGATAGTCTCTTTCACATTCTAAACACCTCCCCCTAGTGGACATTCCAGAAATGCACTAACTGCTTTAATAGCTCACTTTTACTGTACTTAAATCCCCCAGGATAGAAGGAACTACCGCAGCAGTATACGGTATATTCTGCATTCATAATCGCTATTGTCAGTTTTTCCATTTTCAAATTATATGCAGTTTAGAAAGATTGATGATTATTCAACTTTCTTTCATTCTCTTCTGCAAAACCAGATTGAGTGCAGCCACCATTAGTGTTGGTTTACAAAGAGAGCGGGCGCTCATTTTAGTTTTCAATGCATCAATTACATTTCAAAGTGAAAGTCTGCAGCAGAAAATCATGTACATAATTCACTCTCCAATGTGCATGCTGAGACTTACTGAAATACACAGTTATGAGGCTGTAATGGAAACACGGGCTATTTACACATATGTATGACATTACTCTTAGGAAGGAAGTGTTTCAGACACATGTGCTTTGGCTTGGAATCTTATTTTTTATGAATTTGGCAGAAAGAAAAAAAAATGCAGCTGACTGCCCTCCATAAGCCTCAGCCCTTTTATACTGAAAAGATTCGGACTACTTTGTAACATCAATCTCCATCATGTAATAAAACCATGTACTGAAAGATTAGACTGCGAAAGAAAAATAAAAGATTTTTTTTTTAAAACTTTTTTTAAAACCCATTTTGCAGGATAGTTATGCCAAGCTCTTAAGAAATGTTTCTAGGAAAATAAAAGGAGGAATTTATCATTTGACGTGGTTTTAGTGTCAGTTTTCAGTCTGTCTTTGCTTCGTGAGGTTGCGCCAAATTTATAAAATGGTGCACAATAATAATATACACTGGTCCCTCAAGTTACAATATTAATTGGCTTTGGGTCAACCATTGTAAGTTGAAACTATTGAGTCCATAACTCCATGGAAAGCTAACAATTGATTCCAAAGGCCCAAAATGTTATCTCAAAATGATAGAAAATGAAGATTTAAGAAAAATAAGCAGATAACTACGACAGATAATGCAAGTCCTTGTATATAACAGCCCGTATTAGATGCTGGAAGCTATAAATCACTTTCTACGATGAGGACAGGGGCTTCTTCAGGGTCCAGAGAGTACCAGAAAGATAAAATGGAGCCACCTTCACCTGACATCCAAGGGAGCAGCTCATCGTGGCACAAATAGAGGGCAGTATACAAGATGCACTGTGAAGAGGAGCTACTGGAGAGCCTGTATAGGTGTTTTACCATAGAAATGGCCACATTAATTGGTATGATTTAGGCATTGTAGGTTAACTCTGGTTTCAACTTACAATGGCCCTAAAAAAACCATTGTAATATTGTATCCTAAAGCCATTGTATCTTGAGAGACCACTGTATTTGGCACACATGCAATGTGGTGTACTCCCATGTCTGTAAAAGACACCAGGCTGTGCCTGGCATGGAGATGTAACTTTTTTGCAACTTTTTTAAAAAGTTGCACAACTTAAACGAGACTTAAAGGCTTTCTAATCTGAAATCCTGACCTACTTTTCACTTAATTTCTAAAGGTGGTGAAACTCACCAAATGTCTCAAAAATATGCACCAAATGTTGTAATAATTCTTATGCTACCATGAAGTCATGTGTTTTTTTTTTTAAAAAAAGCTGGTAATGTCATGCTACTCATCTTGGGAAATGCTAAGGCAAGATAAAAGGTAAAGAAGGACACATCTGTAAGGCTACTTTCACATATGTATTTTGCATTCCGGTTTTGAGATCCAGCAGGGGATCTCAAAACCGGAGCAAAGCTCTTCAGTCCGATTTAATACATCCAGATTAGAGATGAGCGAGTTATTAAAAATTTTATTCACTGAACATTCGTCAAACTTTTCATAAGATTCGTATATTTGACGAATATATTTGTTGAATCTGCGTACAAAATATACGTTATTATGTGGCGTTTAGCAAACATTCGCACACTAATAACGAACGTTCAGTTTTAAAAGGTACGCAACTTCTTTGAACACGTACGCATGAGCGTAAAAAATTTTGTATGAAAATTATGGGCTTTGCTGGAGAGGAATGGTGGAGCAGGAGGAACGCTCTGAGTCTGACCCCTGGCTACATATGGATACTGTATCAGCATCCGGCTGAGACTCAGATGAGCGTGCCATCCACTCCACTATGTCATCCACTTTCTCCTCCACCACAATTTTGCGCCTTAGTGGGTTAGCCCGGTGGAACACCGGCCAAGTATTGCGAATACTACAAGTAGAAGTTCCGGCTACAGGTCCTTTGGCACTGCTGCCCTGTGCCACCTTCTCCTTTTTTTTAGAGCTCGAGGTCTGGCTGGAACTGGACCTCTTTTGCTTATTCATTCCAGACATTTTTCACTTCACTCTGTAGCCCTGCAGCTGGTCTTTGTCCCTGTCTCTCTCCCTGTCGCTCTCCCTATCTCTCTCTCTCTCCCTGCCTGATTAATTACTAGCCCTGCACTTGCCCTGTACTAGCCCTGCACTTGCCCTGCAGTATCCCTGATGTGTAATATGGATTCTCTGAACAATTACACTCCAATTTCAACAACACAGGTCTCAGTGTCTGAGAACTTCACACACAGTGCTTCTGCTCGTCTCAGCTGTCGCAGCAGAAGTGATGCGTTAATGGCTTACCGAGCCTGAGCCAATCAGAGCAAGCCATGCCCACTAAGTCAGGTGACCGCTTTGTTCCCGGGCTTTTGCGCATGAATAATGAACTAACAGTAAAAGTTCGCTAATTACTTGAATTCGTACGCAACAGAGTATAGAGTAACTTATATGTAGTATTAGCATACAATTTATCGGACAAGTACGTAGCAAATGCTTAGAAAGCCTTAGGCCCCATTCAGGTGTTTCACTGTACGGCGGCGACCTCAGGAAGCGCACGGCGTCATAGCAACCAATGACGCCGTGCGTTCCCGTCCTCTGGGGCAGCACAGGCCGGGCTTTCACGGCCCGTATACGGCCGTAAAACACGGCCGTCTGAATGGGACCTAAGGAACATTTTTGAATCTTAACGGAGCGAATCACCTAATATTCGGATTTGCTTTGCAGCTGAAAATTTCGAAGATTCGATATGAATCAACTAATAGATTAGCTTATCTCTAATCCAGATGCATCCGCTCCGTTCGGATGCGGTTGTATTAAATCGAAACTGAACAAAACAGATCCAGCACTAGTCCAAAAAAAGTAAGTCAATGGGTGCCAGATTCGTTTTTCTTTTTGGATCTGAAAAAAATGGATCTGGCACCTTTGACTGTGGATTGTTTTCAATGCCGGATCCAGTTTATTCAGTTTCACAGACCGGACACAAAACCACAGCTTACTGCGGTTTTATGACTGGTCAAAAAACTGAACAAACCAGAACGGAATGCACCCTGATCTGGTTTGTTCTGTTTTGTCCCCATTGACAATGAATGGAGACAAAATGGGAGCGCTTTGCCCTGGTTTTAAGATCCTCTGCCAGATCTCAAAACCGCAATGCTAAATGCATATGTAAAAGAAGCCTAAATTTAAAGAAGTCGCCTCAACATTAATTGCATATTGCTAGGATATGCCACAAATGTCAGATCGGTGCAGGCCTTACCGAGAGGACTAGCTCCTATCTCCAGAATGGGGTCCCCAGAGTGAAGGAGAGCACCCTGTGAATTTTTGGCATCCTCTCCATTCACTGCTATGGGACTTCTGAAAATAGCAGAGTGGGTGCTGCTGTTCTCCCTTATATTCAAGTGCCCTGTTCTGGAGATAGGAGCAGGATCCAGAGGTAAAACCATCTCTTATCTAACATTTGTGCCAGACCATCAATGACCCTTGGATCATTTTTCCACTGCCTCATTTGCTAAAAGTTGTTCCTTTAGAGCAAGGGTGCACAACCCGCGGCCCGCGGGCCGCATGCGGCCCTCAGGGCCACTGGTTGCGGCCCCCGCACCCACTGGTGACTGCCCCTTTAAGCTGTGCAGCCGCGCGGCAGAACAGCTTGGCAGTCCCACGCTTCTCATCCCGCGCACTGACCAGCGAGGTGATGAGAAGCGGCGCCCCCCAGTCAACATAAGGGAGAGAATCTCTTCCCTGCGTTTACTGCACAGAGTTCTGCTGTGTCCCGGCGTCAGCTTCGGGACACAGCAGAGCTTCCCCTCACCTCTACAGTATGTCCCGCCGACTGCAGACAACAGGCATCGGTGGGACATAGATAATAGATCTTAAAAAGCACCACTCTATCTGAGTGACTTGGAGAGCAGTGCTGGAGATTTTCAAGTGTTCTGCGGAGGTGGGGTAGCTGTGACTATCACTAAATGGTAGTTCTGGATGTCACTTGGGAGGGGGGGCTCTGATGATGTCACGTGGGGGAGCTGTGGGTGTCACTTGGGGAATTGCTGTCGAGGTCACTAAGGGGGGCTATTGATGTCACTGAGAAGGGGATCTGGTGAGGGAAGCTATGATGATGTCACTTGGTCGGGTTGCTGTGACACTAAGGGGGGAGCTGTGGATGTCACTCGGGGGGTGCTGTCTGTCACTTTTGGGGGGAACTATGGTTGTCAATAAGGGGGGATCTCTGGATCTCACTTGGGGGGTGCTGTTGATGTTTTTTTTTATGTCATAGGTGGGGTAGCTGTGGATATCACTGAAGGGGAGGAGCTCTGGATGTCACTTGGGGTGCCGTTGATGTCACTAAGGAGGGAGATGTGGATGTCACTGAGAGTGGGAGCTATGGATTTTATTCAGGGGAAACTGTGGATGTCACTGTTATGGGGGGAGCTGTGGATGTCACTGTTATGGGGGAGCTGTGGATGTCACTGTTATGGGGGGTGCTTTGGATGTCACTGTTATGGGGGGTGCTGTGGATGTCAGTGTTATGGGGGAAGCTGTGGATGTCACTGTTAAGGAGGAGCTGTGGATGTCACTGTTATGGGGGTGCTGTGGATGTCACTGTTATGGGGGAGCTGTGGATGTCACTGTTATGGGGGGAGCTGTGAATGTCACTGTTATGGGGGATCTGTGGATGTCAGTGTTATGGGGGTGCTGTGGATGTCACTGTTATGGGGGGTGCTGTGGATGTCACTGTTATGGGGGTGCAGTGGATGTCACTGTTATGGGGGGTGCTGTGGATGTCACTGTTATGGGGGTGCTGTGGATGTCACTGTTATGGGGGTGCTGTGGATGTCACTGTTATGGGGGGAGATGTGGATGTCACTGTTATGGAGGAGCTGTGGATGTCACTGTTATGGGGGGAGCTGTGAATGTCACTGTTATGGGGGATCTGTGGATGTCAGTGTTATGGGGGTGCTGTGGATGTCACTGTTATGGGGGGTGCTGTGGATGTCACTGTTATGGGGGTGCAGTGGATGTCACTGCTATGGGGGGTGCTGTGGATGTCACTGTTATGGGGGTGCTGTGGATGTCACTGTTATGGGGGGTGCTGTGGATGTCACTGTTATGGGGGTGCTGTGGATGTCACTGTTATGGGGGGAGATGTGGATGTCACTGTTATGGAGGAGCTGTGGATGTCACTGTTATGGGGGAGCTGTGGATGTCACTGTTATGGGGGGAGCTGTGGATGTCACTGTTAAGGAGGAGCTGTGGATGTCACTGTTATGGGGGTGCTGTGGATGTCAGTGTTATGGGGGGTGCTGTGGATGTCAGTGTTATGGGGGAAGCTGTGGATGTCACTGTTAAGGAGGAGCTGTGGATGTCACTGTTATGGGGGTGCTGTGGATGTCACTGTTATGGGGGAGCTGTGGATGTCACTGTTATGGGGGGAGCTGTGGATGTCAGTGTTATAGGGGGAGATGTGGATGTCACTGTTATGGAGGAGCTGTGGATGTCACTGTTATGGAGGAGCTGTGGATGTCACTGTTATGGGGGAGCTGTGGATGTCACTATTATGGGGGGAGCTGTGGATGTCAGTGTTATGGGGGGAGCTGTGGATGTCACTGTTATGGAGGAGCTGTGAATGTCACTGTTGTGGGGGATCTGTGGATGTCACTGTTATGGAGGAGCTGTGGATATCACTGTTATGGGGGGTGCTGTGGATGTCACTGTTATGGGGGGGAGCTGTGGATGTCAGTGTTATGGAAGAGCTGTGGATGTCACTGTTATGGAGGAGCTGTGGATGTCACTGTTATGGGGGGAGCTGTGGATGTCAGTGTTATGGAGGAGCTGTGGATGTCACTGTTATGGAGGAGCTGTGGATGTCACTATTATGGGGGGAGCTGTGGATGTCAGTGTTATGGAGGAGTTGTGAATGTCACTGTTATGGGGGGGAGCTGTGGATGTCAGTGTTATGGAAGAGCTGTGGATGTCACTGTTATGGAGGAGCTGTGGATGTCACTGTTATGGGGGGAGCTGTGGATGTCAGTGTTATGGAGGAGCTGTGGATGTCACTGTTATGGAGGAGCTGTGGATGTCACTATTATGGGGGGAGCTGTGGATGTCAGTGTTATGGGGGGAGCTGTGGATGTCACTGTTATGGAGGAGCTGTGAATGTCACTGTTGTGGGGGATCTGTGGATGTCACTGTTATGGAGGAGCTGTGGATATCACTGTTATGGGGGGTGCTGTGGATGTCACTGTTATGGGGGAAGCTGTGGATGTCAGTGTTATGGGGGAAGCTGTGGATGTCACTGTTATGGAGGAGCTGTGAATGTCACTGTTATGGGGGGAGCTGTGGATGTCAGTGTTATGGAGGAGCAGTGGATGTCACTATTATGGAGGAGCTGTGAATGTCACTGTTATGGGGGGAGCTGTGGATTTCAGTGTTATGGAGGAGCTGTGGATGTCACTGTTATGGAGGAGCTGTGGATGTCACTATTATGGGGGGAGCTGTGGATGTCAGTGTTATGGTGGGAGCTGTGGATGTCACTATTATGGGGGGAGCTGTGGATGTCACTGTTATGGAGGAGCTGTGGATGTCACTGTTATGGAGGAGCTGTGGATGTCAGTGTTATGGGGGGAGCTGTGGATGACACTGTTATGGAGGAGCTGTGGATGTCACTGCTATGGGGGGAGCTGTGGATGTCAGTGTTATGGAGGAGCAGTGGATGTCACTGTTATGGAGGAGCTGTGGATGTCACTGTTATGGGGGGAGCTGTGGATTTCAGTGTTATGGAGGAGCTGTGGATGTCACTGTTATGGAGGAGCTGTGGATGTCAGTGTTATGGGGGGAGCTGTGGATGACACTGTTATGGAGGAGCTGTGGATGTCAGTGTTATAGGGGGAGCTGTGGATGACACTGCTATGGAGGAGCTGTGGATGACACTGTTATGGAGGAGCTGTGGATGTCACTGTTATGGAGGAGCTGTGGATGTCACTGTTATGGGGGGAGCTGTGGATGTCACTGTTATGGAGGAGCTGTGGATGTCACTGTTATGTTGGAGCTGTGGATGTCACTGTTATGGGGGATCTGTGGATGTCACTGTTATGGAGGAGCTGTGGATGTCACTGTTATGGGGGGAGCTGTGGATGTCACTGTTATGGGGGAGCTGTGGATGTCACTGTTATGGGGGAGCTGTGGATGTCACTTTTATGGGGGAGCTGTGGATGTCACTGTTATGGGGCACTGTGGATGACAAGGGGCATTGTAGAGAGGGTCTTGGACAGATATATGTTTCTTTATTGAAGAAAGGTATGAAAGCAGTTTTTTAATTTGCAGATGTTTATACTGTATAATGACAGAGAGGTCACAGTTTTCTTGCAGATAACCCGCACAAAAGCACTTATTGTGGCCCCTTAAAATAGAACAGTATGACAGTGTGGCCCCCAGACCAAAAAAGGTTGTGCACCCCTACTTTAGAGGGTAGAGTCCTGACCAAGTTTTCACCTCCAGTAGAAGAAGAGATGATCCCAATTAAGACTGGGCCCCCTCTTGCCCTGGGCCCCATAGAAGTCGCATGGTCTGCCGCTATGGTAGTTACACCCCTGGCTCTGATATAGTGCGTACTGTACTTGTATATCCTTCTCATGAAGTATCAAATTACAGTCCAGCACAAGCTTGTTCAGATATGTGGCTCGTCCGTTGCTAGTTGACCATATTTATTGGCACTAATGTACGCAATTCTAATAATATATCCCTTCTGTTGACAAAACATACCACCTAACTAATGTCAATAAACACATTTTCTAAATCTGAATTCTTGACTTGATTTCATTTGCCCTTAAATAAACTTGCTTCCCATTCCTGCCAAGCGAATCATTCTTCAAATGCAAGGTGAATATGATTTTAGCTCAATAACATTAAGTTATTCAGCCTGTCATTCCCTGTATATGGCTGAAGGTTCTGTTCTGACTTTCTAGAACGTGTACTCTTTCATTGTGAACCCATGGGATATTCAAAACCAAAGTCCGCTTACAAGACCTTGAAATGACTGGAACAGGTTTAGCATGATTAAATATTTCAGACGTACTTGTCAGCAGCTGAGTGTACATTAGAATTGCAAAACCATTCATATTACAAAAGAGGAGAGATTTATAAACAGGAATATTTCACCGGCTGCTGTGCGGCTTCGGTATCTACACCACTCTAAGATGTACAAAAAGGTACAAAAAAATCCTGATCGTCAAGGAAATGGAAAAGAAAATTACAATTTCGAAAGGGGCTGTATTACTTGTTTATCGGGCCTATTTTTTATATAATATTGCTTTTCATCTTGGGAGGTATTTTATTTCTTATTTCAGTTGGTTTTTCCATTGGATTTTATAAAGTTCTTAGAATTTTCACGTTTACTTTATTTTTTTGTTTTATTTACTTGTCTTTGTTTTTTTTAATTTTGCATTTTGTTTGTTTTTCTGCAATGCTCTTAGACCGAGCCTAGAAATGCATTATTTTTTCTTCATACGTCTTATCTGTTCTATAACACATTTTTATAGTAGACTAGTTTATCTTGTGTGTTGTTTACATTTGTAGTTGCTTTCATTTTGATGCTTTAGGCTGCAGTCAGGGGAATCTTGATTAATTTAATGCAAAATCCACAAGAGTCAAGGAGTCAAAATTTATCGGACCTAAATCCTGCTGTAGAATCCAGAATAAACGCTACAATCCACAGATTTTTAAAGATTTTTACATTACACTTGCAATGTACTATACTTTGTTGCATATTTCTGCTGAACATGGCCATATTTCTCTTTGTACTGATTTGTGAGGAGAAGCTATAGGAGATCCAAAGGTTGCAATGACTCTCAGGTCCTAGAACTTCAATGTGCCAAAAAGTTCCCTTTCCTACAATAAAGTATACCAGTATTATAAATGGCACAAGGAAGGTGGGGGCCCTCTGACAGATTTTTCATAGGGTCTCAGGAGATCCAGTTTTCACTTCTTAATAAGTCTCAATATTTCTTGCCGTTTCCAGCATAGCTGCTCCCAGGGGTGTAGCTAAAGGCTCATTGGCCCCTAGGCAAGAGTTCAGCTTGGAGCCCCCTTCCCTCAGTGCTTTGGGGTCAGGGAAACACATAGCTTTTGTGCTGCCTGAGGCAAAAACTGAAACAGCACCCCCCCACACACACACCCATGCCAAATTCTTGACCTAACCCCTTCCCTCCAGCCTGAGGTATAACTTGACCAGCATGCACTTTCTATAATACCGGTGTCTTCTTATGTGACACAAGGGTCTTTGGGCCCCCTCAGGCTCCTGGGCCCAGTGGCGACTACTACCTCTGCACCCGTATAGCTACGCCTCTTGCTACTCCAGTCCGTCCGAAAAGAGGAATAAACTGTGGAGTAAATTTTTTTTTTTATTATTTTAGCATAATTTCCCGCTTTCATTGCTTTTTGAGTAACTCGCACAACCCCTTTAAAGGTATCCTCATAGTCTCTGACGGCAGAGGAGATTATAGATGGGAGCTCTGTTACAGGTTTATACTATTGGGTAAGGTATATGTCTTTTTCTTCAGTGGTTTCAATACAAATTAATGAATAAATAAAAAAATAAAAAGAATTATGACGGTACAGCTTAGTTCCCTAGCACAGGTCTAGAGAAGAACATTTCATTTAGCAAAGTATTGATGGGAAGGTTATAAAATGAGTGTCTAATCAAATTCGTTCTATAAAACGAAGCCGGGATTTGGCTTTGTGTGTAAATGCTTAGCAATAAATTAAAAGCACAAAAGGCCAGCGTTAATACCTAATAAACAACCCTGTGTTAGTTGGAAAGTGGAGCAGAATTATGGATTAATGGTTGACTTTTCACCTTTGAGATCTGAAATTCATCCATTTTTCAGTGGTGACAGTAGTGAATCATTTGGATCAATATGTTCTGGAGATGCTTTAGGCAAATTACTGTGATGACCCTAGCGGGGTGTCCGATATACTGTGTCCTATACAATGCTAACAAAGTACGAAACAATGCATTTCTGGTTCTAAACCAACAAATATAGATGACTGCAAATTGCTATTGACAAAGAAAGAAAAGAAAGAAAAGAAAGAAAAGAAGGAAAAGAAAGAAAAGAAAGAAAAGAAAGAAAGAAAGAAAGAAAAAAAGAAAGAAAGAAAGAAAGAAAGAAAGGATTCAGCAGGCGATTGTTGGAAGGGAAGCATTCCCTCCTCCTGGCAATTGCCTGCTCATCCGTGGAGCAATCTCCTCCACAGTATGGAGAGGAGTGATCGCTAATGCCATTGCTCTTCCCCATACTGATACATGCGATCACAACAATTTTTGTGATCGCATGGATGATGCGATTACCCGATGAACAAGCATTTTGCTCATTAGTCGGTAATCGGCGGCACTTTTTTTTACAAATATTTCTATGAACCCTCATTAGTGATCATCTGACCAAGAATCTGCTGGTTTAAAGGACCCAAAAGAAAGAAAATGCATGTGACTTTTCGAACACATTTTATAAAAAAATGTTGGTAAGTGAAGCGATGAAAAAATGAGGAATCTGCCATTTTGATTTTTTTCCGGTTAGCCATTTGCCGTATGGAATAAATATTTTAATATTTGAATACATCAGGCATTTTGGGATGCGACAATACACATGATCTTTATGTTTTTTTATTGTTTATTTTATTTTTGGGGAAAGGGTGTGATTTAAGATTTGATTTTTTTTGAAACGTTTAAAAAAATGTATCCTTTTTTAGCCCCCTTAGTGTGCTAGAATATGTGATCTTCTGTTGGCTTTTAGCTTAGACAGTAGTTCAATAGAACTACAGTCTAAGCTGCATTTGCGGTTATCCTATGTATGCCTGCCACCTGCATTCCTCCTGTTCAGAGAGCCCCAGGACATCAGAGCAAAGGAACAAGTCCCACGATGGCCACATGGGGGAGCCGTTCCTGATGCAGAAGAGAGTGCTTCGGTTTTTTCGGCATTTTGATGCCATGGTCACATCTGACCATGGCATCTAAAGGGTTAAATGCCTGCAATGGGCATTATCGATCTGTTGTTTGAAGCAGGAAAGATCCGGCAGTTATGGCGCCCACTGCGTTCGTGAGTGGGTGCCATATATAAAACCCATTCTTCTGCCGTACATGTCTGGCACTGGGATTGAAGGGGTTAAAAAGCTAAACCATAAAAATATACACATAACAAATACCCACTGAAGACATTTCTGTTATCAAATTCTATATTTCCATACTCCATGTTTCTATGTGGTCCTTCGAGTCTTCCATAGACCCAATCCTATATTTGCCCAAAAATTCTGTGCAATGCACCAAAAGTATAATTCTGTCGATAAAATACTAGGATACTAGGAACTTATCACGACTGTAAATCTTTGGCAAGTTAAATCTGTTCCTCACCTCACAGCCGTCACTTCTAAGGACTCACGACGAAGGAGTGAAAATGTTCTTTGTTTGAAAAATGTGTTCAGTGAGAGAAAATAGAATTCTTTGTACTGTGCTTCAGGGTAGAGATGCCAATAGGTCTCTGCAATTCTTTTCCTTATGCAAATGAACATGGTGGATTCTTTAATGTAAAACAGTAGTTGTCTGTGCCCTTGTGTGATATGTGTCTACTGATCTCCAAAGGTGAACCCAAGACTCAATGTAATAATGATAAGAACAGAAATACTGGTGGAAGACTAGGAATCCAGGAGTAGAATTTGGGGTTTTTGTACTGTATATATCTTAGATATATAGATGACATCTATTTTATAATATACATGTATTTATGCATGTCCATATTAAATAGGTGGAAGATAATCAATTTTGTAACTCGATATTAAGGGGGTTATTCCATAATTCATATAAAAATGAATATCAGACATCATATATTTCAGGAAAATCTCTTTCTAACAAAGTTAGAACCAGCCCTGTACGTAACCTGGATCCAGATGTTTCCCCAATCATTGATCAGATTGCTCTACTAGAGGTATTTCAGGTTGGCAGTTTAGGGAGTGTGTCCTTTCTGCTGCAACTCTCTGTCTATTACAGCACAGGGGGTGCACCCTTTCTGCGGCAGCTCTCTGCCTATTACAGCTGAGGGGAATGCATCTTTTCTGCTAAAGTTCTTTCCCTTAATGCTCTGGTACACACATACTATATCAGTGGCAGAACAAAACAAACCTTGCTCTGCAGAGATCATTCATGGTACTGGAATTCTATCAAAATTTCAGGGAAAATTCGCTTTGCAGCACAGCCAAATTTCCTCGTGTTTTGTGGTAGTGAATCGATTTTCCCTGAATGGCGGTAAAAAATATAAAAAAAAACATAGTTACCTCATCCGTTTGGCCATCTTGATTGAAGATCTCACAGCTCAGGGAATGTGTCCTCTCTGCTGCAGCTCTCTCTCAATCACAGCTCAGGGGACACTTCCTTTCTGTGCTGCCCTCTGACTGTAACTGTGACAGCTTCAAACAGTAGATAAAGCTGGTGGCGGTTATAGTATGGAGCTGAGCATGTGTGACCACCTCAAAAATCCTAGGTGAACAGAGAAATAATGAAAAAAAACAGCAGGTGGCGCTATACAGATACATTTTATTGAATAACTCAGAGGCTTTGCTGAATTCCTAATTACATGCAATTACAAAAGTATTCAGATCCAGGTGCTGGTTTGAAATATGTTGAATATTTTCATGGGACAACCCCTCAAGGCATCCCAGGTGGATGCAAAAAGCCTGGTGATGACAATATTAATATTTAAGGTTCATTAAGTTTATGACCATAGGACTGTTTAAATTGTCCTTGTTACTTGTTATAGTTTTACTATGCTTGATATAAAATGTCATCATTTGAACATATGCTCTTCAGTGTGCATACAGTATTTAAACTAGGTTGTATTAAAGGAATTTCCATTCAGACCATTTTATGGAATATTCATTGTATAATGATGGGATCCATGGGATTCAGGCCCAAGTTAAAGCATTGAAAGATGCCCTCTTTGCCCAGTTATCTTAGTGGAAAGGAGAAGGTATAGATATGGCCACCTGTCTATGGCTAACGAGAAATGAGACCTCCTTGATCTCAGTATCAAAGAGGGTCCAAGCAGGAACCCCTGCATCCATTCCAATGTCATTATTTTGTTTGACATGCTGTCAAAGTTGGCAGGTAATGATTAGTGATGAGCAAAGTATTCGAAAATTTGATTTGGCGGCTTTGCCAAATTTAACAAAGAAATTAGCTTTGTGACAAATTACTGTCAGTGGTGGGTGTAATGACAGGGAGTGGTGATTGCACCGCCCCTCATCATTGTACCCCTCAGATGCCACGTTCATAGCTGATCATGGCATCTGACATTGATATTATAGTGTAACATAAAAAAATTTATTAATTTAAAAAATCATACTTCCCTCCTCCATTTGATCGTGAAGAGCCGGCCGCCGGCAGATCTAGCACAAAATCTCATGTGGCCCGTAAAGATGTCACTGCGCACTGGATTTCATGCAAGATCTTCAATCAAGATTGAGGTAAGTAAGATTTTTTTATATTTTTTATTTTTTTTACCGCCATTCAGGGAAAAGCTATTCACTACCACAAAACACGAGGAAATTCAGTTTCGCTGCAAATTAAATTTTCCCTGAAATTTTGATTGAATTCCACTTCATGGAGTTTGATTCGCTCAACACTACTAATGATTGCTGAGGAGCACAACAAAGGTTTGTGGTGTTCTGCAACTGAAATAGAATTTGTGCACTAGAGCATTAAAGTCTCTGTATTAAACTGGTTCTTCACGTCCGGACCTCTTTAAGAATATTTTGAGAGCATACATAATCATCTTTGGTTAGTTAAAAAGGTTATCTGGTCAAGAGAACCTCCTTTGAGATATACTGTAAGTGGAGAGGGGGTCCCATGTTCAGGAATATCATCTATTATTAGCCATAGTGTTGACTGTACTGATGTCAATGAGAACTATGTAATGCTTAATTTCCCCTGCGGAGGCACTGCAGAAAAACTGAACTCTTCCTCTACATCTAACTGCTGAATGCACAAGCATCGGGACACCCTGAGGTCAACCTATAGATCATCCATGGACCTCCATTGGAGGTCCTGTGGTCCATTCTATGGACCCTTGTAACAAAATGGGCTTGTATGGGATAAGTGGACAATCCCTTTAAAGTAGCATCTGAACGTTCTGCTGGGAAACATGGAGAGCAGAACCACCTAATGAATACAAACCTCTGACGTTAGCTACTGAAGAATCAAAATAGTTAAATGCTCCATGAAGGCTTGTTAGCCCTATTCTTTGAGCTGTCAATACTCACAGCTTTAGAGTTTGCACAGACTTGCACTGAAAAAGTTGTTACAATCTATAGTTTGAAGCTCACCGTTTTTTTTTTTTAAGGACACATTAAAATAGTTAAAATCCCCAAGGCAAAAGAGGAGATTAAGTAGCCTTCTCCCTGAACAGAGACCCTGATAGACAAAGCCTACTATTGTGTATTCAGTACACTATCTCTTTCCAACACTAGACTTTACTTTTAAGCTTGGAGATTCTGGTTCACAAAGTGTTTGGGGGCTCCTTGCATAATGCGTTCTTGGCTCACTACATTGCAGAGCGATAGGAGTGTGGGAAAATGTTTAGAAAAAGGTATCCTGCTTTTAGTTATCATCTTTACGTTCTATAGGAACGTTCCACAACCACCTCGCTCATAGTGCAAGTGGGAATTGTCTATTAACTACCCCCCGCCATGTAAATAGATATCAGGGTACACCTAAATGCTTTAACATTACCAACAGACAAATGGCATTCAGTATTTATTGTCTAGCTGAAAGAAAGAAAAAAGGTTTAAAGTACCTCTTGGATCTCCATTACGTATCCCGGGGGGGAAAGATTTATCACAAGATGGAAAGCATTCTTGTATAGGTAGACACTGGTCAAAGATTTTACTGTAGTTTTAACTGTACATCAAGTCAAATGCCTTTAAGCCAGATCACAATTCCAATGTTCTGCCATCTTATGCCAGATAATCCTGACGGTCATACGAAGAGGGAAACAAGCACACTTGCGTCATAGTTTTACGGTTTTTAACCACAACTGTATGTCCATGGTTATATTTAGGGATGAGCGAATCAAATCCCACGAAGTGGAATTCGATCCGAATTTCAGGATAAATTTGATTCGCCTAAAAGCCGAATTTCCTCGTGCTTCGTGTCAGCGAATCGATTTAACCTGAAATAGTGTAAAAAACAAAAAAATCCATACTTACCTCCTCCATTTGCTCGCGATGGGCCACCAGCCGCCATCATGCCGATCTCGGCCGAAATCCCGTGCGTAGTGACGTATGATGTCACCACGTCGGACGGCGTGATGACGTAATCTCGCGCCGCGCAAGGTTTCGGGCCAGATCTTTAAGCAATATGGCGGCGGGCCGTCTTGAGAAAATAGAGGAGGTAAGTATGATTACTGCTATTGCAGCTCCCTGTCATTGCACCCACTACTTCGTGGTGAAGTAAAATGCGCTTCGTGGTGAAGTAATTTGTCACAAAGCAAATTTTTTTGTAAAATTTGGCGAATCAGCCGAATCGAACGTTTCAAAAGTTTGCTCATCCCTAGTTATATTATATTTTTTGTGTGTGTGTGGTAGTAATTGCAAGGGTAAAATACGGATGTCCCCAGCACCTTTCCCCACCGGGGCAAACAAAGGGTCCAGTCTAAGCTTTTCTTTGCAATAAGGAACAGGAAAAGGGAGTAAAGTTATTGTAGATGCTACCGCAGGTTCCAAGATGGAATTGTAATGTGGCAATGTGGAATGGTGAGTAACACTAGAGGAGGAATTTATGTATGCCTCGCTTAACCATTATAACTAGTATTGGGTGAAGCGAAGCATTCAAAGCGGAATTTTGTCTGAAGTTTATGAAAACTTCCATTCACATCAAATCCAATTTTCCTTGCACTTCGTAGTAACGAATCAGGTTTTCCTAAAATAGTGGCTGCACGTGTTACAAAGTGAAAGTAAGAAGCCCAGGAAAGTGAGATCACCTATAATGCCATACAGCCAGCCAATCCACAGACACTCCCTGTGTGTCACAGCCCTATAAACCCCTCATCCCACGCATTCCCCGTCATTGTCCTGTGAGCAGAGCATAGGGTGAGACGTGGCAAGCACTCTGAATGAAAATGAAAATGATTAATAGAAAAATATTGGAAATGGAGAGTGCAGGGAGAGTGCAGGGACAGTGCAGGGAGATTGTAGGGAGAGTGCATTGAGAATTATTCTGCATCAGTTTTATTTATTTATTCCTACATTTACTTATTCCGACATCAGCCATAAAATATAATTCAATATCAATATAATGGAAGCCTTTATTATTCCACTGCCAGCACGACAACCAATTTCCCACAGTCTGCACCCCTAAGGGGGTAAGGTCTTAAATGAGGACCATCCTCATCTTTTCCTAGCTTTACTTCTTCCAAATCATCCTTCAAAGCCTCCATGTCCTAGAAGCATCAGCAAGATAAGGGAGGAGGAGCTGGATGTTCCTGACATATTCTCATCGATAGTAGATGATGTGGAAAATGAGGAAAAGCAGATGGCAGAAGAAGGGCTACCAACTGTAGGGCAGGAGAGCACTGGGTTTGGAGAAGTGGGTATGCCAGAGCTGATTAATATTCTGTGTTGACTGTCAAATAATCTGCAAGAGATTGCAGGCCATAACAGCAATGATATGCATATTGTGCCCCCAACCTAACCAGCCAAACCTCATACCAGCAACAGCTCCTGTATAAAGTTGCCACACAATGAAAATGGACCATACAGTGCGGTCTTCATTATTAAATGAAAGGCAGCTGCGAGCCAATTGATCGCACGGTTCTTCACCTCAGCATGGCAGCAACACGTCTGCAGCACGACTGCTCCATGTGGCCGCACCCTAAGGCAGAGTGGACTGGGTATACCTGATTTTTAGCAATTCATGATGAATTAATTCGTAATAAATCAAAATTCATAGCTAACCTCTGCTGAGTTACAGAATCAAATTTTTCAAAACTTCACTCATCTCATGATACAAATTCAAGATAACATTATGACCTGCTAGTAAAGCCCTTGGTGGCCTGCAATTCATGTCCCAAATACTGGATGGAAACATAGACAAATATAGCATATACATCTCTTGACAGAGTATCTACATATCTAGAGATATGTTGCTCCAAGAGGAAAGGTAAGGAAGGACATATCTGCACTTTAATTTCAATAACTGGTAATGTCCTGAACCCTGTGGAGGCAGAGTAATTGTAGTGAAAAGTTTAATTCCGCTAAGGAACCTCTCCCTATGTTATAGCTTCTATACTTTTCTTACTGACTCTTTAGTAGATTGTTTCGTGTATGGACAGAACTGGGAAATCAAAAAAAATATTATAGAGCCAAATGGATCAAGTGTGCCAGTCTGATGATCCCAGTGAAGTTGCTTACAAAGGCCCACATATACATTAGCGTATTGTCAACTGAACCTGCTGAGAACGACAGGTCCAGCTGACAGTGTAATGTATGAGGACCTCCCAACTCTCTATTGACAGATGATGTCTGTGGACAGAAAGATTGGGGCAAGTCAAATTTTTTGGCCTGATCTTTTTGTTCTCCCAAGGATAAGTGGCCACCAGATGTGCCTGACAGCAGGTTTCTCCTCTTTCCCCATTGAATACACATACTTGTTCAACTGAACTGAATTGCATTAAGTTTTTCATGTTTTATTTTTTTCTTTTCCGGTACATAAAATGAAATGCAAATCCTACTAGAGATTGCTAAAAACATACGATGCACAGTTTTATATTTACCTTTCTCATATATGCCAATACTAACGTAAGGTAGCGGTAATATTTTCCAGCGTTACTTCCACCAATTCCATGTGATGTGTCCAATTATAACAAGAGGTTGTAGCAAGAATAACATGAGGTTGAGGGTGTATTATCCAGCCCTATATCTTCCTTTCCTCTATGATATGCCGCATTGTTTCCACACACAATAAAAGTATGAAACACAGGACTTATCACATTGCATTATTGATGCTGTGGTGGCAGGGTCTCTGCTTTCTGCTATAACACTATGAACTCAGTCTGACAAAATAAATGGTTGGCAATAATGTAAGTGTAAACCGTAAGCCATATAGATTCCTCAGGCAAGTCCTCCTTTAGGTGCTCAATCAGTAGAATAATGTGGAGTGTGAGGGAGTCAGGTCATCCGATCTCTCCTAAGACTTCCACTAGATTTCTCTCGCACTTTGTTTGGGTTACCAGTTGTAGGACTGAAAAGACTATGCCCCAGGATGACCTCCATGTCTTTGCAGTGATTTGTTTTGTAAAATAAAAGTCTCCATTTACGCAAAAATATATTTTTGCCCAATATAAACTAGAATGTAGTTGTTTAACCTCTTCCAGGCTAGACAGGAGGCCTAAAACCAAGAAAATATATTATTTTACCATGCATATGTTTTATAATTTCATTAAAATTGAATCACAAATGTATAATAAAAATCAGCCTGGTCTGGTGCAAAAGGTATAATAAATTCAATTGTATTGCAAGATAGAGCCATCTGGTATGTGAGAGCAAGTTTTACATCCCCTTCTTATGATACTGGTTTCTTATATAGAATGGACTATGGCCTACCAAGATGTTGGGGCTAGGTGATGAACACTAAAACATGTTCAAATGTGCCACTGATATTAATATATACTGTGAGAATTAGCTCTGTAGTGGTTGGCTAAATGGGATGAAATTCAGTCAGAGATAGTTACTCAGAAGACCATTTTAAACAGGGCTTTGCCTGTTCTTTATTTTGATGCACAAAATAATTGTATTTACTACCGGACTAATAAGCGCATATCAACCACTGCTCTGCTGAGCACTAACTAAACATATAATTTTCCTTGACTATACAAGTGGCTTACTACCAGCCACTCGAAAAAAATTACAATAACAGTAAATGACCGCTTTTAGGATAGCGAGTGCAACCTTATTCAAAGTCTCCCCAGATAGGTTCTGACCCCTCAGATGACTCTCTGTCTCTAGTGCACAACTTGCAGCTTGATAGCCCAGTAATGAGCTAGAATGTGTTACAATGAAAACTTGTACTGGCCAGGAAGGGAATGATAGGTCCCTCTATCAACCCACCGATCATTCCATAAAAATCAAGAATCAAAAGACTTACCAAAGCCCTTAGCAATCTACTTTTTGCTAGGGATACTCAGCTTTCCTAGATTCCTTATATCTTATACATCCTTCTCTGGATATGATATACATTTTATAGATCCTCATGCACATGTAAGAGGAATCTCGGGGAAATATAATGATTCCTGATCCCTTTTCCTCTCACTGTCTCACAATGCATTTCCATTATTACAACTAAACACTAACAATCATACCAATATGTATGAATATAAATCCATGGTTCTGATAGGATCCATTAGGTTGTTTTTTTTTAATTAATCTAATTTATAAATAGCAGAGAGGAACATAAATTTTGGAAAAATGAACAACCCCTATAAATATATAAACTCCACTTAACTTGGCTATATGATGTTACACCTTGAGGAAATATTGAATTGTAGAAATACATATACTGCCAGTGGTTCCACCCATTGGATTTACCTCTGCCCATGAGTCCAAGCTTAAATTCCCTACAGTGTCTCTGTATGCAATCTAATTTTATAATACTGTTGAAGGAGCCCTGATAAAAAAATATTTTAGTCCTCCTTCCAGGTGGGCCCCTTCGGAGTTTGGGCCCCAAAGCAGCCCTTTCCCCTGCTTCCCCTATAGCTATGCCCCTGTTCTTGACAACTACATTGACTACTATAATAATTTTGCAACTACTATTAACACTACTACTGTACTGCTATTTACTGCGACTACTACTGCTTTACTTCTAATTTACCACTATTGCTACTACTACTACAACTACTACTACCACTACTACAACCTGTAGTACAATTACTATTACTATTGATACTACTTTACTACAGCTGCTAGTACTACTGCTACTACTTTACTGTTGCAGCTACTACTACTATTGCTATTACTTTACTACTACTACTACTTCTGCTACTACTGCTACTACTATTACTACTACTACTAGTAGTACTGCTAATATTGCAAATACTTTACTGTTGTTGCAGCTACTACTACTACTGGTATTACTTTACTATCGCTACTACTACTACTTCACCACTGCTACTATTTCTACAACTTCTACTACTAAAAAAAATATAATAATAAAAAATAGTAACAATAATATTTAAAAGTATTCCCTGCTTGTCCACAGCTATCCATACAAAGTAGTTCACAAGCTCTGTATAGACAGAAAGTCTGGCAGACTAAGTTAGATCCCATAAATCTACGATAGCTAATTTGGATGATAAATGTAGGAAAATTGGAAAATAATACAGTAATCAAATCCAAGCTACCCGCTTAGTCTACCCTAAAGTTGGACTTCAGTTCATTTAATGCTTAGTAAGCTTAAACAATAGCTTGAGTGAATATTATATTTTTCTTCCTAATCCAGAAAATTGTTGAGCTTCAAAAAAGTAAAATATAGAATGTCTGAGCTCAATACTTTCTATCTAGAATATCACGGAACCCAAGACAGTGTTGACAGATGTATTACGTTTTAACTTTCAAATACAAGAGCAGAGGAAGAGTGTTTCCTTACCTCCTATTTCCTGAAACGCTCATAAGACAACATTTATGTTTTCTTAGCTCCTCAAGGCGTTATCATGACTTCTCTGAGAAACTCATCACTTTTCTGTTCTTTCTTACTTTTCGGCACAATTCTTTTAAGGACTTCTTTGGTATTTCATTCTTAAACAGAAAAACAAGACCCTTATAAGATATCATGTCTATGTAATCATATATATCACGTTACAACTGCATGCCCAGCTTGGACCCACATCTAAGACAACAACTGAGTAGCAGCTCCACGGTTTAGCTTATTATTAGCAAATTGCTTACACCAAAGCATGACCACTAGAAACAGCACAAATAATATTTTAGCAAGTTTGGTATATTTTCTTACAAATGTTTATTGTGTCTTTTTCTTTTGGAATCTCTATTTTTTTCAACATTCTGGCCACTAAACCTATCATTTTGGTAATAAAAATAGATTGGGCAAATGTTATTAAGCCTCTAATATAATAAAGTACATATTCAAATTCAGTAATGGGGGGGGCAATTGGCTATTTACTATGCACCTCCCATAAAGTAGGATATTTACTAAGCTGAATGTAGCAGAATTCTACCTCAATTAGTGCCAAAAATGGGTACATGTGATGTACCCCATTGATTATGAGTTTCAGACACATTCTGTGCTTTAGCAGATGAGGGAGTGGCTTAGAGGAAAGTGGGCTTGACTTCAAATTCAAAAATGTGTTACAAACTAGGGAAATGTTTCGCAAAATGTACCAAATTTTTGGTTATCTTTAGACCAGATTTGGTGATCTGGTCATAGTTACATTGTCTATATGTGGAATACAGATGAAGCTAAGCTAAACTTGATGGTTAATGCAGTAAAGAGGTTGTCTGAGTTATTAAAAATATATATATAGTGCTGTAAATCTGCATTTCATAATATCCCTGGTTCTCTTCTGGCTTTTGTTTACATGTAATAACAACAATCTCAACAATCAGGAGTGAGGACAAAGATGACACCTGGCCCTTTCAGTCGAGGGAAGCGGAGGAGAAGCTAGGCTATACTAAGGGGCCTCAATGCATTGGAGCCCTCATTTACATAAAAATAAAAACAGCCTTCTTCTGAAAGGTCCAACAGATTTGCACAATAAAGGTATGCTTTTAGCCAGCAGATCAACTGGACCAGGCATTATGCCTAGTTTTGATCCTACTGTCAGAGGCGATTTAATAATTTTTCAAAAAATCAAATATTCAAAAAGCCAATATAAATGTTTATCTCAAAGCTTTTCATTTGAAGCATTGTTTAGCCTTAAATCCCCCACATGTCTAACTGTGAAAATGTTCACATAACCATAAGGAACACAATAGTAATAGCGGTACATAGAAGACACTTACTAATGGAAAGGAAAGGCTTTGTATAAATAAAGTCTGGCTCTGTATATAACTAGTGGCTTGATGTATTTGACATTCGCTACCACTGGAATGAGGACTAGCTGGATAAAATGTATGAACATTGTTGAACATTTTGGCTTTGTATCGGTATGTAGGAGCGTAGTGGTGAAATGCGAGACTTTGTAAGCCTTAAATCAAGGCAATGCATGCTATCCAATAACTAAAACATATTTTATGAATTTCCTAACAATCTCGCTAATTGAGCACATTCCAAATCACACCACTTGAATATTTCTTTTGTTATTATGAGCACAATTTGCCTTTATTTTCTAAAAATGTACAGTATGCTAAGATTTTCAAGTATAGTCTATTTGACTGTACTTGTTTCTGCTGGAAACATTTCA
The DNA here is from genome assembly GCA_900303285.1 of Rhinella marina. Classification (NCBI taxonomy): domain Eukaryota; kingdom Metazoa; phylum Chordata; class Amphibia; order Anura; family Bufonidae; genus Rhinella; species Rhinella marina. Next base: position 307,635 of record ONZH01006381.1, on the reverse strand, counting down.
AGTTAAGCTTTTTTTCCCATAATCTGTTTTTTAAGAGTATTTGATAAGAAATTATTGCAATTATAAATTGCCAATTGTGATCATTAGAGATGAGCAAAGTTTTGGGAAATTTGATTTATCTGCTTCGCCAAATTTTGCAAAAAAATTTGCTTCCTGATGAATTATTTTTTTTGTCAGTAGCGGGTGCAACGACAGGGAGCTGAGATAGCGCCGCTCCCCATCATTGTACCCCTCAGATGCCGCGTCCATACATGATAATCTGAGAGCAATAATACAGTGTAAAATTAACATACAAGTTACACTGGGCTCATTAGATAAGTAACCCCAAATTAAGCCCAAATATAATATCAACACCAAAAAGAAAATGGGGAAAGTACATATAATCAAAGATGTTTTATTGATATCACAATATAAAATTACATATTAAAATTACACAACAGTACATCGGTGGTAGCGTCGCCAGACATCAGACATAATAGTAAAACAGGGCAGCATGGAAGGAAACGTAAAGGGTACAATCCCACACTCCAAAAAACAGGAATCCATATGCCACATTCTGCATAGTAAACAGTATATCAGTAAAGTATGTATGCATCAATGGCATATCCTGTCAAACATAGTATATCACCAAAGTAGTTACCTGTACTAGTGGGAGTATAGGAATAAAATACGGGACAGCACGGGAGGTATGCTAAGTATTTTAATCCTATACTAGTACAGGTAACTACTTTGTTTCAGCCATCATTGTAGACTTGGTTAGGCTTAAAGGCAGCCAAACATTCTAAATTGCGGTCTCAAAAGTGGCCAACAGCTATCTCTACTAACATCATCTATCGGAAGAAGAGTTGGGAGCTCCGCATACACATTAAACTGTTGACCAAGCCTGCTGTTGCTGGCAGGTTCAGCCGACAACATACTTACGTGATTGGGGCCTTTAGATCAGGGGGAGGTGTAGTTCTAGGAACAAAAGCAACCAAAGGAGATATGATTGGTACTGCAAATTTATAAAACTGCAATGCAAGTTATATAACAATCATAAAGTGGTTCCTCCATGTAGCATGGAAACATGTTCACTTAACTATAATGTACTATATATATATTAGTCAAATGTATGCAGAGCTCACCATCTTAATTCCCACATATACTACAACAATCATCCCAAAACAGGAATTTAATGCAGTCCCTTATTTTAGGGAAGTCCATCTCCTTTTTAAGACTATGTATAGGATTTTATGACCGTACTGCTTCTTTTTAAGGGATATATCATCCAACTAAGAAGGATTTTTCATTTTACCTTGGGATATTCACAAGCCAGAGGCAAATATTCTAGGATAGAAGAGAATAATAAATACTTTCATAATGAAATACATTATACCTCACACTGAAGCTTAAAATAAATCACATGTGGATGACGCCACCCTTGAAAAGTAACCTGAACTAGATGCTAGGGATTATTTGTCTACTTTCATCTGAGCGTTGCTTTGTGCCGATGGTTCTTACTTACATCTGAGTAAAAGTGTTGACAACAGTGGGAGCTATCAGGAGATATCAGCAAGATCTCCTTTTAATCTCTATAACCAGAGTAGGAGCTTAATGCACTAGAGTCCACTGAGAACCTCCACTAACTACAACTAGGCTGGCAATTTCAATTATCTCCGAGAAGGGTATCAGTGTCGACAGCGTCAGTGCTGTATATAATATAACAAAGATTTGTTCATTATATGAGAGAAATGTAAGTAAGAGGAAAAGAAACAGTGACAGACTGAGCGAGGGAAAAGAATAAGAAGGTGTCCATTCTGCACTGACTCCACAAACCTGAGTTTGGTTTTCTCTTCTATGGTTTCAACATAAAAATTTTTTACCAATGTTTTACTACAGAGGAGAAAAATGATTTAGGATAAATACTAATCATGATTTTTACCTTTGTTTGGATCCAACCAAATTAGAGGAACATTTTTTTACGGTAGCTCTTGTCGAACAAACATCATCAGCTCCATTTCAATTAACCCCATGTATTTCAATGGGGTCCATTGGTTCTTCGACTATCTTTGACGTTGTGAATAGCATTTCTCTATTCTATCCATTATAAATAATGAACAGCCGGTAAGAAACCCAACAGACTCCATAAACATAAGTATGAACAAAGTCTTAAGGCCTCCATACACATTGTTTTGGCCACCATTTAATATATGTGGGGATCTCTCAACTCGTCCAATCCTTTTGTTCCCTAGAGGTGTCTAGCAGTGGCTTTCTCCCCTTGCCCCACTGAATACACTGACACACATGACATGTATGGGGCAGTCGGAAGAGATAGCTGTCAGCCAAAGTGTGTATGACTACCTTTACTGTTATGAACATACCCCAGGACAGGAGTGTGGACCCACTATGTCTCTATTAGGTTTGGATAACCAAGAGGTGGAATGAAAGGGATTTTGCAATTTTCACCTTAAAAAAATCTGACAGTATATATAAGAGTATAAACGTTCACAGGTTACATCTCTGTAGTTGTTATTCACAATTGCCTGAGCTGATGTAGACAGCATTTAGAGAAATGCTTTACAGAAGCCACGTGGCCCATAAGTACAACAGATACTTTTTCAGTGTCATCTATGAGAAAGTTTTCTAGACATGCTCTGTGACCTGTGCCAGGGTCATTTTGCAGAGAAGGGGAGTAGATAAGTTGCAACATCACCTATTGTGAATGGCAGATCCTGTATTATCTACACAGAGGTGTTATGTAACCACCCCTGTGATAATGTGATGACCGCTGAGAAGTGATTTGTATAGAACAGGAATTATCAGTCTGTTATAAGGCTTAGAGGCTAGTGCAAAAATTGCAAGATTTTAGGATAATTTTTTCAAATAATAGAATCACTAAAATTTAGGACAAAACAGAACCTTACACATAATGTAACAGAGGGATATTGTATAGAAAGTGCAAAACAGAAAGAGCATATTTCATATCACCTTTAAAATAGATTGTAAAACAACTACAGTTTCTCAATAAGTCTAAAAATGACAAATATATTGAAATTTAAGGATGTCGTCTGTTCAGGCTCTTGAAGAGAACTTTTGCATGGGGTTTCTCCTTTCATTTGATTGTGCAGAGTGGCTGCAGAATTGGGACTTTGCAATCACCTACTGAATTAACGCTGTGACCTAAATGTACTGATATTTTTGTTGCCAGCATGATATTTTCTAATATCTCTGCTACCCACTTCCACATGAAACATTCCAAATATTTCAGTTCAAAAAATCCATCTAACATAAGAATCAAAAATGTTTTTTTTCAAAAATATATAGTGACTTGACTGTTCACTCACCTTGTCTCATAGCTTTGGTGCTTGCTACTGGCATGGTAAGCTGATAAAGAGGGTTTCCGCTTGCAGGATCCTCTTAAAAAAGTTAAAATCAAAATCTCCATCAAGCATGGATTCTGACTTTGGAGTTCCACTGATGTCCGTCAATATTATTGGACACCTATTGATTCCAAAGGACATTGAGTAATGCTTATTTTTTCCTGCAATGACACAGTATGACAAATAAGCAATTAAACATCCATTTCCAGTAGCAGTTGATCATGAGGGAGTCGGACGACCCATGCTCAGCTCAACCGAGAACTTACAAAAGGAAAAGGGGTTTGTTTTCAGCTTGTATGGCTTCCAAACCTCAAATTCATGTTGGATTTTAGGTAAAATAGATTATAAGTATAAAGGAAACTCACCAGTCACACCCATGAAGCAATATTGAGTTTAAAGATGAGATCTCTCTAATGGGAATGCTGGATAATATAATAAATGAGCTTGATCATTGTTCTGTTGGCATGTAGATTTCCCTCTGCACCTCACCATCTGTTAATCTTGACAAGAGGACCATAAATGAAAGTAAATGGCCAGCCAGCCATTATGTGTAGGTGGATTAGTACATTATAGGCCTGGTGCTAATTCTATCATTCTGATGCAGATCTCATACCTATTTTCTTTGGAAATTGTGCAATTTGGTATTGCAAATTAGAGTGCGTATGCTGCAACTATAATGCTCACATGAAAAACTATACCAAAGCCAGAAGGTCTTAAACCATGAGGCATTGCCCATAGAAAAACTACCAATGACACCAGTGCTTACTTGGGGTTGAATGACTAGATTAAGGTTGAGCGAATTAAAGTATCCAAAGTGGACTTTGATTCGAATTTCAGAATAACTTTCCTTGAGTTTTGTGGTAATGAAACAATTTTTCCTAAAATGTATATATATATATATATATATATATATATATATATATATATACATCTCATCCACTTGCTCATGGAGAGGCTGTCTGATCCATGACATCACCATGCGCGTTAAGCATGATCATGGTGATCATGACATGGTTATGTAATCGCCATAGGTCTTTTGGTGGGTTTTCTTCAATCAAGACGAGAGCAGAAGACCTCCCCTTAACCCTGAGCAGCTGAATGAGAATCACAGATGCCATAATCAGCGTTGAACGTGGCATCTGAGAGGATAAATGATTAGGGGTGCCATGATCGATACAATGGAAAGCAATTTGCGGCAAAGTAATTTGTGACTAATCAAATTTTTTAGTCAAAATTTGACAAAGCTGCCAAATCAAATTTTTCAAAACTTTGCTCATCTCTAGACTAGATCCAAGAAGATTTTAAGCTGATAGACACATCCATTTTTTTACTGATGACCTATCCTCTGGAAAGGTCATCAGTATCTGATCTGTTGGGGTCCGACACCCGGGACCTCCGCCGATCAGCTATTTGAGAAAGCACCGGGACACCTGTGAGTGCCGTGGCCTTTCCTCTGCAGTACCTTCTCAAAACAGCTTATCAGCAGGGGTCCTGGGTGTCGGACCCCCACCAATCAGATACTGATGACCTACACAAAGGATAGGGCATCAGTATAAAAATCTTGGAAAACCCTTTTAAGGTGGCCATACCCATTAAACAGAAGCAGTTTAACAAACGATTGTCACGTGAATGATCATTTTTCAGAAACAGCCATACACATTTTAGTCCATAATGGTTATTATAGTCATGCAAACTGGCCATACATGATCAGTGAAACCAGGTGATGAACAAACAATCTTTCTTGGAACATTTTTTCCAAGAAAGATCTTTAGTCCCACTCTCAAAAGAAAAATTCCAATACGGCTATATTCTTTTCAGATGATGACGTTCTGTCAATTCATAAATGTCACCCAACAAACAATTGTTTTGGTTGAAATAGTCCATTTACATCAACTTTAGCATTGATCTAAATGGACCTATATTAGACTGCACCATTGTGGGCCAGTTATCGAGGATAAAAATTATCGTACCTTATAATTGGGTCGAATAATCGAGCAGCTAATCAGCCGATGAATGAGCAAACGCTCGTTCATCGGCTGATTGGCATCTTCCATTAGGTTGAAAGATGCAGGTAATCGGCAGCACATCTCCATGTGTAATCAAGGATGTGCTGCCTATCATCTATAGAAGAGAATGAGGGAGGATGACTGAATTAGCAATCGCTCTTCTCTAATTCAAAATATGCATCAACCTGTGTAATCAGGCCGGTGTAAATTAGCACTGATGGATGATTATCATCCATCAGAGCTCTAACTGCCAGAGGATTGGGCAGTGTAATACCACCCCAAGGGTAGGTTCAGACCAGACAGGCTAAAGATTTGCCCAAATTATCATCCAGCATTAGCCTGGTAAATCTGGTGCATCTTTAGACTGTCTAGTCTTCATTTACACAAGTATTAGACAGGATTAGTAAATCTGCCCCATTGAGTCTGCTCATGAAGAATATGTCATTCTCTGCTTAACTAAATTTTTTTTAAAAACTGTGTTTGCTCTGATAATTGAAAACCACAGCTCTTCACATTTCAAGGTGGATACATCCTAGAAATGTCAAACCATTAAAGTTGTAATTGACCTAAAGAAACTTCTCAGTTCCTTAATTGTTATTACAAACTCTATGTGTCGGTAACTTTTTTGCAGTATCTCATAAATCTGTCAACGTCCCTAGGAAAGATTTTATCACATTCCTTCTGTCCTCCCCACTGTTCCTACCTTTCCCCTATAGAACTGAACATTTTCTACAAAAAAAAAAGAGAAAAACACTCATTGCGTTTGATGTAGCAAAAGTATTTTACCGAGACCAAATGCATCATCATATAGTGCACTTAGCTTTATATGTGGCTAAATAGAGAAACAATGCCCCTGCGTGATATATTCCCGCATGGTTCTATAGTACAGATTCTGAAAGGAACATTTCTTGCTGCTATAACACAGAGAAAGTTTTTCCCAGTAGGGTGTGCCTTTGGGTGAGGAAGACACAGAAGTGAAGTTTTTCAAGAAATCTAGCACAAGTAACTTGAGAGGCAGCTAAAGAAATATGAATCCGTTTTTCTTTCTTTCTCTTAAAATATATAAAAGTCAACAGCAGCTTTAGAGAAGAATGTACAGAGATTAAGGTTCGGATGATGCAGCCCTTTTAAGATTGATACTGCTGGCACCAACTACGAACAAGGGATTGATCTGTACAAGCATTTGGAGACGTCATGCCAGCTTTATTCTCTTTATTCTACTGAATTTTTATAACTGGAACAAAATTGGATTCTTGGATTTTAGTGTTTAGAGAAGAGATATACACTGAACACAAGAAGGAAAAGTCAGAGGATTATTAAAATCACAGAATTTATAAGCATGTTAATTATATGCAAATGATAAAAAATGGAAAAAAAATATTCAAAACATTTTGATTTATTTAGTATTGAGTATATGCACCACATGCAGAAAAATACATAGCTACAGGCCTTGGTATTCTATCAGTGAGTTCTTAATGGCTGTCTGAGGAATGTTCTGCCACACTGAATGAACATGGGCACAGAAATCATCAAGATCTGCTGCTAGAAATCCTGACCAATGATGTCCCAGATCTGCACGATGGCAGACAAGTCTGGAGAAGCTCCAGGCCATGGTAGCACATTCAGTTCACCAGGCTGCTCACAGCAGCACAAGCAATATGTAGCCTGGTGTTGTCCTGTTGAAAAATGACTGCTGAGACACTTGACCGAACCACTGGTTCCACAACCAAATCAATGTAATACTGAGTTGTTAGTGTAACTGAAATGAAGACTACAGGGGTATGGTTACCATAAATTATGCCACCCCAAGCCATAATCTTGGCGGTAGGACCAGTCTCACCAGTCTCCCTTGTGCAGGCCTTTTCATGGCATTGCCCACAGTCTCCAGACAGGGGCATAACTACCATAGTGGCAGACCATGCGACTGCTATGGGGCCCAGGGCAAGAGGGGGCCCAGTCTTAGTTGGGATTATCTCCTCTTCTACTGGAGGTGAAAACTTGGTCAGGACTCTACCCACTAAAGGAACAACTTTTAGCAAATGAGGCAGTGAAAAAATGACCCAAGGGTCATTAAAAAGTGACACCTGCTGATATCTTGATTTGCATAACATTATGGCTTGTCCTTCTTCTAGGCGTTGCAATTTCAACGTTGAGCAGTATACAGTGACCAAATTATCAATTCTACATACTCAAATACTTAAGTTTAATGGTAGATAGACATTGCTCCACAGTTGTGGAGTAAATGTACTTTCTGTAAAGCACTTAGCCTTTGAGCTACACAATGTTAAAAGTTGAGGAAAGACAGCAGTCCATTCCCCTATGAACAATGAGCATAGTCTACCTCTGCACTCTACTGCCTGGATGGTACGAAAAGAGGGCAACAGTCCTCTTTAGTTTGTAAGTAATCCAATTTCCCAATATTTTACTCCACCTCTTCTTCAGACTTTCATCTTGCCAAATACATTTTTACTTGTACTAAAAAATATGGACTACAAGACAAGATATGTTCATCCTATCCTGTATAGCCACCAAAATTATACACATGTAGTCATCTCAGTACAGGAGAAGATGAATTATTATAAAAAATATTTCTTGTATGCCAGTCTTTTCATTATGATCAGATCAATGCTACAAAGATTTCATTTTAAAAAGCATATTATGGAATCTCAGGGACGGTGATTCAATCATTAGAAATCGTTGGCCTATACAGCAACCTTGACAAACTGATAAAATACAAGCCTTTTCAAATTTTGCATATTATAAAGCTTCATAAAAATTTAAAGAGGGATGAGCTAACCATTGTATGTTTACATACTGCTGACGTCACAATGTATTCATGCTTTCTGTGCTACTTATGTGAGTTTTCAAATCGCATTATGGTCTCATTCAGAAAATGTGTTTACAGTATGTCAACTGGAACTATGAGAAAATCTCTGTTGAGGTTTTAAAGGCTATGACCCTCAATAAAAATTATTGTCAATATATAGGCCTGGGAGGTCAATTTCTTGGAATTCCCTCTATGTGACAGAATGGAGAAGTAGTCTTTAAAGGGTTTTTCTGATATTACTATGATTTAACAGATATGCTCATGTACATCTTTTCCATCCCATTTTTCATTTTTATTTTGGACCAGACTTTCTTTAACCATGTTAACAAATCACTCTGGTTTGTTTCCATCCTGTAGGTAGCATTTCCCTTTGCTCTATACAACCAAACCCATGCTGGAGCTAGAGAAAGTACAAAGAAGAGCAACTAAGCTGATAAAGAGCGTGGAAGACTTTAATTAAGAGGAATGCTTTATAGGAGTAAATGTATTTAGTATTGAGAAGAGACATCTAAAGGGGGGGGCATGATCAATTTATATGTGTATATAAATGGCCCTTGCAAACAATATGATGATAATCTGCTCCATGTAAAATGCCCTGAAAATACAAGGGGTCACTGCCTCCGTCTTGAGAAGAAAAGGTTGACTCTCCTGAGCCAACAAGTCTTCTTCACCATAGGAACTGTGAATCTGTGGAATAGTCATCTCAGGAGATGGTCACTGGAGAAACGAGTGATGCCTTAAAAAAAGGCTTATAAAATTTTGTAGAACAAGAATAACATTATCACCTATGTAAATGTATAGAATTTTAGTATGAATGCTAATTCAGTCTGATGGTCACTTGCAATTGATAGAAGGATGTTTGTTTAGTTTTTTCAATCATACGTTGTAACATTTAATGAGGTTGTCAGAGTCGTTGTTTTTTTCTGGGACCTTAATAAAGGAATTTAAAAAACTAACCTTACCTACCAGACCCCATCTGATCTAGTGCTCTGTCCTTTCAACTGGACTTGAGTAAAAAAACCTTTAGATAACCTTTTTAATGGTCAAATACCTATAACTCTATAATCATAAATGTTGATAAAGATATCTAAGATAGAAGGTTCATCCACATGATTTCATTTTTTATGCACGTATTGTACTCACAATATAACCACTGAGGAACCATAAAGAACAGTATAAACAGAATAAGCCATAGTTTCAGCGAGAAAGACCTGATTAGTTGACAAAATCAATTTTTTGCTTCCAGGGATTTGAAACCATAAAATGATGGATTTAGATAAAGTCTGATGTCTCATTTGTTCTTGTCAGAGAGTGAAGAAGCCAGGAAGGAGACGGTAACCGCCAGGAAGGCTTCTGATAACAGTCTAATCCTTCAGAATTCTTATCAGCTCTTTGGGATTTTTAGTATTGGTATTTTTTGCTGCTAGCTGGATGTGAATGACTTTTTAAAGGGTCCATATGTTATTACCCTTATGTCCATATGTTATTACCCTATTACCCTTGTGTTGCATAAGAAGATACCAGCATTATAGAAACTGCATGCTTGTCAAGTTACACATCTGGCTGCAGGGAAGGGGTTAGGTCAAGAATTTGGCATGGGGGGTGCCATTTCAATTTTGTCCTCTAGCAGCATGAAGGCTTTGTGCTTCCCTGCCCCCTGGCCACAAAAGGGGAAAGGGGAGGTTCAAGCTGAACTGTTGCACCAGGGCCCATGAGCCTTTAGCTATGCCCCCCCTTATATAGTCACAATAAGAGTATGTTCACATACGGCAGATTTGATGACTATGCCAATTATTTATCTGAATGGAATTTGCAGATATCTACGCAACTGTTGCAAAAACAACTTAAAGGGGTTTTCTGAGGCTAGAAATGGCCCCCCATACACCTGGGCCCCTCACACTGCCACAGCTGCTTCTCCCCATGCATGGATGAAAACATGCATGGGGAGAAGTCACCACGCAGTGTCACCGCCTGCCACTGGCTGCTCCCCTCCAAGCTACCGCCCACCCCAGCCACCCTCCCCCACCCCCATGACACTGGATGTTTTCATCCGGGCATGGGGAGAGGCACCTGCGGCAGTGTGGGGACCAGGAATGGTTTAGGGAGCCAGGTAAATAGAATCAGTATGAGGGGCCCAGGCATATGGGGGGCCATTTCCAGCCTCGGATAACCCCTTAAATTCATGTGTATACATGAATAGCTTTATATAGTTGTCAAAATGTATTTGATGGTTCTGCCATGTGTGAACACACTGTAAGGTGGTCCCAATTTCAGTAGGACTGGTTGACCATCTATTTTTATGGAAGTATCTTGACTTTCCCATTAATGTGAAATGTTGGATTTCAACATTTCCCAGCCTTTTCTTTCACGGTATATAAGCCATTGGTTCAGGTATCCGGTGTTCTCTTCTATTTCAGAACACATACATGCTTGCCTATGCTGAGGAGGTGTCAGGGGGAATATCTGTTGGCCAAACGATAGGGCCAACTACTTTAATGTTCCTTCAGTAAAAACGTCTGTCATCGGGAAAAAACATCTTTCTTGAGATGAGGTGAGCTGATGACTATGATGGTTTGTAATTGGTCATCATCACACTTACAGTCTCTGACATATCATTATACACCATCGATTGAAGACCAAACAGCTGTGGTGGATCATAGTTGCTTGTAAGGTGTGCACAGTAGATCAAACTTTGGAAATAATTAAGTCATTTTTCAAACTGAACACATGTAATATCTATTATATAGATGATATACCCTGTGTTGCGATGAGCAAATTTCTTGAGATTCAATTTCGCTAAATTGGCACGGGTCTGAATAAATTTAACCTGAATTGAAAGTGTTCCAACTGCCATGACAAGTCATGGATGACATTGTGGGATCTTCTAGGACTGTATGCAACTCATTTCAAGCTCATTAATACCAATACCATAATGTTCTGAAAACTTTTAGCTTTTTGGCAGCAAATGTGTGCCGGTATGTATACAGATACACCTCCTGAGGTCATTTGATCTTCCTTCTTCATCCTTCCTGTCTTCTGATCTAAAATATGGCTGTTGCCTTTTTGAGAAATTCTCCCCAGTCCAGTGGGCCAAAATCAATATTTGGAATTGACCTGAATTTTTTTTGAAAATTGTGGTCAAATTCAATAATTTAGAATCAATTTGCTCATCTTTAATCCTGTATATATGTATAAAATATCTCAGCACAATCTTTGAGACTAAATTTGCAGGAAAAATGAGATTATCTTCTTGAAAGTAATGCTGCATCATGGACAAAACTTTTTCGGTAGCTAACTCTGAAGTATTGGCGCTGTGCCTGTCTGCAGTACAGTATTATTCTGAACCTTTGCTTGTAAATTCCCTTGTTACAATGCTGATCACATACTTTGTTGTGAAAACCTTAATCCATTTTCTGTTTTGAAGAAATCCGTTTAAACATATGGATGTTTTTTGCCTATTAAGAGATTTGGAAATGAATGCTGCAATGTACAGCAAACTACAACTGCATCGCTAAGACGATGCTTACTAATACGATTACATGTGCAGAAAAATAGACAAATGCAACTCTGCCAACACATCTACTGGTGACTATCAAATTACAGATACATTAGCTATATTTTGTTTTTTACTTCAAAATATGTAAGGCTATGTTAGTTAAATACATCATTTTTATCAGTCATTTTTCTAAAACTCCTTATGGACATGTCCTTCAGGGTACCTTATTAAGCAGTTATTGTCTTAGTGTCTTAAGGTGCTATTATACTGCCTGATGTATGGACAGTACGAGGTCCGATGGGTAAGAAAACATTACACTGCCCTGACTCTCAAGCGATGATCCACAAACAACCTATTAGAATCTATTGCAGGAGTACTCAACTGGGGGCATCACTGTGTGGGTGGCAATCCTAAGGGACTTAAGTAAGAGGGGTGGCATCACTCTGTGTTGGGGCCGTCTACAGAGATATAACCCTATGAGGGTGGGCATTACTGTGTGTGAGGGTCACCTAAGGGGGCATAACTCCATGAGAGGGGGAAACACTGTTTGGGGGTCACTTAATAGGTCATCATACTGTGTGGGCTCCAGTTAAGGGGGCACCATATTGTGTGGGGCCACTTAAGAGCCCATCACTTTGTGTTAGGGTCACTGTGTGGGAAGCACTTTAGGTGGCATCATACTGTGTCACTTAAGGGGGCATCATACTATGTCCCCCCCCCCCTCGTTCAGAAGTTTGAAGGAATTGTGGTACTCGTAGAAGGGCTGTGTCCTGTTCAATATCTACTGGAATGGGACAAAATGTTTTAATTACACTGCACCACCACTGCTGCAAGGGAGACAGCATACAGGTAAATACTGAAGAGGATACAGTGCTCACACATGTACCACAGCTGATTGGAAGGGGTGCCAGGAGTCAGATCCCTGCCAATCTGATATTGATGACCTATCCTAAGGATAGATCATCGGGCTCATGAGACCGGACAACCCCTTAACGTTCAAATTGGTTCCAAGCTAAGAACCAAGAAAAAGAAATCAGGCTCAGGAGCACTAAATTCACTATTTTGTTGTTTGTTTGCTATAATATTCAGATTTTGTAACATTAATATAAATGAGAAACTTCCTTAATAAGAAAATGTATATCCTGTTGAGTCCACTGCTTCCTACACTCTTGGAACGTTTTACATTTTCTCTTGTTAGTATTAAGAATAACAATAAGATTAAGCCCTGGAATATGCAGCTGAATAACACCTGGAATGTCGAAACTTCCCTACTTCTGAGCTATGATATTTGAGCCTCTAGTCCCAAAAAAATAAAACACGTTACTATCCCAGATGTGGCTTAAAGAGTATCATTTTTTTTTCAATGCTACCTATTCCTTATATTTTAATTGTACCCTGATGTGTCTTGAAAAGTTAAGAAGGTTTCCTTTGCTCTCCGGTTTAATGAGCCAGCTGTTGTTTTAAAATGGAACTTCCTGTACAGGCAGGTGGTACTTTGTTTCCAGCTATAAACGAATGTAATGTTTTGATAAAAGCATTATTGAAGTACGCTTCGCTGGAAATTCGGATACTGCGAGAGCTCCTTGACTTTCTAAGTGTCAGTGGATGAAATTTTTCTAAAAATAAACGTAATTCACATGACATGCCTTTTATGAAACACTTATGAAATATGTGCTTATGCTATCTCAGATATGTTTGCTTTGTATCTGAGCCTCAAGGTTTTAAATACAATATAATCTGTGGAATTTACTTTTTGAGGGGCAACTACCATAGTGGTTAAAAAGTGCTAACAATATAATTAAAATCAAACAGTTCTCACCATAACCGCTGGATTTCTGATGTTTTACACATTTAGCCTCTCAGATGACGTGGTCAAATATGACCATGTCATTTGGGAGCGCTAAAACCAGGAGCTGTCTGCTTGCTATACTCGTAACAGACCAATTGCTAGTATATTCCAATGAAAGCCTGTAGGTGGCAGCACTGCTTTGGAATATACTGAATTCAGCATTCTGTATTGCATTAAAGGGTTGTCATCATGGACCCGCAGCTCGGCTATTTCCATCTGCCCCATAGAAATGAATGGGAGCAGGGGCCATGCATGCGTGGTATGCTCCCATTCACTTCTATGGGGAGCCGGCTTGGTGTGGCCGGACCGGAGTACTCCAGCCACCATCTTGCGGGGCTCCGTTCTCAATATAGGTGCTGGTCCCAGTGGTGGGACCCACACCTATAAGACAATGGGGACATATCCTAGCGATATGCCCCCATTGTCTGAGAGGAGACAACCCCTTTAATATTCATTGCAGACTACAATAAAAATTATTTTAAAACATTTTAATTTTTTTAAAATATATATTTAAAAAAAATTAAAATTTAAAAAATTCTAATTGTCCCCTTTTTCTAGAATAAAAAAAACATAATAAAAAATAAACATCATGGGTAGAGATGAGCGAATTTCTTGGAAATTCGATTCGGCTGATTAGCTGAATTTTACAAAAAAATTTGCTTCGTTACGAATTACTTCACCACGAAGCGCATTTTTTTGGACGTAGTGGGTGCAATGACAAGGAGCTGCGATAGTGCCGCCCCGTCATTGTACCCCTCAGATGCCGATTCATACATGATCGCGGCGTCTGAGTGTAAAAACAGTGTAAAATACACAATAAAAAATACATTAAATCAAACTTACCTCCTCTATTTGCTCGCGACGGGCCGGCTGCCACCATCTTGCTTGAAGATCTGGAGCAAAATCTCGCGCGAAGTGAGATTGCGTCATCACACCAGCCTGCATGGTGGCGTCATACGTCACTACGCGCGGGATTTCGCCTGGGATCTTCAATCAAGATGGCAGCTGGCAGCCTGTCGCGAACAAATGGAGGAGGTAAGTATGGATTTTTTGTTTTTTTACACTATTTCAGGATAAATCGATTCGCCAATACAAAGCATAAGGAATTTCAGCTTCGAGGCGAATCGAATTTATCCTGAAATTCGGATCGAATTCCACTTCGTGGGATTCGATTCGCTCATCTCTAATCATGGGCATCACAGTGTCTGAAAACGCCTGTACTATTTAAATAGAAAAATATTTATCCCATACGGCAAACGATATAACAGAAAAAGAACATGGACAATTTGCCTTTTTTTGTCATTTCACCTGCCAAAAAAAAATGAATAAAAAGTGTAAAATTGTATTAATAAAAACTACAGATCATCCCTCAACAAATCCCTTACACAGCTCTGTACACAAAAATTATGGGGGTCAGAAAAAGAAAAGGAAAAAAATATTTTTTCCCAAAGTTTTTTTTTTTCTTTTTCAGTATTAAAACAAAAAAAAAAACTATATAAATGTGGTATCACCGTAATCATACTGACTTTGGCCTCATGCACACGAACGTGTGCCGGCCGTGCTGCGGGCCGCAAACTGCAGTCCGCAATGCACGGGCACTGACCGTGAGGCCACCGCATGTGGATCGCGGACCCATTCACTTGAATGGGGTCCGCCATCCGCATCCGAGGGTCCGGACTGCAAAAAAGTTATGCTTGCGCTACTTTTTTGCGGTGCGGAGGCACGGCCAGAAACACCACGGAAGCACAATGGGTGAATGGGTCCGCGATCCGTGATGCGGCCTGCACACAGCCGGTGCCCGTTTATTGCGGACCCGCCGTATGCTGCCCGCAGCACAGGCCAGGCCGGTACACGTTCGTGTGCATGAGGCCTTACAGAAAGAAGGGAACAGGTCAGTTTTGCCACATAGGTAATGTAACAAGAAACCCCATAAAATTGTAGCAGAATTTTTTTTTTTCCCAATACCATCCCATTTGGAATTTTTTAAAAGTTTCCAACTACATTGTATACAATAGTCAGGGCCATTAAGAAAAGTATAACTTTTCCCACAAAAAAACAAGCCCTCATATGGCTATGTGAATGGAAAACTGTAAAAGTTATGGCAGGGAGTGAAAAATGAAAACACAAAAACAAGGTTTTGAAGGGGTTTACACAGCAAAGAGAATGTATATTGTGACCATGAGGTCCTCAAGATGAGGAAAGCCAGTTTTAGGGGGTAGCAATTGTACAGGATTTTCATGTCCTAGAGTTCCCTATGTGAATGGGACCCAGAGGAGCAATCTGAATTTCTGAGCATGTGCGGCCTCCTCAGTGAGCAGGTCAAAGAAACAAGAAAAAAAACAACAACAGGTGGTGCTATACAGATACATTTTATTGAATAACTCAGCGGCTATGCAAAATTTGTAACTGCATGCAATTACAAAAGTATTCAGATCCAGGTGCTGGTTTGAAAACTGTAGAAAATTTTTAACAGGACAACCCCTTTAAGGGGGCCATACTCTTTTAATAGGCGTTATGTAGCTATTCATCTTAACTTTCCCATAGCTATAAACACTCGGTGTGGCCAAGCACGCAACTATATTTAATTGGGACAGGGAAATAAGTCACTTATTGACAGATCCTTTTTTTCTGAACATCTGATGAAAAAAACATTGGCTAATCATAAAATACACATTGGATTGTTGGACAGCACCGTTAAAGTTGGGAGGTCAGCCCAACAAGAGGCCCGCAATGCCATTCAATATGGCCCCCAGTGTTCTAATCAGAATAACCACAGCTATGTGTCTATGCAAACAGCTGGATAGAGAGGTCCCTGGTGACAGATTCTCTTTAAATATTTTCTTACAGTCTTTTTTTGTGTCTTCTAAAATGTTTCCATATTTAAAAAGTTGTTCCTGATTTGAACAGGGAAGAAAATCAAGAAAGGACATTTGAGAAGCGCAATGTGATCTCCACTTGTCTCTTAAATTTTAGCCAGAATAGATCATCTGAACAATAGAGTTTTACATGGATTGTGTTTTGATTAATAAGCAGATCATTTGTCATCCGTGGTGATGGTCTGCTGAAATAGTTCATTAAATTTTCTTTCAAGTTTAATATAACTTGCAATTTCCAATTTTCTGTCATTTTATACATAATTACACAGATCATGATTTCCATTATTTTAATAAAACTTTTTTGGAAAGTGGTCAACACAATTTCACTAAAAATAATATAAGTGCAGATTTGATTCTTTCTCACCCAGAATGACAACCATGTCTAGCCAGATATGAGATAATTAAGTGGACTTTTCACTTATTTTATTTTGCACCGTAATTTATTTGTACTGTGACTAGATGGAGCCAAGTTAATCAAGAACCTATAACAATGCCTTCCATGTTAAGACTCATGCAGATCTACAGTGACTTCTTTCATGCCTTACACAAGGCTGCCTTCACTACCAATATGTGCAAGGAACAGTAGAAAAGCCACTACTGGGATATAAGCACTCAACATTGTGGCCCTCAAGAGATTTTTATCTTCCATCCTGAGGAAGTGCTACCTGAGTGGAACAGTGGAGCAGAATTTTTCAGACATCCTATACACATTACAGCAATATAAAACATAGCTTAGAAAACCAATTTCCTTTCAACTTACTGAAACATGAATGGACATCTTAACAACCAATAGCTTCCCTTAATGCCCCCATCATTTCGACTGGCAATTTACTAACCCCATCTCTAATACTCTTGAAAGTGGTTGCCTGATTTAGAAAATCCATTCTAAAACACAATTTGAGTATTCTAAAACAAAAGTGAGTATCCTGAGGGCTGGTATGACATATGTCTTAGCCAGAGTAGAAAGTCACGACCCAACACATCCATGCATTGTAAGGATAAAGTATTCATTTCAATTGGAATTATGCAATATGTCAATTTTCCTGTGATTATACATGGTACAATGTTCTCCCACTATAGATTTTTATTTATTTATGTATGTAATTTATGCACTATAGTCCACATCCAGCTGGAGAACATACAAACTCCATGCAGATGTTGTCCTTGGTCAGATTTGAATCTATAACCCCAGCACTGCAAGTCACCAGTGCTAATCACTGAGCCACCATGCTGCCCCTACTAGTGATCTACTAGAGGTCCCAATGCAAATCCCCTGAAATCAGCTTATCATAGAGGTGACTATTTTAACTATTTTAACTTAAAAATTTATATATAGATATATTTATTTTATTTTGTTTTTGTTTTTCTCGTGCTTATATAGTGCCAATATATTCTGCAGTGCACTGTCCCTAGTGGAGCTCATGATCTAGATTCTCAATCATTACATCTTCAGGAGGAAACCAGAGTAGCTCATTCAAACCCCAACACGGCCACTATACTTTGAACTTTTTTTTGATAAACTGTATTTTCTTGCATTATGGATAAAACAGTTGTAATTATGTAATTACCCCCAATAGCCACCTGGGCAGAGCCTTTCCTGTGAGTAATCATGACCATTGTGGCCTGATTGACATCTCATAGAGTGTCCTACATTATTAAAAGCTACACTTAAATCCATCAAGTTTAGGTTCCTGGGCAGTGAAGCAAGGTATACTTGTGTTGGCTTCATCATCAAACTGTCCATGCCTCAAATCTTCTTTGGGGTCCATTCACAAGTCCATAAGTGCTTTGCAGAGCGCACATGGCCGGCACTATGATAGACAGGGGCGGATTGGCCATAGACCTTACAGGGAAATTTCCCGGTGGGCCGATGCCCAGGGGGCCATCTGACTCCTCCTCACGGCTGGTCGGTGGAATTTTTTGAGGATGTATTTTGTGCTCCTGGCAGTATTATGTGATGGACTGTGGTATTTGGCTCTATTGGGGTGGTATAATGTGCCACAATATGGTATTGCTGGCCCTGCCTTCCATCAATGAGGACCCAACTACAAAATGGGGCCACTTTTAGTATTTTTTCCAGGGCCACTTTAAGTTCCCAGTCCACCCCTGATGATAGAAATACCTATTCTTATATATATGAAATAAGGGGGCACACCAAGCAATAAAAAACAGAGTGCAAGCAACGGTCCACAAGAGACGCTAATCCATACTACAAAAAAGACCTGGCGCATAGAACAACTGCACATCTGAATAAAAGTGCTAGTTTATTGAAAAGCACAACACAACAACCCCTGAGGAAGCTGGTATTACCCGGCGATACGCGTGGGGTTCCAGACCCACATACCATGCCGGCCTTATTACTATACAGATGAGTATACTTTGTTGGGCACAGATATATTTTTTGATGGCATAGTTACTATTTATTATACTATAGAGATTTACTCTTTAGATATATATTCTGTGTACTTTACTCTCTTGGCGGCTTACATGTGTCCAATTTGGACTGGTATTATTGGGTATGTTTGGAACTTATCTTTGTGTTCCAATACATGTACTTTATTGTATACAATTTTTTAATGTTGTTGTCTTGTGCTTTTCAATAAACTATTACTTTTATTCAGATGTGCAGTTGTTGTATGCGGTCAGGTCTTTTTTGCAGTATGCATTAGAAATACCTATTCTTGTCCCTGATTTCGGGCAAGAATAGGACATGCTCTATATTTTTTGCAGGGACGCAAAATGTAATGCGGCCCTATTGAAATGAAAGGGTCTGCACCCGTTCCGTAAAATTGGACGTGTGAATGGACCCTTATTCAGTCTCATAGTTCTTGACATCAGCGCACAAAAAAACCCAATAATAACTTAACAATGGTGGTTTAGGGGAGAAGAACCTAGTAGCAGGTTCCCTAACCCTAAAACGATGATAGAAAATACTCCTGACAAAAACAATACAAAATTAAAGGGGGGGGGTATTGCATATTTTATCAATATGAATGTTCTTCCAAATTCTGTCCAGTGATTACATGGTGAATAGAACCTCATTCACACTGCCATATTTTCAGTCCACGTCCAATCCCCATTTTTTGTGGATTGCACACTGCCCCATTCATTTCTATGGGGTCACTGATGTCATCCGTGTGCTGTCCGCATCCATGCAGCAAATTCTAGAACATGTCCTATTCTAAAAGAGGCGTTTTGACAACAGGGCCTGTGATAAGTTTGAGATGCACACAACCAGTATCCGCATTTTGCAGATCCACAGTTTGAGGACTGCAAAACAGATACGACCATGTGAATGTAGCCTTAGGACATGGGATGTATCGTAGAAACCTGAACCAATAAACTTTTTCTATTGTATGGATTCAAAATAGAAATGCGGTCGCTAGTAAAAGTTTATGGGCCCAAGAAAAACATTCTATAAGGAAATCTGGTTTTGTTTCTTGACAGCGGCATTTTTTCTTCCTGCTCCAGTCTAACCGTATAGCTTTAGCTGTTTTTTATGTCAAAATGTTTGCCAAAATAAATAAAAGTAGCAATGAAGCCGTTATCTACATGGTTTGGCATTTGCTATATACGCTCCTTTACTTTTCTGTATAATTCTGCATTTTTGGGAGTTGAAATATGAGATTTTATTTGATGCGTAGATGTCTGAAGCCTTGACAGATCACAATACGACTGTTTAAATATTTTTGGTGCCCCCTTGAAACGACAGGAGAATTTCATATATTATGTCCCGAGTCTTATTGCATTAAAGTATTATTATTCCAAACCCTAGGTAAACATCGCCAAGCTGTAAAAACAAGGGGAGGGCTTGGCGTTACTCTCTGCATGTCGTTACCATCTGCAAAGTGATTAGGACTTTTCAAATGAGTCTGAATCTAGGACTACTTCATGTATTAGACTCTGTTCACATCTGCACCGGAGGCTTCCTTAGGAACCACCATTGCGTTTTTTATTATGTTTGATGAGAAATGTATTATTTTCATGCTCAAATGTCCAACATCATATTGGAACCCATTAGTAGGGGGCATTCAAAAGTAAAACTCATTGGTGTTCTGTTTGCCAAAATCTGACCAGATTCCATCCATCAAGCATTCGTTTGTGAATTTTTCAATCTGTATAGCGTCACTCTATCATCTGTTTTTCACAACTCAAAGAATGCCCACCCATTGATGCCTAGCAACCAACCGTGAAATATGGTCCTCACATGGATGATGTCTACAGCATGTGCATCACTTTTTATTAACACATTGACTTGAATGGTCTAACACAAAATAGTGTATGTTGCAATTTTCTCTGAATGGGCTGATAATCCAAGAAGAAAATTGCACATGGGAATTGCCCTATTGACTTTAATGTTTCAGATGCGAAAGCCACTTATCTGAATGAGCCCTATGTCAATGGAACCAGGCATTGGTGGTATCATGTTGACGTTTGTTGATCACATCACCCACATTTGGAAAAAAGTTCACTACTTCTTGACATACCAAAGGTTTTGATCGGTGGAGGTCTGAGACCCTCACAATCACTAGAAAGAGGAGAAAAGATTTCTTACAAAGAGCACTCTCTCTGCTTAGTGCAGACGGTGGACTCCAAAGAAGGTCTACGATCCCTTCTTGAGTTCATCTCTTGCAGCAAGGACAGACTCTGAGCGTTTTTTTCTCCTCATTCTAGCTCAGTGGGAGTCTCAGCACTCTGATCAAAACTTTTGATATGTCACTATGACAGTAAAGGTATACTTCAAATCTTTACTGTTGATGGGGGATAAATGTTTGATGACTTTTGGACCCCTACAATCACTAGAACATAAGGTCCTACAACTGTGATGAGGAAATTGTACAAAACGTTGGCCAAGTTCAAATGTCACCATTCCATGCAACTCAATAGGGGCTTAGTTGTCCTTAGCAACTAATCAACCTCTACAACAACAATGGGGGTAGGCGGCTCAAAGACCAAACATCTATCCCCTATCCCTGGGATAAGTTTAAGGGCATACACACAGCTGTATGGTCACCAAGCCCGTTCTGCAGACCGCAAATAATGGTCCTCAATGCATGGGTACTGGCTGTTTGAACCCTGTATTGAGGATGCAGACCCATTGACTTGAATGAGTACACGATCCACAAGAAATGGCAAAGATAGGACATGTCCTATCTTTTGCGGGGCGGAGGCATGGACCTGAAAGCCCATGGAAGCGCTTTAGGGTATTTCCGTGGGCTTCCGATCTTCGCTCCAGTAATGTGCTGACCAGGTCTGGATCTTCATCCACTTTACACACTATGGGTTCCACAACTATAAATATGAAAAGTGAAATTTCTGGTAGCCTAGAATTTCTGATCCTCTAGCACCATGGTAACTCCATGAAATGACTATAGTTATGATATCAGAGTGCTTGGGGGATGGTGAGTCAGGGTGTCATTTATAAATACCAGATTTTCCAATGAAAAACACTCAATTCAATGCATCTGACCTACGGACTGGTTGGTTCATCTGTAATGTGATTCAGAGAGCACACTTTCAAATGTTTATGGTCTGCAGGGGGTGGAATAGGGCAGAGTTTCACTTGTAGGGAAGGAAAGCATAAAGGCTCTGCATGGTTCCAATTTGAGCATAATCTCAGCCCATTTGTAAGCACAGTAGGGTTGAAATATCACATTTTCAGAGAAACAATTTGAACAGTGTTCTCTTAGACTGCACCTACATATGGTGACTGCCGCTATGATATGCTGGTGGCTATAGCAAAAATCCTAAGAATTCAGTCTATTGATATAATGAGCAGTAGAGACATACCTTTGTTTCTGTAAATGAAGAATGCATGAAAAATGCCTGGAAATATGAGTAAGTGTTGTCATAATCTGCATTTATGATGTTTCTCTGTCTCCTCTATCTCAATATAAACATTACTAGGGGTAATTAGGTAGAGCTAGGCAGATTACAGGCTTGCCAATTGTCCAGAAATTTCTGGACAGTCCATAAAAATAGGTGACTTTTTTCTTGTGTCCGTGAAAAAAAAAATAGATAGGTATGTAATTTTTTCGAGGCTGGTGGTACTTGACTAGATTGTTTCTGAAGTAGTGCTCATCAGTTTAAGGCTCACAGTAAAGGGTGGTAATGAGTATCTATCAGTATATTTAGCTAAAGACCTATATCACTTATAATCTTTATCATTCATTGTGGTTTTCCAATGTGTCCGCAAAAAATGTTGTCTGTCTGTGATTTTGGGATAAGTTGCCCACAAAAAAGAAAAATTCTGGTTTGCAACCCTGGAAGATTAGGTGGCTGCCTAAGCTTTAAATTAAACAATGCTCATACATACTTTAAATCGAAGTCTTTGTCCAATTGGACCTATTTGATGCCGTAGGTGCTGGAGTATGATTTTCTTTTATTCTAATAATTACTCTAGTAATAGCCCTCTAAGCTGAAGGCTTGAAATAAATCTAGCAGAACAATTGGAGCCATGAATTAGGAGATATCTGGACCCATGTGAGGTACAGGGCTGGTTCTAGCTTTGTTAGAAAGAGGTTGTCATGTACTATATGGTGTTTGATTTTCATTTTTTTACCTTAAAGGGAACCTGTCACCTCCGAAACACCCCCTGAACTAGAGTAAGCGGTGTATAGTGTAAGTGATGCTGAATCCGAATATGTAATTTTTATCTTCATACTCACTTCCATTCTGATGTTGTGCTCCCACAAACCTGCAGTAAAATGCACTCAGTGGACTCCGGTGCTCACTCACATAATGGAGAGGACTCAAAGAAGAGTCCACTGAGTGCATTTTACTGCAGGTTTGTGGGAGCACAACATCAGAATGGAAGTGAGTATGAAGATAAAGCTTACATATTCGGATTCAGCATCACTTACACTATACATCTCTTACTCTAGTTCAGGGGGTGTTTCGGAGCTGACAGGTTCCCTTTAATCATGGGATAATTTTAGCCAGAAAACAGTTTAAAAGCATCATTTACAATGATCTGATAAAAATGTAGAAAAGCCACTTTCCTTGTCATGTTCACAAAATATGTGTCTACTTAAAGCGGTTGTCTCACTTCAGCAAAGGAACGTAATGTATTGTGATTGTTCATATTACCTCGTTTGCTGGCTTGATTCATTTTTTCATCACATTATACCCTGCTCATTTGGTTATGACCACCCTGCAGTCTATCAGTGGTGGTTGTGCTTGCACACTGTAGGAAAAAGTGCAGTGCACTCTAGTGGCCGTGACCATGGGAGCATGCATAAGGACTCATGTGCAGCAGCTCCCGTCCCGGCCACCTTGTATCTGCACTGCAGGGTGGTCGTAACCATGGAATTGAGTCATGTACAAGGTGTTGGAAAAATGAATCCAGCCAGCAAAGGAGGTCACATGGACAATCACAATACAGTAGTAAGTGCCTTGTATTAATGTTCTCTACATAATAAATTCCATTTCGAGTGAGACACTGCCATGCAGTGAGATATGTGAACCTTACACAGAACATATGTCACTACAGCTATTGTTTCTTTTGTAGTTTATACAATGTAACACCATATGGTTCTGTATTCGTAAATCACGGAGAAGTACCCTGCTTAATTTGTCTAGGATAGTCCGGGCTTCGTGGTAGACAAGTGCGGTAAGATCACTCCGAACGCCTCGATCATCAGTGACACTCTAGACTGACATGTATAAAAAGCAATGTCTAGAATGCATCTTCTTAATAGGCTGTGGCTTCTCTGTAGATCCATAAATGCTGGAGAAAATCAAAGGGCCGTGCCTCTGAGAAATGACGTGTCATATGATCTGACGTGAAGCTCTTCCATTTGCATTACTGCTTGCTGTGGAATGACTGGTTATGTTACATAGATCAAGAAAAATGTGGGATTTTCAGCTGCTTGCAGACTCCAAACCGCAAACTTTAAAGAGTGGCTACGCCCTTCAGGAAATAACATTTTATAAGTGAACATTCAGAGAAAGAGCACAAGGGAAGGATCCTATCTCACAGGGCGATGCTTAGCTGGAAGGAGTAGTGGATCCTTCTGATCAGACTCCTTTAGCAGAGCGATGTGGAGCTCCCTATGAATAACATACTGTACATATCCATTCATACAATGGGGAACAAGGACAGCAGTGGGATAGCTCAGAGCTCAGTCTCTGTACAGTCATGAAACGTGATATCCCCTATTAGGAAATGTGCAGTGTAGAGGAGACTATGAAGGTATGGCCACACAGTCAGGTTTTCTGATGCAGGTTTGGAAGCCAAAACCAGGAATGAATTAAAAAATGAGTAGAATTTGTATCTGTCCTTTATACGTTCTCTCCTTTTATGAACTGCTATACCCCAAGTGAGGTATCTGCAATTCTTTATTCTATATTGTAATGTCATATTCAGGTGTGCATCACCAATGAGGCCAGGTGAGGCCGCAGCAGCAGGTAGGTGCAAGAGGGGGCAGCAGAAGCTCCATGGGCACTGAGCGCTTGTGGCAAAGGGGTTAGTTTCAGAAATTGACAAGGGGTGGACGCCTTTTCAGTTGATTGCCTCAGGCAGCAGAATGGTAAGTTCCATTCCTAATGCTAACCATACCTGATCATTCCTGAAGCATACAGCAGATACATAAAACATAATATGACCAGGGCTGCAACTAGCCTTTTTATTCCTCCCTTCTTGGGGTAGGATGTAGACAGTTCTAGGGAGAGTTAGCTGAACAAGTCTGGAGTCAGGGAGCACATCCATCTGATCCTACTCTTAGAGCCTTAGGGTCTGAAGATAGGAGGTCACCGAAGATCTGTAATCTACAGTGTCTACAGTCAGCAGAGTGATCAGCTATACAGACTTTGCTGTAAGTGATGGGATAACAAGTTAAGACACCATTACTGCAGTTCAGGACAAGCACAATCAAAAGCCTGCATTTCACTAGTGGACACCCATAGCCTCAAGTGCCAGCTTATTGCTGTTAGTGAAGGTAAATCAGGAGAGAGAGAAAGACTACTCTAGAGTGCTATTGTCTGCCATCTTGCTTGCCACCATACCGCATCTGCTGGGGATAGAGATATTGAACCTTATACAGACTACGATGGCCTGATGGAGTACACTGTGATATAACATCTCATTAGGGCCACTATCACTTCCATCCTCTGATCAGCTCCTCAGGGACTTGCTGAAGGATCCACTCCTGATTTTGGTTTGTAAAACTGCACCAGGAAACCTGACCAAACGGCTGTACAATAAGTACAATAAGTACTGATAATTACTTGTAAAATTTAATGGATGGATGGTATCACACATAGCCTATTTTAGGCTGATGATAGGATAGCAGTATCCAAGTACCCCTTTAATCGCATACAGTGTTGTTAAATGCTATATCTGTTTTCCAAGAATGCTCTCAGTGACAGGCACATCTCTGTCAGCCACTCTCCCCCTCCTCATCACTATTCGGCATTTGCAAGAATGACCCCCAAAGGTGGACTAACCCATTAGTGCTCATATAAAATGCTTCTGATATTTTTCCTTTATTTTATATAACTGCCGTCACCTGTCTGGGCCACAACCCCCGAAAGAACTGACAGCTCTTAGTCCATATATTATAATAAAATGATGGGTTCTCACAGGGAAATGTGTTCTGCATAGCCGCCATTTAAATATATTTGTGGCGCGGGTTGCTTGGTGATGGGTTTTAAGTAGTCCTTCCATGATGCATGTGTTTATATCCTGCAGCTCTTATTGATTTTATGAATGACCTCCTAATAGATATAAATGGTGTGTTTCAGATGTGATAGCTAAAATATCTCTTCATTAAAATTGAAGTATAGCGCTACTCTGTGGGTAATCGTATGGAAAATTAAGTGCATGGCGTCTCCAGCTATCTGTAAGCTGCGGGTGAAAGAATCCTCCGAAAATGGAAATATTATAAAATGATTAAAACCTCGTCCTGAGCTATTCTGGGATTTCTAACATTATTACAACACGAAGATACAGAAACCGTCATTTTCATATTATTACTATTATTCCTACCAAACCCATAATTCACTTTACAGCTATCTATCTTTGTTTCCTTGGTTATGTTTAGTACACGTTCATTTATCTCTAATTATTTGTATGGCTTCTAATTAGTTTATTTGTTTGCTTGATTTATTAGGTGTACACTATGGGGGGAGATTTATTAAAACTGGTGTAAAGGAAAACTGCCTTAGTTGCCTATAGCAACCAATCAGATTCCGCCTTTCATTATCCAAAGGAGCTCTGACAAATGAAAGGTGGAATCTGATTGGTTGCTATGGGCAACTTAGGCAGTTTTCCTTTACACCAGTTTTGATAAATCTCCCCCTATGTGTGGGAGAGACATGGGAGAGATTTATGAAGCTGTCTAAGAGAAAACTTGTCTCTGTTGCCCATCCACCGCAACCAATCACCGTACAGCTTTCATGCTGAAAGCTGTGCTGAAAGGTAAAAGGTGAAAGCTGTGCTATAATTGGTTGCAATGGGCAACAGAGACCGTTTTTCTTTTTAGAAAGTTTTACAAATTTGCCCCAATTGTTTTCTTCTATTAGCTTTATTAGACATAGGAGTGTACAAAAATATAAGGGAAGATTTATCAAAACTGGTATAAAGGGAAACTGCCTTAGTTGCCTATAGCAACCAATCAGATTCCGCCTTTCATTTTTCAAAGGAGCTCTGCAGAATGAAATGTTGAATCTGATTGGTTGCTATGGGCAACAGTTTTGATAAATCTCCACCTCCCCTCTTCCCCCCATTCTGGAGGATTTAAAGGTGTGTGTAGGAACACCTGATCAGGGAAACCAATTGATTTCCACCACAAAATTACTCCTGTTACAGTGCTACCATGCATAAACCAACCACGCCGCTAAATGCCTGTGCACTGCACAGAGTAAGTGGGAGTTCACTTCACCGTTATTTTTTCGTTCTTCTGATACGAAAAATAAAGAAAAAAAATCCTGTAAAAAAAATGGATCCTGTGCATCAGTTACACACATTTGGCATCTGTTTGAGCCATTTCCTTATTTTAAACAGAAAAAATTCCTACATGATTTTTTTTACTGCCTAAAATAACGTATATCAGGTGGAAAGGGCTAAAGAAGATGCAAAATGTGCGTAACTGAGCATAACTAATGCTTAAAATACAGGATCAATTTTTTGTTTATTTTTCTGTTGTTCTGACAGATAAGAAGAACCAAAAACTAAACGGCGAAGTGAAATCGGCCTTACTTAGAGCTCATTCAGACGGCCGTATGCTGTCTGCAAAAATGCAGATCCGTTTTTTTGCAGAAAGTTCAGCATGTCCGATTGTGTTCAGTATTTTTGCGGACCCATAGAATTCAATGGGGCCAAGTCCTGACTTTCACTGACAAGTGTAGGACATGTTTAATTTGTTTTGCGGAGCCGTGCAATGAAAGAAAAGGGCCCCATAGAAGTGAGTGGGCAAGCATTTAATCCACAAAAACTGGATCCACATTTTTGCGGACTGTATACGGCCGTCTGAATGAGCCCTTAGATAGAGGTGAATGGCAATTCTGGATTCAGCCCATGGGCAAGAGTCACACTGCTACTGGAAACAGCAGCCAGGTATTTCTTATGTCATGCAACCCCCTTGAACGTTTCTGATCCCCTGAACTGAATTCATAACTGTGTTTCCAGTAATCTATATTTGTCTTTATCTGAAATTAATAAATCTACAGCTTAAAAAAACAAGGTATCGAGTTGAATAAATTTCAGTAAGTTCCCAAATTAAGACTGATACCATTTTATTTTCATTTAATATGGTCTGAAGCCAGAAGCGGTTTCATCGGGGTAAATAACATTATTTTCAGACTCTACTAGAGCATTATCATGACTTCTAGAGCGGGAGATAGACTATTCCAGTTATAACCGGGATTAGGAAAGCAAACACAAGTAAACCTAATGCTATAGAAAGCATGAACGTATATGTGACCTCTGTATTTTAACAGCTGGACCTGGCTTCACATGAAGCTTTCTCCTACCAGTTGACATGTATCTTTTAATAATAAAGTAAACAGCGCCGAGCTGGTGACATGACACGACATTGTCCGAGCAAACAGGACTCGCCTTGTCGACTAATAAAGCACTTCCAGTTCTTTGGAAGAAATTAATAAAATGTGGCAATTTTCTGCTTCTGTGAAGTTTATTTTTGTCTGTAATAGGGGCCCCTCACACTTCTCCTGAGAAACCAAATAAGACTTAGTGCTGTGGTTGATACAGTAGCAAAAAATAACAATATTGGAAGGCAAGGAAAGCAAAAAAGGGGTAGTTCTAGGTTATTTTTGCGGTTAATTAATTATGTTGTACGCTGCGGTATAATATCTTTTTATAACCTCTCCCCTAAGGACCAAAATTCTCATTTTATGGGTAAAAGAAAACGACTAGAAGGCCTGGTTTATTTTTTATTCAATTGTAAGATTAGAAAAAATGATCTGCTTTTTGTTTCCAGAAACAGCACCTCTCTTGTCCACAATCTGTGCCTGATTGTTCCTTACCTCACCCAATTCTAACATCACGTCTCAGCCAGCAGGCACAGCTCCCTCCAATAGTTGTGTCTAGTTGCCAGGCAGCTGGATACTTCA
Source organism: Rhinella marina (assembly GCA_900303285.1). NCBI lineage: Eukaryota > Metazoa > Chordata > Amphibia > Anura > Bufonidae > Rhinella > Rhinella marina. Next base: position 278,649 of record ONZH01006381.1, on the reverse strand, counting down.
TCTTCTGCTCCACCACTGCCCTAATAGATTGGACCACAACTCTCCTACTGAATGGTGCCATCGGGTTCATAAGGTAACTGCCTCCTAAAAATTATGTAAGACTGAAAATCTATTTAAAGGGAACCTGCCATCAACTTTATGCTGACAGTACTGAGGGCAGCATAAAGTAGTGACAGAAGTGCGGATTTCAACGGTGTGTCATTCATGAGCTAAAAGTAAGTGGATGCCGAGAACCAGCATCATAATCATTGCAGCACAGGACTTGAAAAGTGTCAAATCTACTTGAGAAGAGTCATGGTTATTCATAATCTCCTGCTCTCTCCACCTATCTGATGATGATTGGCAGTTCTCTCCTAGAAAGAAAGGGAGAAAACTAGTAAGAAGACTGTCAATCATCAGCAGGTGGGCAGGGAGAGCAGGAATTCATGAATAACCAGGACTCTTCTCAGGTGGCTGGGACTCTTTTTCAGGCCCAGTCTCCAATGATTGTGATACTGCTTCTCGGCAACCACTTACTTTTAACTTATAAATGACAGACCGCTGAAATCAACTCACCTGTCTCTACTTTATGCTGCCGTTAGTATGGGTAGCATAAAGGTAATGACAGGTTCCCTTTAAAAGGGTATTGTCCAGCGATGACTTATATGCTAATTGTGGATCATACCCTCTACTGGTGTTTGTTCCTCGTGCAATTGATTCTGGTTTGACTCTGGATCCTGACTTTGGCCTTGTTCTTGGATGTAGCTCCTGCTTACCATTCACAGTCTTGTCTGGTGTTTGTTGCCCTACTTCTACCTGACCCTAGACTTTCTTCCTGACTCCCATATAGTTCTCTAGTCTGTTGCATTTTGACCACTCTTGTGTTGACCATTCTTGTCTCCATTTCTGAACATGTTACCTCTCCATTATTGCTCCTTTCCTGTAAGAATCACTAGCACTTTTTGAAGCAAAGTTCATACAGCCTTGTAGCAATTAAATGTTAAGAACAGAGGATCCCTCAGACTTTGCAACCCAGTCTAACCATTGCTAAAGGGGTCATGAGTTAGAAAATCTATATTCTGGTACATACAGTAACTGTGACACTGTTATTGCAGGTCAGTCCTATTCTAGGAAAAGTGATAATATCAAGAGTTACAATTCCAAGTACACCCCATGATCAAATGTGGCACTGTATACTTCTGGACAAAAACCCTTATATGTAATCTCTGTAATCTCTGGCAAACTCTTCAACTTTCTCTGTGTTAAAAGAGCATTTTTTTTCTTTACAACATCATATTGTAAGGAAATCTTAGAAGGGGAACTGTAACTATTGGTGGACCAAGATGGTTTTATACCAATGCACTATTCTGTAGACAATAATATGATATGTGTCTGATTGAGTAATTAAAAAATATTCTTAAATCTGAAATGATAGAGCTGCCTGTAAATTTTTGCCATCTATAAGCAGTGGAATATTGTTTATTTTCTATGGATCTTTTTCTTTAAAAGGACATTTCCATCAAAATGTTTTATCACATGGACTTTTAGCTCAGCAAACAGTCTCGCTTTAACTCTCTGTAGTGACTCTTCCCTGTAGTGACTCAATTAGAGAATCATAAATTACATTGACCAATGCAATGCTATTCCGGGTGCATCTTTATCTAGGTCTATCAAGAGAACATTAGAGTTTTCATAGTGTTATCCCCAATTCTACATCTATTATTACCATTCAGATTACCCTTCAGATAACATTGTACGTCTTGTATTTTTGGTTGACCACTAATTTTCTATGGCATTGTACTCCTGAAGTGAAAAGAAAATCTGTTTTCTGTGATTATTGAGTTAAAACAAAAAAAAAACATCTGATGGAAATGTCCCTTTAATAGATGCTTGGTAAATAACTTATGAGGCACAGAAATTGTATTCAGACGGTGTGGCAGTTCAGTCCTCTTGTGACTACTGTCTGGCCAAGAGTCATCCAAGAGAGAGATGAGACATGTTTATTAGCATATGGGACCTTCACCATGCCAAACCCCTGAGTGTCACTATCCTAATAAATTGGTATTATTTAAATTAGCTACTTTGCATCTATTTCATGCATTTATGCCATCAGGGCTGGTGTCAATAGCAGACAAACCTGGGTAGATGCCAAGCCCCACTGTGCTTGAAGAGCTCATGGTGATCTGGATTAAGAGTTTAATTGAGCACATAGTATAACTACAATACAATACATTTAGCTAACAAAAAAAACATAAAAGAAATTAAATAATCAACTACAACAATGAAAACTACTTATACTTAAAGGGATTGTTAAAGATTAGAAAAACATGGCTGCTTCCATAGACAATGCTATAACTGTCCATGTGTTGTATCTGGTATCAAAGCTTAGCTCCATAATGTATGGACATCCATGGCACAGGTCTGAGCATAATCAGCCATATTGTGATGACAGGTTCTCTTTAAAGGGACTGTATGTGATTAGAATAGATCAGGAACAGTGTTAGGCTAAGTTCACATATGTGCCGCAATTCCAGTATTCTGTTCCAACATACACTAATGAACTCAATGCTCTTCTGTGGGCATCTTTATCTAGAGCTATCAAGAAAGCAATAGAGCTGCCATTCTGTTGTCCCAATTCTATGCCTACTATTATCAGGTGGATTATCCTTTCTCTCATAGCAACAGCAACCTGACAATGGATTACATACTGTATCTGTATTGGAGATGAGGATTGTGAACTTAACCATGCTTTTATGCAAAGACCATATCAGTTACTGCAGTTTGGCTCCATTAACCGCCCACACTACGCCCACTTTTTTTAGACCTGACTTGAGCGGGGAAAAGTTGCGGATTGCGGTGTAAATAACCTTTGTGCTGCAATCTGCGCCAGAAATATGGCTAATATAGGCATATTTCTGGATATTAAATAATCACCTATTGCCATTACATAATAATGGTTAAAAATAGAATGATGATCTTATAACATGTCCGATAAAAGGAGTTGTATTGCATCATATAGTACCATATCAGTAGATGTAATGGTGATCGGTAAGATTTTGTACAAAAAAAATCTATTGTCGATTTAATGAAGTTGCTTTATGATGATCATTAGGATATCTGGCCAGGGGCAGACTGGGAACTGGCCCTGGAAAAAATACAGAAAGTGGCCCCGTATTGTAGTTGTGTCCAAATTGATGGAAGGCAGGGCCAGCAATACCATATTGTGACACATTATACCACCCCAACAGAGCCAAATACCACAGTCCATCACAAAATACTGCCAGCAGCACAAAATACATCCCTAAAAACTTCCACTGGTCGGCTGTGAGGAGGACTCAGGTGGCCCCCTGGGCATCGGGCCACCGAGAAATTTCCCTATCATGGGATAGGGGGGTTCTGCTGCTCAGGTTTGGACCACAATGAAGAGCAAATAACAATGAATATCTCTCAATCTACTAGACCTACCGGATCCATTGATTACACGGTCAGCCATTCATTAACTGGGTGGCAAGAATTACTACACCCACTATTGCAGGAGATAGATTGACCTTGCTTCTCCTATCTCATCATTATGGGCCTATTGGCGGGGTACATATGGTAATGATCTGACGCTTTCTATGTTAATTAATACTGGGAACATCAGGTAGTTACGTATCTGGCTGGTGACCATTTATTTGTATGATTGAATACTGCAGTTGTCAATGGCTCTCTGCCCCACTATTCGCCCTCATAGGCCACTGGCCATTATATGAGGCAGTGTACAAATGGTGCAGAGACATAGGAGTGCAGCTAAGATGGTGGCTTGGAATGGGACACGTGTTTCTTTCTTTTCTTGGCCACTTGGGGGCACTATAGGGGAAATCCAGGCAGAATGCTGAAGGCATTATTGGCTTGCAGCTGTGGCCTTCATCTCCAAACACCATCTAAGGCTACTTTCACACTGGCGGCAGGCCTGATCCGGCAGGTGAAGGGTGCTGCCGGATCAGGCCTGCCGCAGTGACATGTCTGGAGCCGGAACCGCGCTCCGGCCCCACACATGTCACACAGTACATACATACACATAAACATAAACATACACACACATATAGACAAACAAACACACATACATACTTACATGCTCCCCGGCAGGTCTTCGGAGCGTCAGAGGGACAGGACGGCTCACACAGGTCACGATTCCCCACAGCGCCCTCTGCTGGGCGCCTGGTGGAATCGTCATCTGTGCGCGCCGTCCTGTCCCTCTGACGCTCCGAAGACCTGCCGGGGTGCATGTAAGTATGTATGTGTATTTGTATGTCTATATGTGTGTGTATGTTTATGTTTATGTGTATGTCTGTGTCTGTATGTGTCTATGTGTAGCCGGATCCGTAATGGACTCCATTGAAAGTCAATGGAGGGCGGATCCGGTTACCATTATGGTCACACCAGACGGATCCACCCCCATTGACTTGCATTGGGGGTCATTCCGGATCCGTCTTGGTGCGGATGCCTGGACCGGAGAGCAAACCGCAGCATGCTGCGGTTTGTTCTCCGGTCTGAAGACGGAACGGAATGCTTTCAGGAGCATTCCGTTGTCTTCAGTTCAGTTTTGTCCCCATTGACAATGAATGGGGACAAAACTGATGCGTTTTATTCCGGTATTGAGCCCCTATGACGGAACTCAATACCGGAATTTTAAAACGCTAGTGTGAAAGTAGCCTAAGCTGTCTGCTCCTTATCTTAACTAGAGACAACTGAAGGAGAAGGAGAAAGCTGATTCAGGCCACCACAGAAGGACAACCTCTGGGCCAGTATATTGTGATGTACTCTGATATTTGGATCTGCTGGCGTGGTGTTTTGTGCTGGTATTGCTGACTTCGCCTACTGGTGTTGGTCCCATCTACTTGTATTGTTGTGTCTTCTGTCAATATGGACCTGCACACAATATAGGGGCAACTTTTAGTTTTTTCCAGGACTATTTTAAGTTTCCAGTCAGCTCCTGGCATTAAGGCCTAACATTTCTGTGTATTCTGTAGGGAGAGCAGAGAAAGCCACTGGCAGACACTTCTAGTGGTGGCTTATCACCAGGAAGAACAAAAGGTTTGGGCAAAAATATTTGTTTCTCCTAGTCCTATTCAGAAATGCCCCCCACACATACTAGAGCGTCGGCTGAACTCACCATTCTCTGACAATATACTAATGTGTATGAGGGCCTTTATAGAGGTGGTCCAACCATAAAGGCCCTGTTACATCTGAAGATGACCATTCAGATTATCACTAACGAGCGTTCGTTAAGAGGTTTAAAATTCTTCGTTTTTCGGCGGCAATCATGCTATGTCATCATGCTCTGCTGCTGGCAAGCAGCGATTCAATATGAAGATGAGCGATGACATACGTGATCGCTCCTCCCCATACTGAGGAGAAGATCGCTGCATGTAATAGCAGCAGTCTCCTCCGCTATTGACCAGGCGATTGTTGGGAAGGAACACTTAATACCTTAAGATGGATACAGAAGAAGTATCTGATTGGTGGGTGTCCAACCATTGGGACCCTCCACCAATCACAAGAATGAGCCGCTGGACTGCCAAAGATAGCAGAGCGATATACTCAGCTTTTCTTCAGCAGTCCCATAGAGGTGAAGAGGGCTACAACCTGCATATGTGACTGCTGCTATATTCAGTCCGGGAACTCCAGCACCTCATTCCTGTGATTGACGGGGTCCCAGCAGGCACACCCCCACCAATCACTTACTGCTAGCATATAAACTATGCAAAAAAAAAAGAAAAAAGAAAAGAAAAATAAAGAAAAATGTTTAATAGACACATATTAAAGCATTCTTATATTGTTTTTCTATTTTTACTTGTTTTTATTATAAGGCTAATTGGAACCATTATACTGGGATTATTATGTAGTCGTCTGACAGGTGCATCATTAGCATAATATGTGATACTATGATCAGTTATCATTCATCTCTTATAATGCAGACAAAATGTAAAACTTGCCGGCAGTACAGCTCCACTGAAAGAATAATGTATAGAGTTTCCACCAGGGTACAAAGCAAAGGACGAGAACCTCACATCAATGTTAAAGTGAATTTTCCCTTTGTTTTTCGTATAAAGAAATCAGAGAATTAATATTTTAAAAACCCAGGAGAGCTCCCTATTGTTTGCATGTCACTTTCAGACACTGGCGGGAGACGTAGCTGGCGCGAGCTGTACATGCAATTTCCTGAATAAACAATCATGACATATACTACACTCTATAGAGCTCATGTCATCTTTGTGGAAGGTGAATGAGGTTTGATCTAGAATACAATTGTATTTTAATACATTGACTTTGTATGCAGGGCTCCATAGCAGGTATCACACAAGGGCTGCGCACCAGGTCGCAGAGACCTTCTGCCTATTTTTCAACTCCTAGAAGACCAATCTCTGTGTATTTGCTATAAACCATTTCATTGCAGCAATACATTATACCATAATAATTGTATTTTGCCTCCTTACAAGGTTCTGTGGCTCCTTCAAATGACGTTTTAAGGTGATAAGGAAAAAGCTTTTTTATGTTTTTTTTTGCATGGGTTCTGGGTTCACGTAAGAACATGTGAGATTGGTTGACTTCCATATACTGTATTAAATGGCTTGTCTTATCTTAAGGCCGGGCAGACATGAGCGAGTTCAATACGAGAAACTCGCAGCGTGTGTCAGTGCGAGGTCTCGTTCTGACCTCTGCTCCTCTGACAGGATTGCTCAGGATTATAATAATTTATAAGGCTGCGTAACCCTGAGAGTCCTGGAATCTACTGAATTAGGGCTCATGCACAAGACCGTACGTATTTTGCGGTCCGCAAAACACGGATCAGCAAAAAGTATGGATGACGTCTGCGTGCATTCTGTAGTTTGTGGAACGGGACAGCTGGCCCCTAATAGAACAGTCCTATAGGATATGTTCTATTTTTTTGGGTAACGGACATGGGTACATATGGAAACGGAATGCACATGAAGTCATTTGTGGGGGGTTTTGTGGCCCCATTGAAGTGAATGGTTCCGCATACGGGCCGCAAAAAAACGGAACAGACACGGAAACAAAATACGTTCATGTGGATCAGCCCTTACACTGACATAATGCTGTCGGTGTAATACAATAGATTCTAGGTCCCACAGGGACACACAGCATTATAAATCATTATAATGCTCTGCTATCCTGTCAGAGGAGTAGAGGCCAAAACGAGACGTCGCACTGACACACGCTTTGAGTTTCTCAATCGAACTCGCTCATGTGTCTGGCCTTACAGTGCACTAGTAGCTCAAATCGATGTCATAGAGGGGCCACTCAAGAATCCTTTCAACGATGGCACCGGCAAAACATCTAATACCTAATGCATGCCCAAGCCAACAATCACTCAGGGAAAAAAAAGGATGTGGAAATTCAATAGGCCTGGTTCTTTGTTCTCAAGGAACATAAGCTGCCACCAGAGGTGTCTGGCAATGGCTTAAGGTCCCTTTACTTGGGACAGCAGAGCAGCAGATTATCGGGAAGAAAGCATTCCTTCCCAACAATCTGCTGCTCGCTGGTGGAGGAGACCGTTGTATTTACATGCAGCAATCTCCTCCACAGTATAGGGAGGAACGATTGCTAATACCATTGGTCTTTCCCATACTGGCACATTGCCGACAAGAGATTGCGTTTACACAACACCATCTGCTTCCGGTAAACAATGATTTTTGTGTCTGCACAACCGTGCAACCGTTTTGCTCATTCATCGGGTAATGGGCGGTACATTTACACTGCCAGATAATCGCTAATTAGTGTTTCTATGAACGCTCGTTTAAAATTCTCAGCCCATGTAAAGGGCTCTTTACTCTAGAAGATGAGGCAGAGTTGAGCATTCATGTGTATGAGGGTCAGGAGGAATCGATGAATGTTTATGGTCATCTTAACTATCAATAGGTCTCATTGCGCTTTAACTAGTTTTAACATCTATTAGGGTGGGTTCACATCACGGTTATCGATTCCGTTTTTGTTTTCCGCTATCTATAACATGGTTAGAACGGAAAATAACGAACTACATAAGACGGAAGTCAAAACGGAAGCCTTTAGAGGCATTCCGTTTTGATCCTTCATAATTCAAGTCTATTGCAGCATAACGGATCCGTCCTGGTTTTCCATTATGCAGGAGTCCAGTTCTGCATAACGGAAACCAGGACGGATCCGTTAGGCTGCCCATAGACTTGTATTATGACGGAATGCAAAACAGAAACCTTTAAAAGGCATTCCGTTTTGCTTTCCGTCATAATAGAAATCTATGGGAATCATAACAGATCTGTCTGGTTTCCGTTATGCAGAACGGAAAAAAAAAACTTTGTTTTCCGTCTTGCATAACGGGAACCAGACTGATTCCTTATGATTCCCATAGACATCTATTATGACGGATCAAAACGGAATGACTCTAAAGGCTTCCGTTTTGACTCCCGTCTTATGGATTCCGTTATTTTCCGTTATAACCATGATATAATGGAAAACAAAAACGGAATCCATAACGGTGATGTGCACCCACCCTCACATGGATGCCCTTCATTTGAATGGTTGCCAAGTAATAATAAATTTCCCAAGCAGCGGCCATTGTTTGAAGCCAGCCGTACACTTGAGATCACTCTCAGCCAACTTAGCAGACATCTCTTTGGCCTGACTCTAAACTATGCTTGGCTCAGCTGTGCATGCATGTTTATTTCAATGCTAAGAGGAGAGTGTGATGCTGCTGTTCCAAAAGGAAAAAAACATGGGCCAATCTTGCCTTTTCCTGTGAAACCATAGGCCATAAGGTGATGTACAGTGAGCAAAGCCTGTCCTGCAAAACTCCTAAGGTTTCCAAGGCTTCTGTACCTTACAGACTCTGATAGTCTAGACGTCCATTGTGCTTTCTGTTCTAACAAATGCAGCTCAATGTGGGTAAAGCTATTAATATTTTTATAACTTTATATTTAATAACAGTGACCTCCAATAAATGCATGAATAATACATCTAGTGCTTAGTAATATCTCTAAGAATAACTGTTGGTAAATCAGAGACTTCATTCTAACTTTGATCTCCCTGCGAGATGGAAATCTGGGCGTCCATAAAACCTGCTGGTTGTTTTCAGACTCGCACTTTTTCAAGATGTTGATGTGTTTATCATTGAATTATTCAGGAAGGATGCCCATGGTTGTGGATTCAAACAGAACTTTCCCTTGATCTCCGCGTGACATCCTCTGTATATGCTAATTCTATTTGATACTTGATACATACACACATGTACGCAATCTGGGAGATAAAATCGCTTCTAATCTGCAAAACGAAGCACAAAATATCTGTAAAGTCTCCATTTCCATTAGTATCTCATTTTTAAACTGGAATAATTTGTAAATGTAATATTAACTCTAGAGGGGAATGGTCTCCTGATGGCCAAAGCACATACACCTTCACATAGTGACATGAACATGACATGAAAAAAGAAATCCAAAGAAGTCCATCAAGTTCAACCAAGGACATATTACAATTAAAGGGGTTGCATGCGGTTCACAAACGAGTGATTTTTTTTTTTTTAGAATCAGTGCCACCCTTTCTCAATTGGCTGTATCTGGTATTGCATCATCACCATTTGGTTGAATTACGCAGAGCTTCAATACTGAATGCAAACCTATGGACCTAACCTAACCGGAGTGGGAAAAAAACAAATCCTTTAATTGACTTAGGCTATTTTCACACTGGCGGCAGCCCGGATCTGGCAGGTGAAGGGTGCTGCCGGATCCGTGCTGCCGCAGGGACATGTGTGGAGTCGGAACCGCGCTCCGGCCCCACACATGTCACACAGTACATACATACACACAGACACATATACACATATATATACACATACATACTTACATGCTCCCGGCAGGTCTCCAGAGCGCCGGAGGAGCAGGACGGCGTGCACAGATGACGATTCCCCACAGCGCCCTCTGCTGGGCGCCTGGTGGAATCGTCATCTGTGCGCGCCGTCCTGTTCCTCCTGCGCTCTGGAGACCTGCCGGGGAGCATGTAAGTATGTATGTGTATTTGTATGTGTATATGTCTGTGTATGTTTATGTTTATGTCTATGTCTGTATGTGTGCATTGTGTGTATGTGTGCAGGTGACGGATCCGTCATGAACTCCATTGAAAGTCAATGGAGGATGGATCCGTTCACCATTGTGTCACACCAAACGGATCCGTCCCCATTGACTTTCATTGGGGGTCATGACGGATCCGTCTTGGTGCGGATGCCTGGACCAGAGAGCAAACCGCAGCATGTTGCGTTTTGCTCTCCGGTATGAAGACGGAACGGGATGCTTTCAGGAGCTTTCCGTTGTCTTCAGTTCAGTTTTGTCCCCATTGACAATGAATGGGGACAAAACTGAAACGTTTTATTCTGGTATTGAGCCCCTATGACGGAACTCAATATCGGAATTATAAAACGCTAGTGTGAAAGTAGCCTTAGATCTACATTTTCCTTCAGTTTTCAGTCCTCAGGCTTGGCACTCTCTCTACCACAGCTCTGTGCATAAGCTATTTCTCCTAAGCAGAGTCCAGTGGGTCATTCTTACAGAGGAAACCTGCCATGTCTTTTTCTTCCTGACTTACCTTACCACAAGTCCTCTGAACTCTCACAAGTATGAAAGCAAGGATGGACAATCGTTGGCTTCCCTTGATCCGACTTCTAATTCGGTCCCTATGGTGATGCACCAAATTATGAACGTTACTCACCTTTACTTGCTATCTAACTACCACACACTGTGGAGGTTCATCCATATACCAGTAGCTTTGGCTTTCTCTGTGCACATTATTCATTATTATTATTATTATTTATTTGAAAGCACCATTAATTCCATGCCGCTGTACATCAAGCCGGGGTTACACAAATATAAAAATACAATAAACAAGAAAGTATGAACAGACTGCTACAGAGGGGTAGAGGACCCTGCAAGGGAAGGGGAGAGCACAGTAGGTGAGGGTATGGGCTGCTTATGTGGCTGTGTGGTGGCAGCATGCTATTGCAAGTGGTAGGCATTCATGAAGAGGTGGGTTTTCAGGTTACTCTTGAAGGTTTGGATGTTGGGGGAGAGTCTGATGTGTGGGGGTAATGAGTTTCAGAGTAGGGGAGAGGCACGTGAGAAATCTTGTAGTTGATTGTGTGACGAACAGATGAGAGGAGAACTGAGGACGAGGTCCTGTGAGGAGCTGAGATTATGTGTGGGGAAGTATCAAGAAAGCAGGGCAGAGTTGTAAGGAGGGGCAAGTTGTACATGGCCTTATATGTAGTTGTAAGTATTTTAAACTGAATTCGCTGGGCAATGGGGCGCCAGTGAAGAGATTGGCAGAGGTGGGAGGCAGAGGAGAAACGAGCGGAGAGGTGCATTAACCAGGCAGCAGAGTTGAGAATAGATCAGAGGTGAGAGAGAGTGCTGGACAGGAGGCCACACAGGAGGACGTTGCAGTGGTCCAGGCGGGAGATGATGAGAGCGTGCACTAGTATTTTAGTTGACTGGGAGGTGAGGAAGGCGCAAATGCGAGAGATGTTCTTAAGTTGAAAACATAAGGTGAAGGTGAGGGTTTGGATGCTTAAAGGACAGGGCAGAATACTATTCCCAGGCAACGGACCTGCGAGACTGGAGAAAGTGTTATGCTATTAATGGACAGGTCAGGAAGGGGGCTGAGTGACATGGGGGAAAGACAGTGAATTCAGTTTTTTCCATGTTGAGTTTTAGGAAGCGGGAAGAGAAGAATGAAGATATAGCCGACAGACAAGCTGGGATTCTGTATAGTAAGGAAGTGACATCTGAGCCGGAGAGTTAGATTTGAGTGTCGTCAGCATAGAGGTGGTATTGAAAGCCATGGGACTCTATGAGCTGTATTGACCGCTGCTGCATATGTTTACCTACAAGGTCCTCAGGGTATACTCATTTAAATAATCCTGGACAATTGGAACCATATAGAATCATCATGGTATTCAAGAGGGGAGTAGAAACTAGGCTCCACTGACCTACACAGAAGGTCCTCATAGCTTGTCAATTTATTAACGGGATATACAGTATCCTAGGCGTGACCCTCTATGTATGTGCATCATTAGCCATTTTCTTACAGGCCCATGTCAAAAGTATACAGTAACTCAACACAGTGTATTTCACATTAATCACAGTGCGGGTCTACTCACACGCGTCTACAGGGCCCATCAATATCTTATCTGGGGGTATATGGCTCACAAAGGCATTATCCCTGTTACACAGGCCACCTGAACATCACCACGCACAGTATTTGTCTTATATCTGGGATCAATACTCATTAACCCACAGCGGTGCATACATTACCATGCCAGCATCTCACAGCAACATAAGGTATATCAGCTGGTGTACCACACATGACGTATTAAAGTGTTTTACATATACATGAGGTAACATATCCAATAAATATCCCATTGCTGGTCACTTAAGAACCCAACATGGGAGTTACGGCCACATAGAAAAGGACCTAGGAATTTTAGTGAACAGAAATCTAAGCTGCAGAAACCAGTGTCAGACAGCTGCTGCCAAGGCCAATAAGATAATGGTCTGCATCAAAAGAGGCATAGATGCCTGTGATGAGAACATAGTCCTGCCACTTTACAAATCACTAGTCAGACCACACATGGAGTACTGTGTACAGTTCTGGGCTCCTGTGAACAAGGCAGACATAGCAGAGCTGGAGAGGGTTCAGAGGAGGGCAACTAAAGTAATAACTGGAATGGGTGGACTACAGTACCCAGAAAGATTATCAAAATTAGGGTTATTCACTTTAGAAAAAAGACGACTGAGGGGAGATCTAATAACTATGTATAAATATATCAGAGGTCAGTACAGAGATCTCTCCCATCATCTATTTATCCCCAGGACTGTGACTGTGACGAGGGGACATCCTCTGCGCCTGGAGGAAAGAAGGTTTGTACACAAGCATAGAAGAGGATTCTTTACGGTAAGAGCAGTGAGACTATGGAACTCTCTGCCTCAGGAGGTGGTGATGGTAAGTTCACTAAAAGAGTTCAAGAGGGGCCTGGATGTATTTTTGGAGGTTAATAATATTACAGGTTATAGTTACTAGAGAGGGGTTGTTGATCCAGGGAGTAATTCTGATTGCCTGATTGGAGTCGGGAAGGAATTTTTTTCCCTAAAGTGGGGAAAACTGGCTTCTACCTCACAGGGTTTTTTTTCCTTCCTCTGGATCAACTTGCAGGAAAACAGGCCGAACTGGATGGACAGATGTCTTTTTTTCGGCCTTATAAACTAAACTATGTAACATGGTCAATAGTAACCCATTGCAATGAAACCTAATTGCAAAAGGATACACTTACTTGTAAGAGGAGGTTTAGGGCACTTCCAGCCCTCCTACACATTCCATTAAGACAATCTTACCTTCACGAAATTGGAAAACCCTAATAAAACCTTAATGTGCATCCCTAGGTCCTACCTCAGAGGTGGCCCGGCCGCTGTCAGTCATTTATCAGATTTTCTCCATTATTTTATTGGTAAACAATTTATCACCATAAATCAATCAATGAACAAATCTAGAAGCTTAATCACTGTGACATCTTAAATTGAATGTGCAGTAACTGTCATGGAGCAAGGTCAGATGCCTGAAGGCTAGGCTCCTGTACACCAGCAGGGTTTAATCAGCTTCCACACGGCATCTCTATAGTTTTCATAACATCTAATTATCAACTCTGTAGCAATGATTTGCTGCTACCCTTAGAATAAAAAGTAGTAGAACATCTTAAGGAGATCGAGATTGACTATAGGCTTCCTTAGGGTTGTCTCCATCTCATTGGCTTAATGGCACAAAACAGTGAAGTAGTGGTAGTTACCAGGAAAATTCAGGATGGATTTAGATTTGGATTTAGGACCATAAATCATATTTTGTGGTCAAAACCTACAGGCAATGAAAGAATTCCTGATATAGATGGAGAGTCAGTGAGCTATTGCTTTGAGGGTCCATATCAGAAGCTTCCAAACATATGTCTTGAGTCTTGACACCAAAATTGAAAACGATTTTCCAAGATTGAGGTGTTACTTACATCATATTGGTTTATGGCAGTCACCAACCACGATAGGGGAGTATTTAACATTTGATTCACAATGAAAGATACGTGCTTGCATCACCCACCCCTATCCCTCGCTGTTTCCACATTGTTCATCAATTCAGTGACCCTGTCATGGATGAAAAATGGACCTAGAATGGTTCCTATACAGGCTTACCTGCAGAATCACCTTCTAAAATTACAGAAATCTAGCTAGCCCATGACAAGTCTCAACATTCTGATTGTCAGCTTTAGGTGGCAATATGCAGCTCAAATACAATTATGACATGTTGGTGAGATCATTGATGTTAGTTACCTTGATCAGGGTTGAATTGGGAGAATTTTCATGCAGTTACAGAGACAGAAACATCAACAAAACCCCAAAAGACTCCATCAAAATGAAATCAAGTCTACGGGTCATGGTTTGGATCTGTTGTATGACAAAACAGGCACAGCGTCATGGCTTCTGTTATAGTTATGCCTAAAAAGACATAATTACATATCCGATATTACATGACATATATCCTTCTTTAATTATCCCGATTAATTGTCTCCAGATTAGGCTACTTTCACATCTGCGCTTTCCTTTTCTGGTATTGAGATCTGTCATCAAAGCTGCGTTTTTGAGTGCGTCCTGGAATGCGGAGCAAGACGGATCCGTCATGACTCACAATGTAAGTCAATGGTACCAGATCCATTTTCTCTGACACAAAAGAAAACGGATCCGTTCCCAATTAATTTACAATGGTTTTAGAGACGGATCCTTCTTGGATATTTTAGAGATAATCCAACCGGATCCGTTCATAATGGACGCAGATGGTTGTATTATCGTGACAGAAGTGTTTTTGCTGAGTCATGACGGATCCAGCAAAAACGCTGAAGTGAAAGTAGCCTTAGGTAGATGTCATACCTCAGCTAGGAGACCTCTGCCCAATTTCACAGATAAATTCACTATTACCTTTGCTTGAATTTGGTTAAGGAGTTATAGTGTAGCCCTAAACTTCCCAGACCCACTATCTCTGCCTACTCGCACGGTCGACCTACGCGGTGACCCAACTGGTCGATGGTCCCTATACTCGGTATGTGAGGGAGCAACACACAACAAATAGACAAATAAGAGTATTTGTACAGTACCAGGGTCAAAAGCCAGTCGGTCAACGAAGAGTCAAGAACGCCAGAAGCAAACAAAAGAGCCAGACTCGCTAGAAGTTAAAACCAGGGGAGCAAACACAAGACCAATTTTCCAGAAGCCAGAAAACATAGTCACAATACTAGATCCTGAAGTTCACAGCCAAAGTGAATGCAATACAAGAACAGAAGGAGCCAGAGGAACAAAAATTCACCCTGGGCTGAGCTGCTGCTCATGCACCCTGATGCCCAGAAGCCCAGGCGCATACTCTCATTGGCCTGGCACTCCAGGGGACTGGCCCACGGAGGGTTGCAGCACTAGATACACCCGAAGACAGGACTACACCCATTTTTTGCGTAGTGAAGGCATGGATCAGAAGCACTATGAAGCACTTCTGTGGGCTTTCGGGTCTGTGCCTCTGCACTGCAAAAAGATAGAACGTATTCTATTTCTGGCTGTAACGTGCGGATCGTGAACCCATTCAAGTCTGCATCCGCAAATGGAGTGCACACTACTGGTACCCTTCCGTTCATGTGCAAGAGCCCTAATACAGTACCAGCAAAATGAATTTTACAAATCTCAAGTAAATTTTCCTTTTTTCTTCCATGCGGAAACTGACCTAAAGTGCGGATTTTCAGATCTGCAGCATGTCAATTGTTTGTGCGATTCTGCACCTTGGATACATTGGTTTTCCCCATAGACTTTAATGGAGTTGTTAAAATAAAAACAAAATCCACAGACAAAAAAAAGCACCAAAACAGCAATAAATAGCGCTGTATGTGTGTTTTTGTACAGATTGGGTTTGGGTTTCATGCAGATTTATCGCATACAAATCTGCACCCTGTGCAGGTATCCTTTGGGTGTGTTTAGATGTAGGATTTTGGACTGGGATTTCTGTGTATTTGGTGCCAAAAACCGAGTTGAATCCTTGCTGAAACCACCTCCAATTGTTTTCTATGGGAGTCAAGTTCTTTTTTTTTAAACGGATTGACCGCTGAAAGCAGGGGCGGATTGGCCATAGACCTTACAGGGAAATTTCTAGGTGGGCCAATGCCCAGAGGAACACCTAGTCCCTCCTCACGGCCGGCCAGTGGAAGTTTGTGGGGATGTATTTTGTGCTGCTGGCAGTATTTTGTGATGGACTGTGGTATTTGGCTCTGTTGAGGTGGTATAATTTGCCACAATATGGGATTGCTGGCCCTGCTTTCCATCAATTTGGACCCAACTACAAAACAGGGCCACTTTTAGTATTTTTTCGAGGGCCACTTTAAGTTTCCAGTCCACCCCTTCCTGAAAGCCCACAATTGTAGCATCAGATGCCACTATCAGCGATCAATGCGGCATCTAAGGGGTTCAATGACTTGGGGCAAAGCCATTGCTGTTCCCGGTCATTGCGCCCGCTACATACAAAGGAATGTGCTTCGTGACAAAGTAATTTCTCACAAATCAAATTTCTTTGTGAAATTCGGCGAAGCAGCTGTATCAAATTTTTCATAACTTCGCTCATGCTCATATCTAGTAAAAATAATAATGACTTATACAACAACTACAGTAAAAATATCCAAACTTGTAACTTTTAAGGTAGTCCGCAAAATGGACAACAATAGGACATGTATATTTTGGGGGGAGCCGAAGAGCATCTTTTTCTCCCCCGTTGAAATGAATGGGTCTGGACTGAAAATATGGTGGTGTGACTGCCCCCTAATATGGCACCAGTAAAGTTTATGTGATTAGACAAATCTTATTTACACTTTGCTTTTATTATTCATGGAGAAACTGATCCGCTGTTTGGATTAAAAAATCTGCAGCATGTCAATTATTTGTGCAAATTTTACTCTTTGCAATGCTAGGGTGAGATCTGCGGCAAATCCACATCAAATTAGCACCAAAAACTGCAAGTAAGGGCTTGTTCACACATCAGTTATTTGATCAGTTATTTCCATCAGTTATTGTGAGCCAAAACCAGGAGTGGAGCCTCCACAGAGATCAGGTGTAATAAAAAGATCCGCTCCTATTCTGTGTTTTTGACCTGCACCTGGTTTTAGCTCACAATAACTGATGGAAATAACTGATCAAATAACTGACATGTGAACAACCCCTAACAGGTGGATTTTGGCGCAGATTTGGTTCAGTAACACATAGAAATCCGCAAGAAATTTAGCCCTGAATTTTGAGATCTGCACTCGTGTGCAGGTACCCTAAAGCTACTTGCACTCAATGCGGATCACATTTGGTTTTCCAGCATGGATTCTCATACGGAAAAATCTCTGTCTAAAGGGCTCATGCACACAAGCTTAATAGCTCACCGTAAACGGCCGGTCCACAATATACGGCCACTGACCATGTGCACTCTGTGGTGCAGATATGGCCCCTTGGCCCCTCGACCAAAGACAGGACTACACCAATCTTTTGCGTAGTGGAGGCACTGACCCAAAAGCCAATGTAAGCCCTTTGAAGTGCTTCCGATCTGTGCCTCTGCACCGCAAAAAGATAGAACATGTTCCATCTTTGGCTGTAATGTGTGGATCGTGGACCCATTCAAGTCAATGGATCTGCATCCACAAATTGAGTGCACACGACCGGCGCCCGTGCATTGCGGACCAGCATAGGGCCCTTAGGCTCATCTACTTGAGCCCTAATACAGTAATGAGATTTTACAAATTTTAAGTACATTTTCCTTTATTGTTCCATGCAGAAACTGGTGTAAAGTAGAAGTGGCTTAGTTTCCCATAGCAACCAATCAAATTCCACCTTTCATTTTCCAAAGGAGCTGTCCAAAATGAAAGGAGGAATCTGATTGGTTGCTATGGGCAACTAAACCAGTTCTACTTTACACCAGTTTGATAAATGACCCCCAAGATCGGCAACAAAAAAAAACGCATAAAAATTGAACAAAAAATGCACCAGAAAAGCAATAAATGGTGCCGATTTATGTGTGTTTTTTGTAAGGTTTTGGTTTGGATTTCATGCAGATTTTCCGCATCCAAATCTGCACCCTGTGCAGGTATCTTTGGGGTGTGTTTAGATGTAGGATTTTGGACTTAGATTTCAGTGTGGATTCGGTACCGAAAACCAAGTTGTATATAAGTAATTCGTCACAAATCACATTTTTTGTAAAATTTGGCAAAACAGCCGAATCGAATGTTTTAATAATTCGTTCACCTCTGCTAGAAACCTACATGTGCCTTTATCACCAGCATGTGCAAACCTAACATTCTTGAGGGCTCTGCAATGCGCTAGCATAAACAGTAGATGGCAGCAACGAGCCTGAAACTCAAGTCCATAGAGCTCTATGTGTATCACAACAAAAGAGCAGGGGATTGTAGGCGGCTCCTTTAAGCGGAGTTGCTTCAGAGCTTCATGCATCGCATGGTTAGAATGGAATGGGGATCCGCTCCGGTGTGAGTAGGAGACAGGAGGGAGAAACGCAGGACCCTACAAAACTTCTCAACAACAAGCCACCTAAGAGTAGGAAGACCAAGTGGCCTTGCAGCATCCCCTAAGATCGTTGCCTCCTCCTGTGTGGTTTCAGAAAGAAGGATCGAGTGGAGAAGGGTTGCAGAAGTTGATGCTTGCAGGATCTGTGCAGCTGAGGGATGGGAGAAATGCAAATGTGATGTCCTAAACAGCTTTGGCACACAAAGGGTGGCAGCTAGACCTCAAACCCAGGAGTTCTTGGCTGTTTACATGTGCTTCTTGAAGCTGTCTTCCTCCTTGGCTGATGAACTCACGATCTACACAAGAAGTTGGGTCCTCCTGGGATCTGTACCAGATCTGAAGCCTCCTTGCTGAGAGTTTTGGGGGGATTATTTCTTGGTGAAATCAACTCTTCCTCCTCAATCAAGTCTGATTTCAGTATTTTTTTGGAGTTGTGTGCTTGGGAAGTTACCCTTTAACTGCTGAGGAGCCCATCTATGGGATTTTTAAAAGAAAGCTTGCTTATATTAAGCTAACTGGATTTACAATTCTTGCACAAGGAATTATTGGGTTTATAAACCACATTTTTGGGGGGCTTTCCTTGGTATGAAATTAACATCTGAGAGTACTGGACTACAATGATTGCAGCATTTGCTTGCTTTTGCCTTCTGTGTGGATCAATATGCATGTCCTCAGGTATGAATGGGATGGGGGGGTGTAATGTTTGCACAATTTTATTTATTAGAAAAAAAGTGGCAATGTTACTATTTGCTGGTACTCAATGATGGTCTTCATGGATTAATCTTCTGCCTAACCTATCGGATGCGTAAAGAGGTTCTCCAGCAGCTATGAGGTTGCACTTGGATTGACTTAATGACTTCCATAGGGTTCCCAGATCATTAAAATCACACCAGAAAGGGAGGGGGCGGAGGACAATTGCCATCCTAAAGCCTCCAAACTTCAGCGAGGTGCTTTTGAATGTTCTGTGTCTCATGTTCCCTGGAGCATTCACCTTGGTGTCATAATCCTATAATCAACCCTAATTACCTGCTTAAAACCTTGGTCAGAGAACTTAATGAGATCCCACTACAGTCCTTGTGCATTGTCATCTACAGTGGCCAACTTTTCTGCTAGGTGGCATGGCTTGCCAAGGGCTTTAGCGCGGGGCAGAACATATCTGAAACGGTGCCTTCAAGAAGGATAGGGGCTGAAATATTTCTGGTTTGAGGTCAGATGAACCCCTTTTCTCTTACACATGTTAGAAATTAACCTGATTATTACAGAAGATCAGGTTCAGTGGCGGAGTGGCCTCACGGTCAGGTTTCCTGATGCTATTTTGGAAGCCAAAACCAGGGATGAATCATTAAAGGAAATAAAGAATAGATACAACTTCTTCTCTTTTTCTGATTTAATTTAATTTTTAACAACTTCTGGATTTGGCTTCCAAAACTGCATAAGGAAACCTGACTGTGTGGATGTACCTTTAGAATAAGCTGTCGCCTCCTCTCCTGACCAGCCTTGTAGGAGAAGTTGAAGGTGGACATGTCCCAATGTTATTCCAGCAGCAGGGACAGGTTTTAAGCAACGATTCCTGTGTACGGTTTGTCGTAGCCCAAGGTTGTAACTAGAGCACGTTTGAGGGGGGCCACAGGAAACCATCCCCCACTCCTAAGTTTACAGACAGATAATACTTGGTGCAAGACTTATAGTAATCCTATATTGAAAAACAGGAAAGCCAAAGGTGCGTTCCTGATATATAATATCCCCTGGTCGCATACTGATTGACAATATAAAATATATACTATGTGGTATCCTTCGGGGACTCAGGGTAAACTTTAAAGATATTGGAAAAGTTCAGCCTAGTTGGAAAGTTAATATTTTGGAATATTTGAGGAGGACGGAGCATCTTTTGGACTGAAAGTGATTCATGGTGTGGTTCTTCCAGGCGTAAGGAAAAATAAAGAAATAATTGGGTATAAAAGTATGGAAAATGATTGTATTGTAGGGAGTTGGCTTCTTGGTACCTGGTGTAATTCCCAATATTAAACTCTACATGGTTCTCGATACATGGATAGATATTAGATACATAGATAATGAGATGAATAGATGATTAGATATTAAATATGAGAGAGATTATGAGTGAGATCGATAGATATGAGATATATAGAAGATAGAAAGATATGAGATAAAAGATAGATATTAGAGAGATTGATATCAGATATAGAGATTGATATCAGATATAGAGATAGATATGAGAGAGAGATTTCTTTTTAACCTAAATTATTTAATTTATTTTATGCACTTATATAGCGCTACTAGATTCTGCAGCGCTTTACAGACATTAGCATCACTCTGTCCCCAATGGGGCTCACAATCTAAGTGTCTTTGGAGTGTGGGAGGAAACCGGAGTACCCGGAAACCCAGGCAAACACGGGTAGAATGTACAAACTCCATGCAGATGTTGTCCTTGGTTGGATTTGAACCCAGTTATAACCACTGAGCCACCGTGCTGCCCACGAACTTTATGCATAAACGTTGGCATTAATATATCCATGAAAGTCTCCTGAATGATCACTATTCTATTATTCTATTTGTGATTTTATGTTTTATATAAATCTATATCAGATAATTAACTACGATGATGTGGTATTAGGTATAAAGGGTGTATTAGTGATCACCTTGCAGTGTAATACTGCCGCTGGTTGCATGGTGAATAGAGATGAGCGAACGTGCTTGTAACGAGCACTGTACAGCTCGGCTCCCCTGCGCTCGCATGGGCGCAGGAATCCGCTTCCGTCGGGTGAGGAGAACGGAAGCATCTGCCTGCGCCCATGCGAGCGCAGGGGAGCCAAGAGGTACAGTGCTCTTTACGAGCACGTTCGCTCATCTCTAATGGTGAACGAGAAAACGCTCGTTCATCGGGCAATCCAGATCTTTCAGCATGCTGAAAGATCAGGATTTGCCGGCGGCAGATCATGGTGTCTAATAGCGATCTGCTGCCGACAAACCACTATACAGCATGGGAACGAGTGATGGCATTAGCAATTCCTTCTCCCCATGTTGCGGAGGAGATCGCTGCACATAATACATCGGTCTCTTCCACTAGCGAGCACATGATTGCCGGGAGAGAACGCTTCACTCCTGACAATCATCGGGGTGTCTAATACACCCTTAAGAATGACCATTAGTGCTCATGGACACGGCCATTGCCCGGCCATGCCTGTATTGCGGCTCGCAAACAGCGGATCCGCAGTATGTGGGCACCGGCCATGTGCACCCCACCCATTCACTTGAATCGGTCTGCAATCTGGGAGGTCCGGTGCAGAACGAAGGCATGGAACCCCACAGAAGCACTAAGAAGGGCTTGCATAGGGTTTCTCTCCGTGCCTCTGCACCACAAAAAAATAGAACATTCAATTTTTTTGCGGTGCAGACGAATCACAGACCCATTCAAGTTGAATGGGGTCTGGTTCCGTCTGCAGAATATGCACGGATGTTGCCTGTGCATTGGGGACCGCAAATTGCCCATGTGCCCTTAACAAGACGGTAAATGAATGTGCCCTATGTACATCACGCCCCAAGGGATTTATTACACCAACAGATTATCCGACCAATATCTGTCCAATCAGACCAATAGTTGGTGTGTATAACAAAAGATCTGTGTTTTTTGTGTAAACTGCCATCAATGATTGGTCAGAAAATCTGTCAGATAATCTGCTGGTGTAATACAGTCCTAAGTGTCCTAACTTTAAGGTTTGGGTGTCTCCGATATATTGACTCACCTTGGATATCGGCATATATGGAATAACTAATAATGTTTCTGGTACATTCAGTACAGCTGTTGAGTTTCAACGTAGTACTGTCACCCCTGCTGATCTGATAGGTGGAAGTATAGAGGAAACATGGTTCCATGTGTGTGGCTATGTGCAGTTCCATATGTGCTTTCAGTAAATGACTCTGCTTTGTGACGCTGAGGACTGAACTTTTTATCTAGAACTTTTAGTCTCTTCCTGGCGGAATGTGCAATTAACTAAGTGAAATAAATAACTTTTTCTTCCCGGTATCTCCTGCCCCCTGGCTAATTTATTGCAGTGGATTAGCTTCAAAAGATTTGGATCACTCTCTGCGTTAAAGTTTATTTGCATGTTTAAAGACAATTGTCAGGGTGATGTATGGAGGAAGGGAAGATTAGGGGGCAGATAAGGGACTTAGGGGCCATTAGTTCAGTGTTTGAATTTGGGTTACTGGCTGCTGAATGTTATCAGGACTTTCATGTTTGTGTGGACACAGTTAAAGTTTGCTTTCCACACTCGTAAAAGCCTCGGGTCATTCACTGGGAAAAGGGTGCACGTCATCTGTGAGGCCACAGATAATGTTGGACTAATAGTATCAGCATGCCCTACCAGCTAAATTACCATAGAGGCCTATACTTATATGCGTTTGCAATTCCAAGATGAGGGTATGCATATGAGCTCTTAGGCTACTTTCACACTAGCGTTTTAAAATTCCGGTATTGAGTTCCGTCATAGGGGCTCAATACCGGAATAAAATGCTTCAGTTTTGTCCCCATTCATTGTCAATGGGGACAAAACTGAACTGAAGACAACGGAATGCTCCTGAAAGCATTCCGTTCCGTCTTCAGACCGGAGAACAAACCGCAGCATGCTGCGGTTTGCTCTCCGGTCCAGGGATCCGCACCAAGACGGATCCGGAATGACTCCCAATGCAAGTCAATGGGGACAGATCCGTTTGGTGTGGACACACCAGTAATCCGGATCTGTCCTCCATTGATTTGCAATGGGGGATCATTCCGGATCCGGCTACAGAGCTAGACACATACATAAATACATACAAACAGACATACATACTCACATACTCCAGGGACGTCGGCAGCATGTCTTCACACGCCTCCTGCGCGCAGCTATGACGTTTCCCCACTGCGCCCAGCAGAGGGCGCTGTGGGGAATCGTCATCACTGCGTGCAGGAGGCGCGTGAAGACGTTCTGCCGGCGTCCCTGGAGTATGTGAGTATGTGAGTGTGTGAGTGTGTATGTGTGTATGTCTGTGTCTTGTTCCATGTTAACATGTGTGGGGCCGGAGCGCTGCTCCGGCTCCACACATGTATCACCGTTAGCACGGATCCGTTGGCACCCTTTAGGTGCCGGATCCGTGCTAACGCTAGTGTGAAAGAGGCCTTAGAAAGCTCTGTCTCTGATGCCACCAGATGTAAGGTGACTATCCTGTAAGTCAGTGTTTGACCTTTTAAACAGGCCTTGAGATGCCCTCTTCCCAGAATTCCAGGGTAGCATTTACTGGCCTATAAGACTCCTCACGTCATTCAGGTGCCCATAAGTAGATATAGTATCCCCAGGTCTATGATGACATGGTGGAAGGGGTCAGCTGTCGGCCCGGTCTATAGCCAACGTAAAAGCCGCCACACACATTAGTGTATCATCAGCCAAACCCACTGAGAACTAGGGTACGTTTGACAACCCAATGTGCGTGGCTACTCTGTGGGCCAAATTTACTTGGCATAAACTTAGACCGGCTGACTAGACCTGCGGCAGATTTATCACAGGGGCTCAGGCCAGATGATAACTCTAGTGCAGGACTAGATACTTTTGACTAAATACTGCTTGGCTTACTCTGAGACTGAATTGTGGAACAATTTTGGCACTGGGAGCTGGGGTAATCAAATAATTTGTGACTTTTCAAGATTCTCAAGGCTTTTCAAAAGAGGTGGGCCTAGTTCAGCCGAACCAGATTTACTATAACTTGCGCCAGAAACTGGTGTAGGCAGGTGCGTAACTACCATAGCGGCAGACCATGTGACTGCTGGGGGCCAGGCCAAGAGGGGGCCCAGTCTTAGTTGGGATTCTCTCCTCTTCTACTGGAGGTGAAAACTTGGTCAGGACTCTACCCTATAAAGGAACAACTTTTAGCAAATGAGGCAGTGGAAAAAATGGCCCAAGGGTCATTGAAAGGGGTTTAGGCGGAAACCCTTCTGTCCTGTGAGGGGGCCTGGTTTGATCCTTGCTATGGGGCCCTTACTTCTCTATGTACGCCACCGGGTGTAGGTCAGATCCCAAGTCTGCGCCAACGGGTGTAGACTTGAGTTTCTTTCTTATGACAGGGCAGAGATGCCCTAATTTACTAAAAGCCATCTGCCTCTTAATAAATTAGTAGCAACTTAATCCAATGTACAGGTAGTCAGGACTGGGATATGGGAACGCCAGTCTTGATAAATCTTCCCCCTTTGGCGCCACTTTTTAGAGAGATTCTTGGCACAGCCACCAACACATTAGTACCTCTAGGCCTACGTCCATGGTGCCATATGTCAAGGCATAGACTGTGCCATAGGTTTATGGGTCTGTGATATGGTTACATTGGAGCATCCTCATTTACAGAATGCACAACATAGCCCATACTTTTTAGTGGGGGGGAGGTGGGGGGGGATTCCTGTGAAGCAGTTAGGGTATATTCATGTATGGCAGATACATTGCAAAAAAATCCTACTCACCTGAATGGGGCTTGGAGAATCCATGTGTGAATATTCCTGTATACAGCCATGTGGATGGAGCCTTAGATGGCAATAGGGAGGCAGAATCACTTATAGATTTTTTTTTTTAAACTAATTATTTATTTTTTATTCAAATAAGTGGAGAGTACTGCTTTATAGAGTACTTGCTGGAAATCCGTTGCAGCAAAATCCGTTGTGGAAGTCATAGAATAAATGCTCCGGATTTGTAAAAGGTGAAATCTTTTACCACATGCACATTCCTGCACCACATGTCAAGTTATGCATGGATTTTTCAGAAGCGAATAGATAAGATTTGCTAAAATCTCCCCACTTTGCTGGCAATTTACTAGACTCACGTCCACAGTGGCCCCATATCCCACGTGGATGTGCCCTCAACAGCATTTTTGTGCTGCACATTGATATAAACGTAGAACTCCAGATTGCTTCTGATCTCTGCAAACGTTGGTCATGTATGTTCCATTTACAGAGGCATCATCAAAATATGTTTTCTGTCAAATTTATGTATTCTTTTTTCTGTCTCTATTCGGCAAGGTCTTCATCAGTCGTGGGGTTTAATGTACTTGTGTGCTGCTTATTGTCTGCTTTCAATGCCAGCTATTTATACACGCGGCTGAAGGACATATAAGAAAAACTTTTTTTTCTCTTGCACAGATGGAATTGTAGCATGGTATGGCATAATTTCAGGAATGTGATATGACTCCGAGGGCAGGTATTGCGGTCTTACAGAATGCTCGGCTATTTGGAACAAGGTCAACCTTCTCATTTTATCCCGAGATTTATTTATTTTTGATTCCAAACCATGAAGTGCTCTGCAGCTCTCGCACATTTCTAAAGGATTTCAGGATCACGGCCGCCTTCCTTTATATGCATTAGAAGTAGCTAGAACTTGATGGGTAACGCTGAAAGGTACACAACGCATCCAGCATAGTAAGAACAGTAAGATAAATCAGATTTGGTTCAACTTTTTGGATTTTTTTTTTCTGCTAAACATCTTTTCTATTTAAGCTTCCTGTAGGCAGAGAGGAATGGGAATTTATCATGGCTCGTACTCCAGAATTCTGACTTCCAAAAGCCACAAAGTATGGGGTTTGCAACTTTTTGGGCTCATTTGTGAAAAGATTTTGCAACAATTAGCATTTTTTTCTGCACTCAATCCAGTTTTGAAAACTTGAGTGGGAAAGTATGTCTGATTAGTAATGTTAATTAGTTTCACTCCAGATTTAATTGCAAACAGGTCTCAATCTCACTCAATACGGAGGTGGCATAAAAAGTTTGGAGTAGCATTTCTAGACAACAGTGCTAGGTTTCAAAGGGTTCTCTGGGTTCTGCTTAAAATCCAGTAGCCTTCTGATCCCACGCAAGATGGTTTACACAGGACTTACCCCTCAGTCACACATCTGATTCCACCATCTCCTCTGGACTCACATGACCAACAGGACTGAATGCAAGCTCTTCTGCTCAATTTAATGCATTCCCAAATCTTCCTGTTTAGCTATATAGGAAGATTCAGGAACACATCCAATCAGGACTTAAGTGGCACCAGTAAGGATTATGGAGGCAGGTTGGATGGCTCCAATGTTAGCACTTATATTGTACTGGCCTAGTAGTAGTCTTGGTGATGGGTGTCTTAGCTGTAGTACCTCACCCTACAACAGTGTTAGGTGTCTTCGCTGTTCACTCTGCTGTCTGATTTCTCTCAAGTATCTGCTTGAGTATCTTTTAAGTTATTCTCTCTGAAGAGTCCTTCTTAGGAGTAGGAGCTCTGCAGTGTGCTTCCTTTCCTCTGTCACAACAGGAACTTGTTCTCCTGACAGGAAGCAGGACCAGCCCACTGCTTCCATGAGGGGAGGAACAGGATGGTTAGACCTGTTCCTTGCCAACCATTACCATCCACATCCTTAAAGGGGTTATCCAATAATTATTATTGATGACCTATCTTCAGGATACAACCTGAGACAGCTGATTGGCGAGGGTGCCGGAACTCGGACCCCCGCTGATCTGATAATGATGACCTATCCTGGATGACCTATCACTGAATAACTTCTTTAACTGGTAGATACGGCCAAGCATACAAAAATACCATACATAACAACACAAACTATTTATAATAAAAGCATTTGCAAATACCCCCAGGTCTGGGGTACTGCACCTGCAGCCAATCGGATTCGTCATGTGAGGTGACAGAATCAGGAGCACAATGGAGGGCTAAATACTGAGGAAACTATCTCGCTTCCACAAGCTGCCGAATTTTTATAAAAGCCCAGAGAACTCCTTTAAACATGCTCCAAATGTGTCAAACATTTGACAAATGGTCATAAATTACTCCAACTTAAGCAAGAATTACCTCCCTGATCCATGTCCAAAAACCCGTAGCAATGGCAGCCTTAGTAAATCGGCCCTGATTTATTTATTTTTACAGTTGTCATTACAGAAGTACATTTACAGAATTCATTTTATCAAATTGTTTTTCGGAGAAAGTTGTAAAAATTCTCTCCTCTTGAGAGCTGCTCCCTTTCTGCAGGATTGCAGTTGCTGTGTATTTTTATACACAGTTGGTATAATAAGGAGCACATACTCTCCTTCCCAAGTGTTCATTAATTTGTAACATTATCTTGTCCCCATGCTTGAACTTCACACTCAGATTGGGTCTACAGCCCATGAAACCACCTGTCAAAATGTCAACGAAAAGAAAAGCTTCCCATAGAATGTGTAAAAATATTTGTCAGCTTATCCTCAAGGTATTTAAGAATCCGAGCGTGAAGTGTTGATTGGTATATTTTTGGGCAGATTTGGTCATTAATCTATCAGCGTTGTTTTTTTCATTAGGAATTTCCAAGTGCTGATCTAATGGTCCGTAGCTAAAAAGTAGAGTCATGGTAAGGATTGGTTCCATACGCTTAACTTAAACTTGAACTTAAAGTGGCCCTGGAAAAAATACTAAAAGTGGCTCCGTTTTGTAGTTGGGTCCAAATTTATGGAAGGCAGGGCCAGCAATACCATATTGTGGTACATTATACCGCCCCAACAGAACCAAATACCACAGTCCATCACAAAATACTGCTGCCAGCAGCACAAAATACATCCCCAAAAACTTCCACTGGCCGGCCATGAGGAGGGCTCAGGCGGCCCTCTGGGCATCGGCTCACCGGGAAATTCCTCTGTAAGGTCTATGGCCAATCTACTCCACTTCCCCATGCCAGGGAACCTAAAACTATGAATTGATAACTTGTGTAATTCATAAAAGAGCACTAACTTGGCTGGGGATACGTGTATTCTGAATGGGAAGAGGGGGATAAGCTACACCCAGACTCCTTTTGTGACACCTCATCTCCTCAAGAAAAAATAAATAAAAATTGGCATGTTGAAATCCAACTGCCCAGTCCTTATCTCCCCTGACATCTATTGTTGAGGGAGAGTCAGGACGCTCTTATATAGATTACTTGGTTAGCCGATCCCATTGTTCGACCGGCATTAATCTATTGTGTATGGCCAGCTTAACACTCAGTTGCTCACATAGCAAATAGAGAAGTGGTAAATTCTAGGTTTGCCAAATTGCCAACTGATATTTTTGATCCACTCGTGCTTACGTTGGGTGAGTTAAATGGTCACTGTGCGTTTAGCAGATATTGCATAAATCAATAGTACAGGTCACACCAAGAAACTTTGTAATATATCTCATCAGAGAAAATCCCCTTTTTCTCCCTCTAGCAGCTCACTCCTCTTCACCCCTGCTCCTTCATAGACTTCTATGGACAGCATGTCTGTGTGTCTCTCAACGCTTTGTCCTTACTCTTCACCGCACCCACCCCCTCTTTACACTTCAACGGGCAGCCTGTCCTGTTTGGTGTCTCAACACTTCCTCCCTCCTCCCCTCTCCATAGACTTCCATGGGCAGCATGTAATCTGACCTGTCACTGAGCTGACAGGCCATCTTGTCTTTCAAGACAGATTATGTTCAATGGACTAGAAACTGTTTTGATGGAGTTATGGTGTCCATAGACATACAGTAAAGGCAGATTTAGACTGCCTGAGTGAGCAGGCAGTTATCGGGAAAGGACTGCTCGTTGGTGGAGGTGAAGAGCTGCGTTTACAGGCAGCAATCACCTCCACTGTATGGATGGATACCATTGCTCGTCCTCATACAGATTCATTGTCACACAGCAGCACCAGAAATTATTTAATGTGCTGCATCAAAGGTCGATCATCAGGTGATGGAAAGCTCTTATCGGGGAAAAAGCATTCATAGTAACGTTCTTATGGTTTGTCATGTTCTTACATCCCAATGATAAGAGTCATCCTTGGTTTATCAAAATAGTAACCCTAAGGTTACATTAATTTTCTGCACTGGTTTCCATGCGGAAAATCTGCAGCATAATACAATGCCAGCTAAGTAGGTAAGATTTTCAGTGCGTTTCACCTGCGTTACGTATTTTTAATACAGCAGCATCTCAGTTGTTTGGGAGGATTTTCAGCGCAGTAACACGCGCAGATTTTTGTGCAGAAATGAAATGAAAACCGCATAAAAATCCTTTCTGAAAATATGCATAAGCCGCACTGCCGTGTGCATAGACCCTGAATGGTCAGCTGTAGACAACTACAGGCAATTTACAACAAGATCTCCACTTGCACCATCAAGAATGTTCAAATTACCATCCACATCTACCAGCATGAGGCCAAAAGACAACAAGTCAGAGTTCGTGGCAGGCAGGAGTGGTAGGAGGTCATGGTTTCAATGACAATGTAGTAACCACTGCAGCAAAAGCCAATTAGTACGAGTTTGCAATAGCTGAGATGTAACCCGAAGAGGAAGTGAATTAACACGTGGAGGCACATGACTGTGTACACACTCGTTATATGTGGAGGTTCATTAGTGATTTACAGTGGATTATCTTACGGCTTATCCATCATTTACACCACATATGACTACAAGGAGCCATGTCCTCATGGAGTGTCTAACTTTTTTATACAATTTTGTATTGTACAATTTAAAATAATAGATGCTTCCTTAATCTGTATTTCAGGTTTATTCAGTTTTCATTGTTTGTGAATGGTAGGACACAAATTAGAATATATCTTGTGTAGAATAAAGATTGACTTAGAATTAGGCCTTAGAATTAAATATAGAATTAGAATTAGGCCTTAGGCTACTTTCACACTAGCGTTTTTATTTTCTGGTACTGAGATCCGTCATAGGGGTTCAATACAGGAGAAAAATGCTTCCGTATTGTCCCCATTCATTGTCAATGGGGACAAAACATAACTGAACAGAATGGAGTGTACCAGAATGCATTCCGTTCTCCATACCGGAGAGCAAACCCCGGCATGCTGCAGTTCTCTTTCTGTCCTGGGAAGCAGAGCAAGACGGATCCATTATGACCCACAATGCAAGTCAATGGGAATGTTTCCCCCGTTTTCACTGACACAATCTGACACGATAGAAAACTGAACCATCCGCCATTGACTTTTAATGGAGTTCATGACGGACCCTTCTTGGCTATGTTAAAGATAATACAACCGGATCCGTTCATAACAGATACAGATGGTTGTATTATCAGTAATGGAAGCGTTTTTGTTGAACCCTGCCGGATCCAGCAAAATGCTAGTGTGAAAGTAGCCTTACTTGTTTGTTCGGCCTCTGTTGGGGGGAAACATTGGGCATGTCAAGTGTCAATGTGCCCAATTGTTTGTTCTCATGGAAGATAAAACACCATCAGAGCAGCGGCAAAAGGATCCTTTACACAGCCCAATGGAGCAGGCGATTGTCGGGAAGAAAGCGTTCCATCCCGGTAATTGCCTGCTCGTCAGTGGAGGCGAAGATCTCTACTGTCGTCACTTATCCGCATACAGATTTATTGTTACTAAATCTTAAATCATCGATTCTGGGCAGCAGACTGCGCTGTGTGAACCCGGTGCCCGGAAATGATGACTTGGGTCTGCATACGGATGTTCATCCCCGATAATCTTCCTGAAAATCGAGTACTGTACAGCCACCTTTACTCTTATTTCCCCTTTCATAATTCTTACTTGTCAGCCGATCCAACTGTAAATGTGAATGGGGAGCAACAGCTGTTGGCTGCCAGCTATTGAGGCCTCATACGTACATGCAGTACCGCCTGTACTAGGCCATCTATGAGAAATTCTTCATTTCTTGAGGTTTGGTGGCTCAGTGTATGAGAACTGAATATATATTGAGGATTTGGGACCAGCTAAATGTGTTATATGTATAGTGTCCTCCCAACTCTGACCAATGATGGGGGGGCAGAGATTTAGAATTAGGCAACCTGAATTTCAACACTCGATCATTTGTTTTCTCACGTGACATAAGCCGCCACTGGAGTTGTCCGACGGCAGCTTGCTTCCCTCCACATGTGCATTCTTGGCTTCACCACGTGTGCAAGGAGCTGCCAAGAATGGTTGCTGGCTAAACCATAGGCTATTGAAGGAATATGGCCGCCTTCAGACTGCTGTGTTTGTGCTTGAGTGTCGTCTTGCTTATAGATCCATCTTCATGACTGGGTTGCAATGAAGACCAATTAGAAATAATCACTTGCGGCATCAGGAGATGAAAAACCACAGCCACATTTCTACAAGACTATTTGAAAGTCTGGTGAAAGGGTCGGTGTCCCTTTAAGGGTCCTACGGCCATGTGAATGAATTGACGGCACAGACAAGCCGCGTGCATTGGATCAACTTTTTTGAGTTTGACACAAAGTTTTTAAGATTGATTCATTTGCCCAAAAATAAAAAATCTCCACAGGGACTCCTTCATGAAAAGAGAAAATTAAATGTGCAGAAATAATTGTACATGTTCTAGTTCAATGAGAGCTGAGCTGAATATGCCAGGGGTGCATTAAAAAGGAATGCTATTGATTTAATATAAGTGAGGAGAGCCCAGATGAGCAATTATGTTACGGGAATGTAACACACCTGGTCTGCGGATGAATGAAGTTTGTGAAATCTCCAATTTCATATCGCGCCTAGAGCACTCAATCACGGATCTATCACTTTTTAATGTAACACCCGTCCTCAGAAATCTCCCTGTATTGCTTTTAATGGTTCCACAAAAATGAAAATTGCTAATGTTGAGTAGCAGAAAGTGTTTGAAAGCCGGCCGCTCTGAAATTACCAGTGTCATCGGTATGCGATGCTTGGCTTTTACATTTCTAGAGCAGTTTTTTTTTTATGTCCTGTGAACATTTCATTCAACATTTCTTACGTCATACGATCCTGCTGTGATTCACAAAAATGCCTTCCCCGTAAGGTTAACCTTTTCATATCAGTCAGAGCAAGAGTGTGAAAATGTGCTGTTAGGGTGCTGTCACACACTCAACTTTTTGTGGCAGTTTTTTGAGCCAAAGCCAGAAGTGGTTTGGAAAGGAATGAGAAATATAAAGTCAGGACCAAAGCCTCTTTATACAGGTCAGTGACCGGGGCAATAATCATTGCCCTGTGTAATGGTGTGACCGATCACCAGATGAAGAGCAAACTCTATGATAAGGTGAAGGCTACTTTCACATTGGCGGCACGGGTGTCCGACAGGTGAACAGCTTTCCGGATCCGTGCTGACGCTACTGCACGTCTGCGGCTGGAACTACACTCCGTCCCCATTCACTATAATGGGGGCGGGCCGGAGTTCCGGCCACAGCATGGCAAACATGCCGAGAGGTGGCTGTACTAAAATTACAACATGTCGTAGTTTTATTCCGGCCGCCTCATCGTATCGTGCTGTGGGCGGAACTCCGGCCCGACCCCATTATAGTGAATGGGGACGGAGCGTACTGCAGACGTGCAGTAGCGGCAGCACGGATCCGGCAGTCTTTTCACCTGCCGGACACCCGTGCCGCCAATGTGAAAGTAGCCTAAGGCATCGCTGGTGCAGTCACCTAAATCATTGTTTCTGGACAGCAAATCATACCGTGTAAACAGCGACCTACTGCCCAGAAACATTGAATCTGTGATCACGTGATCATACCTTCCCATACAGAGGAGACGATTGCTGCATGTGAATACAGTTCTCACCTCCTCTGATGAGCAGGCAATTATCGGGAAGGAATGGTTTATTCCCGATAATTGCATTCCTTGCTTTTATGCTTAATTTTTTTTTAAGCAACTTTGGAACCATGTTTTGTTCTGCCATTTTGCCCCATAGAGACGAGATCAAAACTGCATAAGGCCCCTTTCACACGAGCGAGAGACTTGGACGTCTCACAGTTCTGGACTGTGTTGGATAATGCTGACAGTGTTATCCAATACATTCCAGAACTGTAAGGGTTACATAGCATCATAAATCAGTATAATGCTATGTAACTCCCGTTCAGTGCCGGGAGTTCAGTACACTGCACACGATGCGGGAGACGTACGAGTCTCCCGCTCGTGTGAAAGGGGCCTAACAAAAGCCAAAAGCTTCAGCATGCTACATTTAAAAAAAAAAAAATCTACATAGTAACATAGTGCGTTTCGCTGTTGTGTCCAGACTTTCACCTAACATTTGAAGTTGAAAAAAATAGCAAAAACCCACCAAAAACTGCGAAAATGGCATTCATCATTTAGAGGAAGTGAATACAAGGCACTTACTAATGTATTGTAATTGTCATATTGCCTCCTTTGCTGGCTTGATTGAGTTTTCCATCACATTATACACTGCTCATTACACTGCTCAGGGATTATGACCACCCTGCATTCCATCAGTAGTGGTCGTGCTTGCACACTGTAGGAAAAGGCAACGGCTTCTCTGGTGGCCAAGACCACAGGGGCACGCAGAGGCCGCCGCCTCTTCTTATAGTGTGCGAGTACGACCACCGCTGCTGAATTGCAGGGTGGTCGTAACCCCTGGAAACGAGCCGTGTATAATGTGATGGAAAAATTAAATCAAGCCAGCAAAATAGGCAATATGGACAATCACAATACATTAGTAATCAAGTTCTCTACTTGATAAATGCCATTTGCTAAAGTGAAACAACCTCTTTAATACCTCAAGAATAATGAGATTGTGTGTCTTCCATTTTTTTTCTATAGTTTTTATTTATTTATATGTCTATATTTATTTATGTATTTATTTATTTATTTTGAGTGTGAATGGTGGCCTTGAAGCAACAAGCAAAGCAGCACTTCTGTAAAATAGAAGCACGGATAACCCATGTCTACCTGGCGGATTGTGTTAGTCCAGGATCACAGTTGTGTGACTTAGAGGAGTTGTCCTGTGGGCAGATATTTTTCTGTACTTCTGTCTTATTCAGGAACATCCTCACACCTGCCTGGTATGACAGATTCCTGGGAACAATGAATAGCATCCTTAGGGTAGATTCACACGTGGCACTGTTGCTGCAAATGTCTCGTTTACCTGAATGAGGCTTGTAGAAATCCATGTACTTGCCGCCTAAATGATCCCCTTCAGATGAATGGAACTGGTTCTTCAACAAATCTGCGACAGTCCGTTTCAGTGACAACCCTCTATACTGACATGTGAGAAACTGCATGGACCTATTTAGTGAGTTATTTCCCATGCACTGTCTGTCCACCTTTTGCCCGCATTGACCATATGATGTGATAGAGCCTGTGTGTATTATGTATATTAACATCAAGGTCATCTAGCCTCAATAATCTGAGAAAGTTCTGCTTGTGAGACCACGATAATCCCATTTAGCACTTACTGAAATTATAATATTGGACAAAACCGTCATTTCAGTAATGGGTTCAAAGCTCAAGCTCTCCTCAATGTAAGCAATCAGAAAGGCTTCCCGGGAGCACAGCCGTGGGTAAGAAGTAGTCTCGATCCAGAACTTGCCCATATTGACACACACACAGTACATCAGAAACCAGCATGACTTTATACTATACAATGAATACGTTTAAGAATGGACATCCCCTTTAACCGCATAGTATAAATTGGGCAATTATAAATCTCTTTCTTGTCTATGAAAATGCTTTGAGTCGGTAGGTAAGGTTTCACTGTTGGCGTGTGGCTCATGGACTTTAGTAGCATTGTGGAAGGTCCTGACATCAGCCATATCTCATGGTCAACTTTTTGGGTTTTCCCAATAAATGGGCTAATAATTAAGCATTACAGGACATGTCTCATCTCGACAACCACTTTTTGAATTGGAGGCGGCCTGGTGATCAGATTGTCCATGTGTTCTGGGTCTACCACTTAGCAGCCATCGTCATATGCCCTAATATGCATAGAAGTAGTCAGAAGTAGATCATACACTGTAGAAATCTGTCGGCCCTCAGCTGTTCCTCCCGAATCCTCCATAGAGGTGCATACTCGGCCAAGAGTACATGTGTTTTCAATGGGGAGCTGGGAATAAGCCGGTGCCAGACTTAAATGTAATGTTTGTAGCACCTTTAGGAGTAAAGATGCCCACAGTAATCATATGGCTGCATACACATTAAAGAGGCTCTGTCACCAGTTTTCAACCTATGTCATTAGATATATAGGCACATAGGGCTCTTAATCCTTTCCCCACACATACCTTTATATGCCAGAAGCAATCAGCCATTAGCCAGGAAAACGCACTTTTAAAAATATGCTAATGAGGCTTCGGAGCACCGTGGGGCGTGTTCTTCTTGTCTGAGCACCGCATCTGCGACGGCCTTCGTGTTCCTAACACCGCCCTGCATCCTATAAACACGCCCCCCTTCTTCTTGATGGACAGCGTTAGACCCTCCGGTCTAGCGCTGAAATCCCGCGCCTGCACACTTACCCGATGTATGGCGCTTCCGGGTTCAGTGAAGTGACGGCGCGTGCGCGCTACATAGAAAGTGCTTGCAGAGTTCGGCGCTGTAATCGTAGTGCGCACGCGCCGTACATCGGGTCAGTGCGCAGGCGTGGGATTTCAGCGCTAGACCGGAGGGTCTAGCGCTGTCCATCAAGAAGAAGGGGGGCGTGTTTATAGGATGCAGGGCGGTGTTAGGAGCACGAAGGCCGTCGCAGATGCGGTGCTCAGACAAGAAGAATACGCCCCACGGTGCTCCGAAGCCTCATTAGCATATTTTTAAACGTGCGTTTTCCTGGCTAATGGCTGATTGCTTCTGGCATATAAAGGTATGTGTGGGGAAAGGATTAAGAGCCCTATGTGCCTATATATCTAATGACATAGGTTGAAAACTGGTGACAGAGCCTCTTTAAATGGAATAAAACCGGGGACAACAGAACAAGAAAAAAAGACTTTGGGTATTCTGGTTACAAGTAAGCTGAGCAGCAGTACTCAATGTCAGGCAGCAGCTGGAAAAGCAAATACAGTTTTAGAGTATATAAAAAGGACATGATCCGAATGTAATATTACTTCTTTATAAATCCCTCGTGGGGACGTATCTTGAATATGGGATTTAGTTTTCAGCTTCACATGCTATAAAGGATATAGGAGAGCTAGAAAGGATGATATGACGACCAGATTAAATGAAATGGGATGGACGGTCTATTTATCATGAGAGGCTTAAAAAAAAAAAAACTCCTTAGAGGTGATGTCATTTACACGTGTGGTCAGTACAAAGAACTGGGACATGATTTATTGAATCCAAAAACTTCACAAAGGACCAGAGACATTCATTATGTGGTGATTCAGACATCAATACCGGAAAGGATTCTTTACAGATAGAGCAGTCAAACTATGGAATGTCCTACCCCAAGAAGTACTAATGGCAGATACAATATCAGCATTTAAAAAAAGGACTAGATGCTTATCTAATAGAACAGGGATCAGCAACCTTCGGCACTCCAGCTGCTGTAAAACTACAACTCCCAGCATGCAAACATGCTTGGCTATTCCTCTAACTCCCATAGAAGGGAATGAAGCATTCAGGGAGTTGTAGTTTCAGTCAGAGCACCTGGAGTGCCAGAGGTTGCTGATCCCTGTAATAGCAAATGACATTGAGGGTTATAATCCAATAATTAATGTTGTATAATTATTGGGAAAAAAGGCTGAACTTGATGGACCTGTGTCTTGTTTCATCCTGTGTAACTATGTAAGTATAAAGGTGTCCATGTTTATAGGAGTAAAGCTGACCATCTCTCTTAGGCCTCTTTCACACGAACGTTGTTTTTGCGGGCTCCGATCCGCATTTTTCACATGAAAAATGCGGACCCATTCATTTCTATGGGCCCACAAAAAATGCGGACAGCACACCGTGTGCTGTCCGCATCCGTTGCTCCATTCCGTGGCCCGCAAAAAAAAATAGAGCATGTCCTATTCTTGTCCGTTTTGCGGACAAGGATAGGCAATGTTACAGTGGATCCGCAAAAAATACGGATGCCATACGGACGCCATCCGTTTTTTTTGCGGATCCGCAATTTGCGGACCGCAAAACACAACGTTCGTCATAAAGAGGCCTTATGTGTATAGGGTAGTGATGAGTGAATTGGTTCTCCTCGATAAAGATGAACATGAATAGTTCAAAATATTATCTTGACTGTGGCCGAGGAACTTTCTCTAATTGTATTCTTTCCGATGTGGGCATATTAAGATGGCCGCCGGTCTCGCGAGAACATCCCAATCTCTGTTCAATTTTTAATCATTATAATGACTTTATATTCAGTTATTTGTATACTGGTGGTATCAATAAATAGTCTATCATTATTATTCCTACATGGTCCAGATATGAGTGCCTATTTACCTGTATTACTATAACATCCCAGTCTCGCACATCCACCATTCCTGTGAGTAGCAGGGCATACTCGAATATACGTCATTATGAATCTGAACCTGGGATTTATAGCGTGCGCCACAATCATAACGAATCATTTATAATGAAGTATTGTCCCGCATGTGATGCTACTGAATTCTTGTGAAACTGTTGGCCATATTAATATGCCCTCATCAAAAATAATACATTTTAATGCAGCGTTAGAGACAGTCCCTTGGCCATAGCAAAGGTAATGGAGGAGATTAAACAAACTGGTGTAAAGTAGAACTGGCTTAGCTGCCCATAGCAACCAACCAGATTCTGCCTTTCATTTTCCAAAGGAGTTGTGAAAACTGAAAGGTGGAACCTGATTGGTTGCTATGGGCAACTAAGCCAGTTCTACTTTACACCAGTTTGATAAATCTCCCCCAATATTTTTAACAAAAGATAATATTTTGAACAAATCGGGTTCGACCTTAGGGGGACGAACGATTCTCTCATCACTAGTACAGGGTTGTGCTGACCCTTCCTCTACGAATGATGTCAGGGGAAAGGAGGATTGGGCGGTTGACTTCCGAGGGAGACCTGGACGCTTGGCTGAGCTGAGCATGCATGTGCATGGAGGAGTCCAGAGAATGTGTGTTCTGCCAACCGCTATTGAAGGTGCATGGGCAGTTATACAGATGGTGAGGTGAGCCTCATAGGCGGCATTATGGCCGTAGTTGTTTTTCCGAGAAACAGGTACATAACAAGTTCATAGAAGTGGACATCAGGAATGTTCTTTAATTTGGTGAATTATTATTTCCAGGACGTTACTATAGAAACTGTCTCAACCCAAATAAGACCGTAGATAAGTGCAGTCTCCTGGTGGGCACCATTGTACGGCCATAGCTGCGTCCCCAGTACGAGTACACCCTCCTATCGCCTCAACCTTTTAGTGAGTAATGGGAAAAACATTTCTTTAGCTTTAAAGTCATAATAATAGCCGTAAGACGACCTGCGCATTGTATTATAGCCGGCTAGGGGCAGGCGGCGGGGGTCACAAAGTGGATACGTTAAGTAGCTGTGTTGATTTTAGGACGCAGCCATCCAGATTTAAAGCAGCATCAGGAATGATTAAACGCTCGTTACAGACATTTTTCATGCCGTTTTCTGTGATACTCCAAATAAAGCCCCACATAAAAGCCCCCTTTCTGCATGATAGGCTATGCATTTATTCAGCTAAGTCTTTCATTCTGGCTCAGATTAAAATAAAAGCTTTCAGGCTCGGCCGTTCCCCATCCTGATAACAAAAAGGCTTGAAATCCCAGTCTATGGCACTCAAAGCACAAACATTCACAGGCACTGAACACCGGGGAGCCTGAGCCGGAGAAAAGTCACACTTTACGGGAAACAAAAGTGCGGCCTCGCCGAATTCAAAGCAATGATAATAATAAAAGATCCCGACACATGAGCTGTAATGATATCCTGATCGCCGGCTCACACTGCTGCACCCCAGATCTTCAGCCGACGGGGACAAAGCCGGGGCCACGGCTATGCAGCGGGCTCTGGACCTTTCATCTTATGGTTTCTCTCTTTGTTGTGTCGAGTACAGAAGAAAATAAAAGACTGTACAATTCTGATGTACATAGATCTATCTACCTGTTTATACTCTAATCATAACTAGAAATGATGGGGCCCCACAGCAAATATTATAACAGCCCCCCAACAACTTCTTCTGAAACCCCCACTCCTGTGGCTAGTCAAAATCATGCTCTCAGACCGCGCCACCAACCGCTCCATTTGTTTCCTACTTGTATATACTGTATGTCATGTCACTGTATATACTGTCACTGGGTATAATGTCATTGTGTACTTTTAGTCCCCCTTTTGAGTTTAGGCCCCAAAACAGCCGCTTCCCCTATAGCTACACCCCTGACTCTAATTATCTATCTATCTATCTGGTATCTATCTATCTATCTATCTATCTATCTATCTATCTATCTATCTATCAATCATCTATCTATATAATATCTATCTATCTATCTATCTGGTTTATATCTATTTATCTGGTTTCTATCTATCTACCTGTTTATTTATCTGTCATATCTATCTATTTATATCTATCTATCTATCTATCTATCTATCTATCTATTCTGTCTATCTATCTACCTGTCTATTTACCTGTCATATCTATCTATTTATATCTATCTATCTATCTATCTATCTATCTATCTATCTAGAATTGCTGCCTGGTTCTTCTAATTTTTGGATTATCTATCTATCTATCTATCTTATATCTATCTATCTTATATCTATCTATCTTATATCTATCTATCTTATATCTATCTATCTATATCATATCTAGCTTCTATCTATCTATCTACAGTGTGGAGTCTGTGTTTGCATCTATTGATTACTATATCTATCTAGTATTTGTTTTTATTTCATGCCAATGATTCCACGTATCCATTTGGCTCTGTTACAATGTGTCCATCCTATTTCTGGCTTCACCCTGATAACCGGTGACATCTTGGTGCTTCATTGTCACAGATTTAATCTAATTAGGAAGTGCTCTCTGGTCTGGTAGTTCTTGCTGTGGCTACAAGTGTAGAGTGGCGTACATGTGCTAAGTCCCCAGCCGGGTCACATTGCAGAATGAAGAAGGGGGGAGAACAGGTTTATGCGCCTAAGAAAACAATGGAGGAGTCTGGATGTTTGGGAGACTTACTAAGCAAATAAGCAGAAATGCAATATTACTCCAAGTACAATACAAAACCCAGGGGTTTATTTTTACTGCTTTAGGTTTAATGCATTTGCCAGCATTCAGGGGACTGGGTTTTATAGCCCCTGGTTCCTGATAAAGTATCTGGTTGAAGTTGACCCTGCTCTTAAGAGTCAACTTCCTCTTTGTCTATAAAACTGATAGCCTGCAGAGATCAAAAGCCTTTGCCTCCTCCCTTTCCATCTTCTAAAAAAACGCCTTGTAAACAAGCATGGAGACTGAAGTGCACTACATGGCGTAAGTGGCACAGTGTCATTTTGCACCTGCATGGTCCCTTTGTCTCCTGCGTGACTTCTGAGGGGATGATTTAGGAGCTTTCATTTGCACTATTATCTTTGATGCCTCATTTCCATCACAGATTATTATCTGCAGGCAGATAAGCAAATATCGTGGGATTTGAATTTGGTTTAATGTGTAACCTAGTAAAAGGGACACAAGTGTTCAAAATTAAAATAAAATAAAAAAAAACATTCATATTCTGTTCAGCACCAACACATCACAATATTAAATGATAAAGAAGTGCATCAAAAAGATAGCATAATAATAGCTTATTTCCAACATAGTTTCATTTATAGGGACTGTTTTTATGGTGCCTTTTGATATGAACTGCAGGGTCTCTTCAATGAGAACCACTGTCCATCGGAGCTGCATCTTAAAGGGAATGTGTCATCAGAAAATGATCTACTGTTTAAATCATGTTTTTATGTTTAACATAATAAATTTAAATAATATTATTTTCATTTTCCGTGTCCAAAAACGTTAAATCCTGCAGTTTTCACGCTGTTCACTAGTCCTAATAACAGGAGCCACTTCTGGGTCTGTAAAGTTGTCTGTTTACTGCAGTTATCTGCTTATCTGTCACTCTAAGGCTGGGTTCACATCTGAGTTGTAAACTCCGACACTGTAATCCAATCACTGTATCCAGCGACAAAAAGATACTACATGCACCAGTTTCTTGTCTGGCCGAAATCAGCCTATGCTGGAAAGCTGGAGGATTACTGTTGGATCCCATTACATTGAATGGGGATCCGGCAGTGCACAGTGGTATCTGGCTATGCCGGATACGGGGAACTACAACAGTCTGTCAGAGTTCACGACACAGATGTGAACCCAGCCTAATCCTGCCTGTAATGGTATCATCAGGGGCGTAACTACCATAGTAGCAGACCATACGACTGCTATGGGGCCCAGGGCAAGAGGGGGCCCAGTCTTAGTTGGGATCATCTTCTCTTCTACTGGAGGTGAAAACTTGGTCAGGACTCTATTCTCTATTCGCTCAGGCCCCATTCACTGTAATGGGGGCGGGCCGAGGATCCAGCCACAGCACGGCAACCCCTGCTGAGAGGCGGCCGGAACGAAAATACAGCGGAGCCCCGCGCCGCAGGTGTGAAAGTAGCCTAAAGTAGGAAACTCCTCATGTGTGTTAGATTTGTGGCCAGTCCTGCTGAAAACATTGGGTTTAGCCGACAATACTATAATCTGGATGGGGGCCTTATGGCATCTCATTCAGCCAGCCAACCTGCACTGTGCTGAGGAAGTCAAGAACTCTGAAGCATTTGTCTACAGAAGGCTTCTTCGTTTTGGAGGAGTCTTTGGTTTGTCTAGCTTTAGCTAATTTGTAGAATATTTTTCCTATGAAGCCTTTCATGTAAATAAGCCTTCATTCACCCACAGGGTCTCTTCTTCTTGGAGCTGGACCTATTTAATTGATGATTTTTTTCTCTTTAATTTTGTAGAACTGACATATTATGTTATATCTTAATCCTCATTCTTTCCCACCATTCTTAGTAGCCATTAGCAAAGACTATTACCATATGGACCATGTGTGGTGTGAGTGAAAGAGGCTGATGACTGGACACAACCATATTTGTGAAGCGAAAAACATGGCTCCTTCATGTTGATGATCAGTGGAGGTTGAACTTAGGCAGCGCTGATATGGTGCGCGCCTCCTGTTCAAACAGCTGATCGGCGGGGGTGCCGGGTGTTGGTCCCCCGCAGATCTGATATTGATGACCTATCCTGAGGATAGGTCATCAATATATATAACTTTAGAAACCCCTTTAATGACCACAATTTTGTAGACTATCACTGAGCCACCTATAAAAAAAAAAAAAGGCAGACAGACACAGAGCTTCTCCCAATAATGTAGCATCCTCGGGAGTTGAGGGCCGGGATGTTTGCCTGTTTGCAAATATGTTGTAAGGTCTATTAAGAAACAACACTACTTTAGTTGTTAGCGAGATCCTTCCCCATATCTTTGTTTCTGTCATTCAGATGTGTGGCTGCTGTCATAGCTGCTTCCTACTGTGCAGGAGGTCAAGTGGCTCTGCCATGGCCGCGTCTGTCAACAATGCTTCAAATGTTGAAGGAAGACCTGGCCTGCCCGAGTATCACAGCAAGGGTTTGTTTGGTCTTCGGCAGGAAAAAAAGAAGCTTTTGTCTCCATGCAGACTTTTTGTTGAACGTATGAAAACAAACTCTTCGTAATTATTGCAACTTAATGGTCAGTCCTCTAATTCTGCAACTCTGTGACTTTGTAATTCATATATATTCATAGAATAATGTTTGAAAACAGAAAAAAATGTTTCAATGATTGGTACATACATGCAGTCAGCTACTTTATCTATAGCAATGTACTCATATCAGGATGGTCCTAGGTATATATAGTGACATAGATAGAACAGACACAGATAGATAGATATTACATAGATAGATATTACATAGATAGATATTACATAGATAGATAAAAATGAACACAGGGCTCCTAAAATGTCTTAGTCCAGTATCGGAAACACAAGTATATACATACATACACACTGTCAGACTGGGGTGTGTAGGGCCCACCAGAAAAACTTATTTTCGAGATCCACCGTACGGATGCTTGCACAGACAATGGCAAGATGCATTGCTTCTAATACCGGCACGGCCACCGCTGCATCTCCCCGTCGTGCAGATGACAACATCCAGCATTGGGGGTGGGGGGGTTAGCCAATAGCGGGCAGCGATGGGAACAAGCCTTGCTAGCCT
Organism: Rhinella marina; assembly: GCA_900303285.1. Lineage (NCBI taxonomy): Eukaryota > Metazoa > Chordata > Amphibia > Anura > Bufonidae > Rhinella > Rhinella marina. The sequence goes on along the minus strand of ONZH01006381.1, from coordinate 235,097 downwards.
CGCTTGGGCATCTTGTTCCCGTCGCAGCCTGCTATTGGCTGCCCTCCCACACAATAGCACCCCCCGCCCCCGTAGCTGGATGTTTTCATCCACGCTACGGGGAGATGCCGGTATGGGAAGTGACGCTGGTGCCAGGGAGTGAGGTAAGTACAACCTTTGTGAGGGGCCCGGATAACTTGGATAACTCCTTTTAATTATAGGGTCCCTGCAGTGACTTTGAGGAGGTAGGTCCCTGGGGAAAGAGGATACTGGCTGGAGTGCCTCTGTGCTTTTGAAGTTTTCTTTGCAATACAATGCATCTACAATAATAAACTGGGTAGTCTCTTAACTAATCTACTCAGTTTTTTATATGGCTGGTTGACATTCTGTAAGCTGCCTATTTGTATGTTGTGTACGGGTGAGGGACTCGGGGCACAACCTTGCTCAGAGGCCCACTGGGGGATTCACCTGTTCCCCTGTGGACCTGTCCGAACCTGCTTATACGTCACTGTGATTACAGCCAAGCCTATAGTTATCCAGATAGCATGGGCATAGCTAGGTGGGAGCTGTCAAGGCATGTACACCAGGTGCTGGAGTGGGTATGCCAACAATATTTTCCTTGGTTGAATGAAAACCTAGCTACAGCTCTTCAGATACAACTTGCACTTTTTTGATAACACATTGAGCCATTGTTAATTTTTTGACAACCCAATCTAGAAGGCATATTTGTCAGTAATGTTAGGTTTATTCTTTGGGGTAAATCCTACAAGCTTGTAGCTACTGTAGATTTGTCATAAAGTTTTACTGTAAATTCTAATATTTTTTAACCTGGGATGTCATGGAAGAAAGGAGACCTATAGTAAAACTGTACTGTATTGGCTCATGCTTTCACGACCTATCACTGGAGAACAGGAAAGTCTAACATGGACACCACTTGCATGAATGTGGACACCCTTGAGTAGACCTTCTCTGGTAGAGGAGTAGACCTTCTCTGGTAGAGGAGTAGACCTTCTCTGGTAGAGGAGAAGACCTTCTCTGGTAGAGGAGTAGACCTTTTCTGGTAGAGGAGAAGACCTTTTCTGGTAGAGGAGAAGACCTTTTCTGGTAGAGGAGAAGACCTTCTCTGGTAGAGGAGTAGACCTTCTCTGGTAGAGGAGTAGACCTTCTCTGGTAGAGGAGTAGACCTTCTCTGGTAGAGGAGTAGACCTTCTCTGGTAGAGGAGAAGACCTTCTCTGGTAGAGGAGAAGACCTTCTCTGGTAGAGGAGTAGACCTTCTCTGGTAGAGGAGTAGACCTTCTCTGGTAGAGGAGTAGACCTTCTCTGGTAGAGGAGTAGACCTTCTCTGGTAGAGGAGTAGACCTTCTCTGGTAGAGGAGTAGACCTTCTCTGGTAGAGGAGTAGACCTTCTCTGGTAGAGGAGTAGACCTTCTCTGGTAGAGGAGTAGACCTTCTCTGGTAGAGGAGTAGACCTTCTCTGGTAGAGGAGAAGACCTTCTTAGGTTTATATTGCCCATGTGAGAAGGGGGATAGGACCAACCAAAAGTGAGGCCATCATTCTCCATGCATATGTTCACCCTTGTGTCTCACTATCTTATATCTGCGTGGAATACTCAGTATGCAGCGGCGTAATACATTACAGTTACCGTAAATTTTTACAAAAATTATAATTTATGTACTCATGGGCAAAAGGAACGAAAAAGTCAGAGTTGAAATGGTCAGTCCTGTGTTCGTTATATTTGTGGTAAGGAAAAAGGCTGCAAAACTCTGGCAGCCTGCTAATGAATAAAATCTCGACGCGACATCAATTAACCGTCCTGGATTATGTCTTTTAACAGCGCGGAGTCGTCCGTATGACTTCACACGGTTGCAGCTTGTCCTGCTATTTATATTTGTCTGTAGGATTTGGAGACAATTTGCCTAGACCATTAGTTAAAGGTTCTGAGAAGAATTCTTCACATTCTTTGAATTTGCTAAACGTGACTGGCAGGATATCATGAGGATAAAGAGGATGAAAATCTACGATGCAGCAGCGCAGGACAGAAAACAGTAACGCGATACTTGTTAACTCAAGGTTCAGACATTTCACTGTCCGCACCAAAATAACCCCTGCTTCATGTTCCTCCTGCCATAAGTACGGGCTGGAAGCCTCTGCTCCTCTGGAATGACATGTTAATGGGGAAGGTTTGGCTGCGCTGACTTCGGAGAGCTGTGGTCCTTGACTTAGGGATTTGCCTAAGTGATAGGAGTTGTGAGAATGTAGACTTTGCTTGGCCCGTGATGTTGTGTAGTTATTGAACGTTTGGATTTATTGACACCATAATGTATGTTATCAGTATCCATATTTATTTTATTCATTTAAATACCGCTTATATATTCTGTAATGCTGTATAGAGATGATCGCCACTCACATCGCCCCCTGTCCCCTATACATTGTATAGTGGTCGTACTTGGTATTACAGCTTGGGACCATTCACTTGAAGTAGACAGAGCTGCCCATAGACCATGTGATGTACATGACATCAGTGGCCTAGGAAGAGGCCGCAGCCATCACCGGAGAGCTGATCAGCAGGGGTGCTGCAAGTCAGACCCACACTGATCAGAAAACCCCTTTAAAATGGACCTGTCGTGACCGCTACCTATTCACTGATTTCAGCACGTTTTTTCTTTCTAACCCATCTCTTTCACCCAGTGGGTTCTGTTAGTTTGTTCACTTCATACTACTCAATTGTCAGGTGGGCTGTCTCTACAGCCCAGTGTCAGCGGAACATCTCCTCAGCCATTGATACCAAGCAGTGGAAGCCACCCACATGACAGTTCCCTATTGTAGGTGCTCAAAACTTAAGGCACACATTACAGTATGAATTCATTGGCAATGCAATCCAACTGAACCAGCTCACTTTGACTCTGGTTATGAGAATAAGTGAAGAGGCAGCTAACTGCATGGAGTAAGCTGCTGTTGTGCGAGGACAGGAGGGACTGTCTTTAAACTTGTACAGACAGGACCTATCTATATCTAAATTATGGGGTCATAAGTAAAAATAAGATATATATGTTTGATATTTGAGTTGTTTGACAGATCCAAAGATCTCAAGCCAGAACGTTTTAGCATACTGGCGCCCATTTGAGCAATAAAGTTATGCAGGCAGTGGTGTCCACAAAGGAATGGAAATAGACGCCTGGCTGAGATTTATTATTAAAGAGGATGCCCATGATTTTATTTTAAACCCCCACCCTCCAGCAGTACCTGTGAAGAGATCTATACTTTCCACGCTGATCGCTTACAGCTTCGTGGCTCCTGGTCTGTATCAACCAGACTTCTGGTCCCCTCCTGTCAACTTCTGAGCAAACTGGGTCACGTGCATCGCTGCAACCAACGACTGGCCTTAGTGGTTACACGTCCTACTGCTTAGTCATGCAGTCCTGCTTAGGGACACGTCACCATTGAAGCCAGTCTGGCTGCAGCGCCGCACATGACCCAGTCCATCTGGAAGTTGACAGCCTGGTAGCCACTGAGCTAGAATGTAGTAGTAGGCAGCAGGTACATAAGTATAGATCCCTAAACAGATATTCCTAGGTTGGGGTAGGGGTGGAAATAAAAAACAAATAGTGCCCAACCTTTTTAGGTCAGTGAGAGAAAGAATCGATCTGTTATGACTTCTCTTTTTGGAATCACTTTTGGTTTTGGCTTTCAAAAACTGCATCAAGAAACCTGTTTGTCTGGCTGTATCCTTATACCAGTTGAATTCTTTAAAAATGGAGGCCATGATGCCAATTTGAATAGAGCCTTACCTTTCCTAGCATTTAAGATGATTGGCTCAGTGGTCCATACTAAGTGATGTCACCATGTACATGTGATGACATCACAGGTTTGGTCCTGTCAAGTCCAGTACAGACTCGCAGTCTGCTGTTTGAGATCAGCATCTTTTGCTTCTTTCTATTTTTTTTGTAACTTTTTGTGGCTTGAATCGTCCTGCTGCCTCATGTCAGCGGTTGTGTAATGATGTCACCGTACAGCTGTGGGTGTCATGCACCTTCTGAAATTCTATTTGAAGTCTCCATGTTTTAATTGTACCCTGAAATTACACAGTGCCTACATGATTTAAGAGCGGCCTTTGAAACATGAAAGAAAGCTGTACTACAAAAAAAAAAAAAATCCTTGAAACGCCATAAAAAAAGCAAGTGGTTATTACCTCTCCGCCTCGGTGCATTCAGCCGTAGATCAGGTGCTAGCCATTTTGTTTATAATGTGTAAGGGTTTAAAGGTGAGATTATTCAGCGGCTCGGCTGGGTGACTCTTACATATTTAACTTAGGTCCCTGCAAACAAAGAGTGACTTGTTTCCTAACTTGTCCATACAATGAGTGCAGGGAGTGTGCACTGCCCATGACTGCAGAAATGTGTGCATTTGCTTGTTTGGCAGTAAATTACAATGGCTGACAACTGTTCATTTACATTTCACGTTGTTAGAATAACCTTTTTTTTGTCGGTCTTTTGTTCCCCTGTTGTAATTATTAACTATTAAGTATGTTATGTCTGTCGTCGTGATTTGTATTCTCCAGTTGCTTTGGGAAGTTAATTGGTTTTATAACCAGTAATTATTGCACCTTTTGCAAGTAATACAAGGATCCAGTGTCCATAGCAAACACATTACAATGCATGGAAGACATGAACTGGAAAAGAAAATACAATATGTTTTGAAAGCTCTGTAATTATCGTTAGCCTGATAATATTCGGTGACAGGCTGGAGGCGAGGTTTATAGAAATACATTTACTGGTGGATGCGTACAGTATTTAGTACATTATATTTCTATAAAAATATAAGGAAAAGTTTCAGATTTTGCTTTACTGAATGTTTTCTTCTGTTCACATGTAAGGCTACTTTCACCCTTACGGTAGTCTTCTCCGGCAGGCTCTTCCGGTGGAGGAACAGCCTGCCGGATCCTTGCTACCGCAAGCCCACCATGCCGGCAGAAGTCCACTTTGGCCTCTTTTACAATAATGGCAGGGCTGAGGTCCGGCCGCAGCACGGCAAACATGCTCAGAGAGGGCCAGAATAAAAGTATAGGTGGCCTCTTGTGGTAAGCCACATCACTGGACCATACCTTTATGCTCACTCATTGTATGTTGAAGGGAACATCAACAATCTCAAGTCTCTTGCAGTTATAGGGGTTGTCATGGCGTAACTACCATAGTGGAAGACCGTGTGACTGCTATGGGGCCCAGGGCAAGAGGGGACCGAGTCTTAGTTGGGATTATCCCCTCTTTTACTGGAGGTGAAAACTTGGTCAGGACTCTACCCTCTAAAGGAACAACTTTTAGCAAATGAAGCAGTGGAAAAATAGCCCAAGGGTCATTGAAAAGGGTTTAGGCAGACCTGGTTTGACCCTTCTTCTCTATTTACGCCACTGGGGGTTGTCTCAGCAAGACAAACTCTTCTCTGAAAACAACAACCCTACTGGTAGGTGTTGGTCCAGTTTCTGACACCAGCAATCAGATTTTATTGCCAAGTGTAGTTTGATCCTTACATATAGGTCTCCTTTAGCGACCACTGTTGGTGACAAGAAGTATTACATGCAGTCCATGGTCAGGCTGGGTCCTCCAGAGCAGGAGATGTTCATACAGCCTCCAATGATGTTCTTTATTTCCTGAAATGTTGTATTTTTTATATTTATGAAGTTAAGAAAGCTACAATAACATTATGTCAAGGAGTTGTGAAGTGGCTGCAGGAGGGCCACTTGTACATTTTCTGAATCCTCTAGTCTAATCATTGAATGGAACCGAGAACCTTTTTCGGCTTCACCTTCATAATGCTTAAATAATGAAACCAGCTGCTCTTCAGCATCACAAAGACGCTCAGTCCTGTCCTTTCATCAGGCAGACACAAGAAAGGGTGTAATGAACCTCAAGCTCTGAAGGTCTCAGGAAGGTAACAATGTGGAGAAGCTATAGGGTGCCATTATTCTATGTTACCAGATACAATGGGGAGGGTAATTAATACTTGTCTAAATTTAGACAGCGTCAGAAGAGACAGGCAGAAGCTTCGCCATATTTACCACAGTGGTGCACATGCTTGATAAATTTGCTAGATAAGTTAGACACTATGGAGCATGTTTACTAATGTGAGTTCTCCAAGACATTGGTGAAAATTTCGCCAAATTGCATTTGTTGCATCTAGTTTTAGAAGCCCCACTGCGCCGAGCTTGTCAAGGGATGTAAATTACTTGGAAAGGGGTGTGTTCAGTGTTGGACTGGGGTTCCTTGGGCCCACCAAAGGAAATTATTCTGGAGGCCTAGTCCCTATGTCATCAGTAGTAGCCAAGAGGTCTTAAATCAAAGAAATAGACCATAGTGGCAAGTGATTACCTTCAAAGCCAGCTCCAAATGTTTTTTTCCTTTTCTCCTGGACCTTTGAAGCCCACTTTTAAATCAGAGCCTGGTTTGAGGCCCCATGATCCTCTGGTGGGCCAGTCTAACCATGGATGTATCTTAGAAGGAAAGGAGCATGGCATAAGATGTGTGATTTTGTCCCAAAATTACACCATAATTGTTTTGTAAAATTCTGTGGAAAGTTCAGCCAAACAGTAGTTGGTATAAAGTTGGCAGAAGTCCTTCATCAAAAATAAATGAAGTCTGATGGAACTGAGAAAAACGGATCTAAACTGAGCACAACTGATGCTCAAAATAACGGATCTGTCTATTGTTATTTTTCAGTTTTTCTGATGGATCAGAGGAACGGAAAGCTTGACATAAATGTGAATCGGCCTTATTTGTGTTTTTTGTGATTTTATTATTTTTTTGCCTTTTTAATTTCAGAGGAATCGCTCTATAGTATTTCCTTTCAGTGTTGCTATCTATTAAGTGGATCATTGCTTTAACTTGTATTAAAAACATATTTTATCATCTTGCTTGTTCCCAAGACCTGTTTCCATCTCGGATTATCTTTAATAATACCTTGCTTTTCTATAGCATGGGAACTGGAATTTTAATAATTTGTTTGCGATTGTGTTACAGAGTAATCCGGGCTCCACCCAACGTATCACAACAAAATCTCGAGGGGGTAGGCCTCGGCCATTATGTAAGACCCGACAGGTTGGAGCAGGAAGCGTTGTGTGAGTGGGTTAAAAGTGCAGACATTGTCTCCGTGATGAAGTATAAAAGTGTCACAGGAAAAGATTACTTGTATTTGCTTAGTATATTTGCTTAGTATTGTAGGGTCGTCATCAATTCAGCCAGAAGCTGAACCTTTTCTTCCCTCCTTGTACTTGGCGAACAATTATACAATTATTACATCTTTGTACGCGTCTCCCTCTGCTTACATAAGAACTTCTCGCGAAAATCAATGACGGGCTTGAAGGAAAAAAATGGAATATGTACATAATGTTGGTAGCATGATACCTTTTCCTGAGTAAGCAAATCAATGGGCTATACAATTACTGAAATAATAGCCCTTCAAGGTTCTCATTTCTTGTAGAGCGCAGTCCTGGCTGCGTCGGCAGGAAATACTCTGCGGATAATTCATACGAGATTTAGGACAATAGAGGAATAAACCTCTGGCGGTTTGCAAGCTACAGAAGTTGAGAAGTTGTTTAGAGCGTGCAGTCATAATTGTAATATGTGGGTTTTTATGTCTGTAGTGGATTTTTAATATATAATTTGGCAAAAAAAATAATTTTAGGGGATCAATACCGTAAATGTGTTTTAAAGCGTGCCTGTCACCAGAAAATCCACTGTTAAATCTGGCATAATGGGGCTAGCTCAACTAAATGTAATAATACCTTTACTAGCCTTTACTTTACCTGTTGCTTCATTCTGAAGAAAAATTACTTTTATTCCATATGCAAATGAGCAGTTAAGTGCAACGGAGGCCAGCATAACGACCCTGGCCCTGTCAATCAAGGAAAGGAAGGGGCTGGCAAAGGAAGCAGGAGATGCAAGGGTATACAGAGTGGTTTGAGACCTCCCTCAATGCACTTAGATGCTCATTTGCATATGGATTCAAAGTACTCTTTCTCCAGAATAGAGCAACGGATCACTAAGTGAAAGGTGTCATTACATTCAGCTGAGCTACAAGTTGTTGCGCCTGGTTTAACCTCTTCTCAACTTCCCCAATGCATGTACGGCAAAATATTGGTGTTTGAAGACGGCACCTGCTTCTAAAAAGAGCAGTCGCCCTAGCCGCCCAGTTTCTTCTTTCTCAAACAGCAGACACCCAGAGCTAATGTCTGTGATCGGCAATAAGCCGATTGCAGACATTTAATCACTCAGATGCTGTGGTCAGTTGTGACCAAAGCACCTGAGGCATCTGCTCCTGGGGCCCAAACAGCCCCCCCCCCCCCCGTGGTGTTCTGGGTTGCTGTTCATTCCCCGTGGTAGCCTCGGTCCCTCTGAAAAATCTGAGGCTACCACAGCATTGTCCCATAGGAATGTACTGAATAAGGATAACAGGTCAGTTTTACTACATAAAGAATGCCATAAAAACGAAATCCATAAAACTTTTTTTTAAATCCAATTTCACTTCATTTGGATTTTTTTCCAGCTTCCCACTACATATTATCCAATCAAAAGGTTATGGCTCCAGGAAAGCAAAGAGTGAAAAACAAACGCAAACACAGAAAATCACAGAGTCTTGAAAGGATTAAAGGGGTATTCCGGTTGGTTAAAGTGATCCCCTATCACCTGGATAGGGGATAACAGATCAGTGGAGGTCCTACCAGTGGGAACCCCACCAATCATGAGAACGGGGGCCTTGTAACCCCTTCATCCCCCACCTATCTGATGGTTATCCCTATCCACAGTATAGGGGATAACTTTAACCAACCGTAATACCTCTTAACAGTGAATTTTATAGTCACAGATTCCCTTTAAGGCCATGATAATAGCAATGGGATTTAGAAGTATATTGTGAAAGATACAGTAAAAAAACAACATTAATCACAATATTTGAGGCATCTGAAGTTATCAAAAAACATGAGGGGAACCAAATGATCTCAGCCAAAATCTTAACCTTGCTTGACCCTAAAGCATTACTGTTACCTTATGTCATTACCTTCGCCTTAAGAGGTTAAATTACTGTGGTGGGAAGATGAATTAGCTTATGTCCAATGTTTAGACATCACTTATAGAGATGGATGAGGGCTAAGCATATAGACATTCAGTTAGGCTCATCACAATGAGCAGAAGGTGTGTAACGTGATGGTCTCTTTAGAAAGCATGGCAACAACCAGGGGAAGGCTGAAAGAGGATCTGTCACCAGTTTTATCCTGCCTTATCTGACAGAGACTCTGATTCAAAAGAGGGGGCACTTACTTTTTTTTTTTTTTCCTAGCCCTTATCTTAAAATCCCTGATAATCAGCTCTAGCCAGACCCAGTCACAGAGCACACGCTCACAGGTCCTCAGCCTACCACTGTCCCCCACTCTGCTGATTGGTAGTTTTCTCCTTATACCCAGTATGGAACAAAAGATGTCAGTCATCCATGGGAGGGCAGGGGAGTTGATGAATATCAGGACTCCAGTGATCAGGTCTTGGTTTAGCTTCTCAATTGGGTTTTTAAGAAAACAACTAGACTAAAAAATAAGTAAATTACCCTGTGTATGAATCAGGGTCTCTCACCAGTTTAATTACAACAGGATGTTGGCACTCTACATTTAGAATCAGGCCCGATTCTCTGTGAAAGGAGGGGACCGCCAAATATCAATGCAAAGAAGATCACGGCACTCTGAATTATATTGCAGAAGGAAAGACACTTTAATTGTATCCAAATATTTTCAGGATAAAAGGCCAACGTTTCGGTCCATCCCGGACCACGATCACGGCCGTTGGTGGATAGTGGTGTGAGGGAGGATAGCATTTGTGTGGGAGCAGTTTATGCTGCCCTTAGATGGGACAGCAAGAAGCTGACCACAGATTCCCTTTCTGATGGCCATACTTATTAGATAATAGAGTTGAGCGAACTTGTGTTTCAAGTTCAGCATACAAGGTTCGGGAATTCCGTTATGGATTCCGCTACCACGGACCATAACTTATGGCCGTGGTAGCAGAATCCATAACGGAATTCTTAGGTAACCAGAACCTGAACTTTGTACGCCGAACTTGAAACACACATTAGCTCATCCCTATTAGATAACTGTTGGCTGAATGATAGCTATTTCTCCTGAACCCCCATACATATTTACACTCAGTTTGGCCACGTATGGATGTATTCTGAATGGGGAGAGAGGAGCAAACTGCTTCCAGACACCTCCGGCAGCCACTTATGAAATATATATATATTGTATATTACAGTAGAAGGCACTACAGACAGATACAGGGTGGGGAACAGAGCTATAGTAGGTCTTGACCCTGAAGACTAAGAAGAGCCTTCTGCCCCATGTGAGGTGGCCTGGTAGTTGGGTTCCGTTATGGTTTTTTCATTTTGCACAATCACTGAGCAAGGTTCCAAGGGTATCACCATTCTCCTAGGAGAAAAGGAAGAAACGCTTGATGTTCTGCAAAAGTATTTTGTAATTTTCTGCAGTCGGATTCAATAGAACTGCCATAATGTTATTCATAAGTGTTGTTAATAGCTAGTCACACGGAGGTGGCATGCTATACACAACTTGCTTCAAGCTTTTTAATAATACATTAGGTTTCTCCAACTGATAAAGTTCCTCCCCTGACGCTTTCCTCTGTCTTTACTTTTTTTGAAAGCGTAACAGGTTTGCATGCAATAAAAACTCGCCTCGGGCCACTCATCCTTCGATGTCTATTGTGGGAAAACCATTATTGGTAAGTATTCACTATTCCCTGACTGAAGTTTAACAAGCTGCCCAGTCAACGTGCAAAACGTGTTATATCCGACGGTGATGGAAAAGATTTCTTTTTGGGGATATGTCAAGTGTAGAAGAGAAACGTTAAGTGACATCGTCAAGTATAAGTTTTTGGAATAAACTGGTACTAGACTAGATAAAAAGTCTGCCAGTTATGTGACTGCTAATTGTTGTAAAGACTATATATCAATGTGTGTCATCTACTGAAATCAGAGTCCAGCTAAAAACTTCCACTGAATGTGCTCCTAGTCACCTGATGTTCACTATTACCTAGAGAAGTAACTCTGGCCAAATGTACTGTATATCCACTTGGTCAAGATATTTTATTGAATTAGTGGTTTTCTCATCTTAAACATTTATGTCTGTAAAAATCTTTCCGAATTAGGGGTTTTCCGAATTATATATTTGAGGACCTATCCTTTTCATCCGAGCACCGCATCTGCCATGGCCTTCCGGCTCCTAAACACTCCCTTCATCAATTAAACACACCCCCCTGCCTCTTAATGGACAGCGCTAAACCCTCCGGTCTAGCGCTGAAGTGCCGCGCCTGCGCCCTCATCCAGGGTACGGCGCATGCGCACTACGCTTGCAGCGCCGAACACAGCAATCGCTTTCGATGTAGTGCGCACGCGCCGTCACTTTGCTGAACCCGGAAGGTGCTCAGATAAAAAGAGCACGCCTCCTGGTGCTCCGAAGACTAATTTGCATATTTATAAAATGACTTTTCTGGGCCAATGGCTGATGGATTCTCTGATACAAAGGTATGTCAGGGGAGAGGATTAGTATACCTATGTGCCTATGTATGTAATTACATAGGTTACAAAGTGGTGACAGAGCCTCTGTAAGTTAGGAGTATAGAGTTTCTTGCAAAATCGAGTAGTCTATGTTCCCATTTACCAGCTGGATGTAATTTAAGTTTCAAAAGGAGTTGAATGTCTGTCTATATCTATCATTAGTTCTTGAGCGAATCGAAGTTCACGAAGTGGACTTCGATCTGAATTTCCGAGAAAATTTGATTCGCCGCAAAGCCGAATTTACTCGTGCTTTGTGGTAACTAAAAAAAATTCATACTCCTCTCATCCATTTGCATGCAAAGAGCCCCCTGTGGTCATCTTTATTGAAGATCCCTCGCAAAAATCTTGTATCTCATATGACATTACCATGCACCACGCAAGATTATGCCCAGAATCGAGATGGCTGCGGCGGCCTTTTCACGATCAACTAGATAAGGTATTTTTAATAAGATATATATATTTTTTTTTAACAGAGCAACCCCTGACAGCCCTCAAGGGTCATCTCAAATGCCCCGAACAGCGATGAACACGGCATCTGAGGGGTTCAATGACGGGGGTGGCACAATCACCGCTCCCCATCATTGTGCCCACTACTCGCCAAAATTCAGTGAAACAGTCAAATCAAATTTTTGAGATCTTTGCTCATCTCTATATGTCATCTATTTTCTTTTTTTTTTTTTATAACACTTCCTTTTATCCCTCCTTCCTACCAGACGATAAAGCTGTAATCTGCAAGCTGTAGCTCTCAAGCTTTAGACTTGAATAGGTAGTGTACACTTTCCAGCAAACCTCTATCACTAGGTGTTTAGTTAAAGGGGTTGTCCAGAATTTTTTTTTTTAAAGTGCCCTAATATCAAATGTGATAAAATAAAAGAATATAATAACCATAACTCATTTTACCGGTGATTCCTCTATCCCTCCAGAACCACTGCTCTGATGGTCCCTGACGGTCTTTTTACTCTTTCCTTCATCAATGATGTACATCCACGTGACCACTGCAGCCAATCACCAGCCTCAGCCTGTAGGATATGAGACCAATGAGGTCAATAATAGGCTGTAGAGGTCATCTGGATGTGTGTTATGTCATCACTTCAGGACAGGTAAACATAGACCGAGGAGGACCATGGGCACCGCAGTCTTGGAGTGGCAGGGGGTTATGATAACAACATTTTTTGCACAATTACAACTTTTAGCATTTTTTTTTTAGAATCATGAACAGCCCTTTTAAATTATTTTTTAAAAATCGGACATCTCAAGATCTCGGAATACTTCCTGGCAAGTATAAGATTCATGGAGTATAAGCCTATGTAGGTGATGTGCATAATAAGTGGCTCCTAAGAGATGATACAGCTACTGATTTCCCATTTTGACCCTTGAACAAAAGTTCTACCTTGTAACTTCCCATCAGATATCTATGCCCGCACGGCACTGTGATTTATCATGAAGACCGAGCTGTCATGTCAGATCACATGATATTAGACTACACAGGCTGGCTGTAATATCTCCCAAGCTGCTTGTGTATTACGGTGCTGCCATACAACCAGCCCCAGACATCGAGATGTTTCATACGTTTCTTTCATATGAGCTCTTCTTGATCCTCTCACATCTTCACTTTGTTATATCTAATCAGCATCTAAGACGTGTCGTACCTTGCCTGCTTAATGCTTAATAATGTTCCTCCTGCGTAAGATGACAAGATGTGTGTGATTGAGGAGGTTATACCTGAACACTTTGTATAAGCGCTGTGTTATCATACAAAGCACCAGCTCAAGCAAAAGAAAACACACTGGTAATTATAACTCTGTATTGTATATCATAAAGATAACTTAAAGGGATTTTCCCACCGTAGATATAGACAAGCACTCATGCCAACAGTCTTCATTGTGGTGGGACATTCCTGCAAACTGGACTGCAAAAGTACCATGGTGCAGATGTTTGGGAGCATTCTTGGACAGTTTGGGGGCTTCCCGGAGACAGGCTTAAAGAGTCCCTGTACTTTGGAAAAATTTTTGATATGTCATAAATAGAGATGAGCGAATCATTGAAAAAATTATTCGCCGAACTTTTCCAAAATTCGTGTATTCGACGAATAGATTCGTTGTATTTGCGTACAAAATATACGTTATTATGTGCTATTAGCGAACATTCACTCACTAATAACGATCGTTCATTTACAAATTGTACGCAACTTCTTAGGAGACGTACGCATGAGCGTACAAATAGCTTATGAATCTCAGCGTACTATTGTCTAAGCAATTACGTAATACGCAGGCACGTACGAGGAGAGGCCGCGGCGTGCACTCCTCAGAGGCAGAGCGAATATTCGAGACACATATATGGTAAATAGTGCAAATACATTATTATAAGTATAATCATTTTAAATATCACCTACCTAGTATGCTCACGGACACATTTAAGTCTCTTTTCTTCTGACGCTTGTCATAGAACTGGAGCAGAGTCCCAAACTCAGTCGCAATTTGTAATCCACATAGGTAAAATTGTAATCCAAATGGGTAAAAAAATAGCAGCAAAGGTTCCCTTTAAAAAACCCTCTTTCGAGGGGCTCCCCAAATAACCTGAAAAGGGGGAAAAAAGGGATGAGGCGCACGTATGCGCAACTTGGATAAAAAAACTTTTTTTTGATGGGGGGGAGTCCTAACAATCCATGGCCATCAGGGTGAGGACAAACGCGGGGCAACAAAACTAAAAACAAGGGCCAACTAGTGCCCACCCTTCAGGATAAGTCCATGTTATGGCTCCCATAAAAACTGCTGGAATTACTTAAAGGCCAGCAGGTCCTCCTCACTGCTGCTGGAGCTAAAGGACATGAGAGGGCGCTCCTGCCTCATCATGAAAGCGGCCCTGGCTGCGGCAGCAGACCCCCGCCGACCTCTCAAGGATGGTCTTCTTGGTGACTGGGCTGTCACACTGGCAAAGGCAGTGGTAACTTTGGCCCTGCCCATCACTCTGTAGTGGCCAGATCCTCCTGCCGGCATACCAGGTGACAGAATCTCTGGCTGTAACGGTAATGGTAACGCTCTTCCACGAGCGGCGGACTGTGCGGCCTGCAACTGCCATGGGCATGGCAGTTGGTAGTGGTACTGTACCACAGTTGGATGGTACACGAAAGTGTTCGTGGTCATCTGTCCCACATGAAGGATCGGTGGCGGCAAATCAGGAATCGGGGGTTCCGGCTGATCCTGACCTTGGGATTTCTCTTCAAGTCTCAAAGTCACAAGCCTCTTCTGCAGCCTGGGCCTCCTCACTCCAGTCTTCTGGGGGCACTGCAGGAGTAGGTGGTCGCTTTAAGACTTTCACCCCAGTAGCAAAGGGGCCTTGGAGGCTCTTCATGGGGGTATACTCCACGTAATCCCCTGCATGGAGATTGTGGAGTACGGGTGGAAGATATAGCCGCTTAACCGAACGGCGGTTAACATATAATTCCTCCACCGTCTCCTCATCGCCGATGAAACCGACTCCCCGCTCCACGTTGAACCAAATAACGGTTCCCCTTCGGCGCTCCAGCTTAGGGTCACCGGACCGTGGGTGCTCCAAAACTTGCACCACCCACTCCTCCACCAGCTTTTTATATTCCCAGAGGGTCTGGGCGTTCCAGGTGACAGCCTCAGGGACCATCAAATTCTGGCGTAAGGAGTAGTCCTTGCGCGGCGGAGCGGGAACTCCTGCCGCCTCCGCCTTGCCAGCCAGTGGAGTCACCACCTCAGCAGGCACCTCATCCGACTTCCTGTTGAGCTGTGAGAGATAGATCTCCTCCGGTTCCTTCTCCTCATAGGGGTCGTCTGCCCACAACATGCTTCCCTGGTCAGGACCTCGCTGTCTCGCCGCCATCTTACTCTGCTGACTTGCCACGTCTTCCTCGCACACAGGAGAAGTGGGTGGAACTACCAGGGAGGAGTCTGCATCGCTGAATAGAATTCGTACGCAACAGCGTGTAGAGTAACTACCAGGGAAGAGTCTGCGCAACAGCGTATAGAGTAACTAAATTATACGTAGAATAGCGTATAATTTAGCGGACAAACTACGTAGCGATGCGTACAAAAGCGAAGCGAATCACCTAATATTCGGATTCGCTTCGCAGCTGAAAAATCCCAAGATTCAATACGAATCAACGAATCGACGAATCGCTTCGCTCATCTCTAGTCATAAAGTTTTGATTGGTGGAGGTCTGAACACTGTGACCCTGGCCATTCACTCTAACTCTTCACTGCATGTGATGAAAGTGAAATGGACTCGATAGAAAATCTACGCCCATCTCGAAGACCTTTCTTGTAGTGAGAAGAGAGAGCACGCTATGCGGACTCTTCCGTGTCCTCATTCTAGCGATTGTCGGGCAACTCATTGTTCGGAACCCCTCTGATCAAAAAATGTGACATATCAAAAAATTTCCAAAGTTCGGAACATAAGGAAACCCTTATGTCGACTTTTTGGCAACTGAAACGTTAGTCAGTATGTAAATGTCTGATAAGTGGGAGTCGTCAACGTGAGACAACCACTGCATCATGTTTTTGGGTTTTCAGAGTTATCACACTAACCGTGTCAGTCGGGTACCTTAGCTCTTGCATTTCATGTCTTAAAGAGAACCTTTTACCAAATTTAAAAATGTGAACAGTTTATGTGACCAAAATAGTGCCACTGTCCTGAGCATGGAGTTGTTTATTTTATTCATGTGCACCCCGCATTCTCAAGATATGTCCCCCTAAACTTACAGCACCCAATATGCTACTTTGAAGTGGTTAGCCACAAAGGTGGCAACCACTTCCCTTCTCTGCAATTGAAGTTTTTTTTCCTGGCGGATAGCATCAGAGCGGCCTGCTGGAGCATGATCTCTCAAGCCTATGAGACAGCGATGTATCTGTTTACATTGAAAATGTATAGAATTCACAGTAACATGCTTGGTACGCTCAACTCGCTCAACTTCATGCATTCAAAACCAACAGGGTTAACGCTGAATATCAGGCAGAGAAACATTTATGCTTCCCTTATGCCCATGGGTGAGATATAAATGCAGAACCACTCATGTATAGCACCAATACAAATTCATCTACTGCAGCTTGTGTGCAGCTGTTCTAGGTGTATAACCTTCATCAGTGCTGTATATGAAATCAATGGCTTCTGTGTTGTAGAGTGTGGAGAACACAATCACAAGCAGTAAGGAAACGACGTTTTTTACTCCTTATGGGGATTTCATAGAACCCCAACGTGTTGAGTTTTGAATAACATCCTGATTCTTCCTGATGAATCCTGACTGCTTCCTTGGACCACAGATCTATTTTTCCTATGCAAATCCAGGGTGAGAGAATGGGTAACAAGTTTCTTGAGCTTATCTTGTTTAACCCCTCTTGAGTGGAATAAGTATAGCATATACTGTATTACATTGTCCCTATATGTTGATGAATTACGAATTCCTATAGTCTTTTACTTGCCACCACATAACTAAGCCAGACCAAAGACCACCTGAGTCTCTTTCACGATATCTAGTAACCTCCAGAGGTGCATCAAATGCATTTCATCCAACCAGTCTGCACACTGCTCAGTACTGACAAGAAAAGTTCTTAAAATTTTTTTTGGGTCCAATTCTCTCTCTCTCACTGAAGAATTTGTCCAAATTAAATCTAAAAAAAAATCTGATTTTGACAAATGCTAAATTTTTTAAAAATTGGTTCAAATTTTGATTCTGAAGAATCTAACAAGAACCACAAAACACCTTTCTTTT
This sequence comes from Rhinella marina, assembly GCA_900303285.1. Taxonomy (NCBI): domain Eukaryota; kingdom Metazoa; phylum Chordata; class Amphibia; order Anura; family Bufonidae; genus Rhinella; species Rhinella marina. The sequence continues at coordinate 217,781 of ONZH01006381.1, read as the reverse complement.
AGAAGCGTTTCTGGTTTGACTTGTATGAAATATATTTTCCCTTCTGGAAGAGAGCAAATTTGCATATTATTTTCCCATGAAGCATTGCCTGCAAAAAAATCTCCAAACACCACCTAAATCTCTTCAGTTCGATTTATGCAAAACCTCCTTGACACCAGTCAACAATAAATCTTTTCCAGTGGGATTTATTGCTCCTCACCATTACTAGTGTCTTTAAGTTGTTAAAACCCTCCAAAAGGTCATGTCTCATGTTGTCTGACCCCGCTGAGATGACGCACCAGAGTTTTTAGAAGTCATGCAAGAAACACTTTATTGCTTTTTGGCTCCGTGGATGTGGATGTCATTTCCATTTGGAGGACACCTCTGTACATTCTGTATTCATTGCCTCACTGTCTGGATCCTAACAATATTCCCATAAGATATTTCATGAATGGAAGCTAAGTCTCGGGTTGAGTCCATCCCGGTCGTCACATCGTCCATCACTGGAAACTGACTCATCCTTTCAAATAAAATGACCTGTGATAAATGAGTCATCATCGGGATGATTGTTTCGGAGGCTGTAATCGAGCTCTGCTACAGACTATAGATTTTGCTGTTTGTAGACACACAAATTACTCCAAAAATGTCTCGAGCGATGAAACTTGTGAGTGATTGCCCGAACAGTTATAATTTATTTCTGCTGCATTTCTCTTAGGAACCTTTGATGATTTGGAAAACAGAACTCTTGCAGGTTTCAAGTTTCTTCATTTCTGTTTTCTTCTTTTCTTCCTTAAAGTAATAACATTTCTTTCTTGCTCCAGTGAGCAGTAGTACAAATTTGAAACCCTGTATTCACCAAGGGGCATGGCTGGAATAATGAAAAGGGGGGTGGTGGTGGTGTTACTTTGCTTAATACTGTGCACTTGTGAATGGAAGAGTATGCTCCAGGTTTATGGGATATGTGAAGGAGGGGAGGTTATGTTGTTTAGATATATGTATATAAAGAGTATAGGTGTGAGGGCCTGTCAGTTTGGAATTAAAGGAACACTACACTATGGAAAAACTGATGGCATCGTATGCTTGGTGTGGGGCCTAAAGGGCTATGCATGGTGTGTATTTTTGGAGTCCTAAATCGCCCCTTCAAGCCCTACACTAGGCGTAAACAGTGGGCGAGATTTACTAATCAAAATGTGCCAGAATTCTGGCGCAGTGCCATAAAATTGGCATACATGCTTTGCAACACATTTACTAAAGATGACCTGTCTCCTCTCCTGACAGGTCTGGTTTAGTAACTACTTGCATCCCCATGTAATAACAGTCCTGGAGCATCTATTCTTATGACTCTATTTTGTACCATTCCTTTAATATACCTGTTACAAGTTATGAATGAATTACTAGTGGTTTGAAATGAAGGTCCAGATGGGTGTTACCAGTTGAGGGTGTGTCCCTTCTAGCAGGAATAAACAAAGAATGACACAACATAGCCATATGAACAGATACTCCAGAATTGTTGTTGCAAGGGAGGGTGCAAGTAGTTGCTAACACCAACATGTCAGGAGAGGTAAAAAATGTTTTAGACACCTTTGTTACTCAACAAGGTTCATGGCAAAAGACATGTAGCTTCACTGGAAAGGGTTGGGGCTTAGCCAAAGGGAACATGGCTTAGCAAAATCGGCAAATGGACCGTGACTTAAATGTGATACTGTGTGACAAAATTTTGGTGCTTTGTGATGTCACTTTGAGTAAGAAATAAAGTTATAAAGTAGCGCCCTACCTGTAAATAGTGAAGTTGGTGGTCCAGGTGTCGGAGGTAGTGATGCTTTTTTGGTTTGTAAGCCAGCACCAGTGCAGTGCAGCAAGGTTTAGTGGCCAAGGCTTAATCTACATACCATGCCTATGCTTGGTGTTGCATTCATACATCTACTTTTTTCCAATGTTCCTTGTAATTACATCACTATCGAACCCTATTTTTAGTTCCTTTACACATTTAATACTCATACATACCAACATTTTAGCAGCATTAAAGCCCTGCCTCACTTCTGTCCACAAACCCACCTGGGATGGCCCACTTGTAGGTGGGTTTACTTAAAGGGGTTGTTAAGGTTCAGAGCTGAACATGGACATATCCCCTTCTTCACCTAAGCAGCCCCTCTGAGTTGAGCATCAAATTGTGCAGTGCAAGGGCTTTTTCTGCAGATCCAGTGATGTACCAAGTCTCTGCTAGGTGGAGACTTCTGCCTAGCAGTGTTCCCATCCCAGTGACATCAGCGGCACTAATGGGAGGGCTTTAGCATTGACATAGCCTATAAAACATTTACTAAGTCATGGCAATGCTGTAACACTTTACAGTTCTTAGGCTACTTTCACACCTGTGGTCGGGTTATCCAACTGGAATGTCAAACAGACAATGCGGGGAATGGACCAGACAAAAAATGCTGTTTTTGTCCGGCCGATTCTCAGTCTATTTGTTGGGTAGCAGCTTGATCTCTACCAGACCTTATTATAGTCAATAGAGTCCAATGGGAAGGCAGTAGTATCTGATAATGCCAGATCCAGAGAACTGTTCCGGTAGAGAACCGTTTGCCGGAGTTCTATGCCGCCGATGGGAAAGCAAGCCTTACACAAGTGCTGCAGGCAAAGCAAGCATAAACACAATAAGAGTGAGGGCTGTATAGATGAATGGGTTAATTAAATCTTTATATGTAAATTACAGCTGTCATCTCATCCCCTCTCCTCCTCCTTTTTCTTTCTTTTAAATTACCTCAAGGGTGACTGACTGCTGACAACAAAAGTGGCAAAAAATGCCAGAGAATGAAAAAATGTCAGAAGGAATTATACGTCTGCGTAAATGGCAGTATGTGCTGAAAAGACAGAGTTAACTTATGCTTAGCAGGCATTTGCATGAAAATGTATCTGAGCGCAGCTTTCAAAGAACAGACATAGCAATTAACTTGTACAACACATTTTTAAATGGCGTCATCATTAAGTTGTGTGCAGCGGTGCATCGAGCAAACAGATGTATTCCAGAGTTACACTGGGAGAATAAATGGCACATGAAGGCTGCTACTATGTTTTCCGTATTAAACCTTATTTTTATTTTATCTATGAAAATGTGGTGCTCTGTCCAGATAAGAATAGTATGAATGTATATTACATAGCTTTCATCATTTCCATATGTTTAAGGGGGTTTTCTGATGACCGAGGTATCTTCAACGTACGTTTAGGATCATGTAGTTCTTGATAGTAATGTGATCCCAGTCAATGAACCCAATGACATATTTAAGTGTCATCTCATAAGAAGCTCTCATTGGAAACTGGAACTGTTGCATTTCAAAATGGTGGCCTTAGGCATTTGGACAAAAAGTTGTCCAGTAGTTTCCTCTTGGTCTAAAACATATTTTGGAGGGGCATGTATCAACCTCTGAACCAGCAGTGTTACTTAAGAGTCTAAAACATGTCTCCCAATTCTCGGGCCCCTCCTATAGATTATACTCCCCCAGCTAACCTGCATCATTCCTGGTCTCCGCACGGCCACCACTGCATCTCCCCAGACCAAAACATCTGCTGGAAAAGCCTCCCTAGTGTCACTCGCGATGCAAGGGTGGCTTGTCACCATCGCGGCCTGCTATTGCCTGCTGCACTGCCCCCCGCTTCCTCCGCCACCGGATGTTTTGATCCGGGGAGATGCAGAGGCTGTGCGGGGATCAGGAGCGACACAGGTGCAAGGAAGTGTGGTATGTATAATCGATATGAGGGGCCTGGGCATTGAGGGACATGTTTAGGCACATGTGTAATGGTAGACCCTAATTTTCAGTGATTGGCTCCAAAGTCACCTCCAAGTGTTGACTTCTGCTGGACATTTAGGGGGTCATTTACAATCAGAAATACGCCAAATTGCAGCTGCAATCTTTGACTTTTCCCCTCTCATGACAGGTTTAAAAAAAACTCCTGTCTTAACTGACACCCTTCAAGTCCTGTTGTATCAGGGGCCTTTTATTGCTTTGGAGCCTTGGTCTCCAGAGGACTCTTTGGGTCAGTCTGAACCCGTTGGGTCAGTCTGAACCTGTTGGGTCAGTCTGACACTTAGTAGATGTATCCCCAAGATCAATGTTGATATGCCATATTTATGATGTCCTCTTCTTAAAGAACCATGCCTTATGGCAAGGCGAGTCCAGTGTTAAATCCAAGATGAATGATAAACAGTGTGCCTCATGTGTTCGTCCATTGCTAATAGTTTAATGAAAAAAGCTTTGCAGTTGATAAAGTTAAACTGAATCATTTGTCAGCACTGAGCCTTTCTGTGTCCTTTCAAGCTCAAGTTTTCTGTTTATTGTGCTGGTTTTCCAAAGTCTTTTATAGGACAAGTTAAAATAAAGGACTCCCTGTAGCCCGCAGGACCGGAGAGTAACAAATGAACACAGTCGTGTTTCATTAAAATAGTTCCTTACGAATAGAGTTGAAAGAAGGTACAAAAAAAATCTAGAGCCTGTAAAGCTTGTGTTTTTATCCTTTATTTTAAAGATGAAACATTCCCACAGTTACGGGAGCAGATCTGAGATATAATGGTAGGTGCACTATGGTCCACCGGTAACTTGAGATGGTGCTTTACCTTTTTCTTCGAGGTAGAACTTTCTTTTTGAAGGAGGGAAGAATATTTATACAGTTTCTTTTCGTAAGCCTACATTTCAGCAATTGTTCAGTTCACAGCTTTCAGTGCATAGTCTTGGGCTCTTTGGTCGGGAGAAGAACAGCGGGCCGGTAATATGAGTACGGTCCTGTGCATTTTAATTAGTTTAAAAGCCAGTGGTGGATAAAAGGTTGGATTTTCTTCATTTTTTTTTTTTTTTTTTTCACGTTGGCTGGTTTAAAGATGCCATTGTCAAACGATCCGGTTTAACCTAACCTAAGTGACCATCTTTCTATAGACTCCGTGTTGCTTAGTCCTGCTTTTAGTGGGGTAAAGGGGATTAGAAAAAGCTAATTAACAAGCAGTGAGATCTTTGAGATGTGGGGAGGAACATTGCATCCATCCATGAGAGGCGAACCTTCTTTGGAGATCATTATGCAGCTCCACCAATTAATGCTGGAATATTTTAGGCGTCCACTGTGTTAGTGTACATTCTGTTCTTCTCCTGTAATACCAGCACTGCCTGTTGTGTATGGCCGGTCTGATAAGTCTGCCCAATGTATACGTTTCACAGTGGGTGTATGCATACATATAGAAGATAGGACCATTCATATCCAACAGGAACGAGCGGTCATCCTTTTTTGAGGTTACAGTTTCTTTGGTAGCAGAATTTATTATGTCTTTCAAAAAATGTAAAAAGTTCAGGAAGCGCAATTTCAGGGCTAATTCATTTCACCGTCTGCTCCCAGAAAGAAGTTTAAAAAATACCTCATTGAAGCCCCATGGTAGAAGGTTTCCAGTAGAAATGATCAAATCGATTATGAACTTATCAGGTTCATTACAAATTTCTCAAATTCTGCTACCAAATTAATCAGAATTTTGGTGATTTGCTTCAGACGAGTCGCACCTGTGCGAAGATGGAGGGATCACATGACTCTGGGAGGGGGAAGGGCTTGCCTTGATTGGCTCAGAGGCTGACAATCAGGGAGTAGAATTTTAACAGGTCCTTGAGTCTGTGGGCTGGCTCAGAAACTACACAGACACTAATCTGAGCACAGCTTGTAACATGAGAGGACGTGTGTTGGATGTGTCTGGCAGAAAGCAATTACAGACACAAGCCAGTATTCTTAGGGTTTTGTACGGACAGTAGAGGGACAAATTTAGTAAGGCAGATTGAATCAATATGTGAATAAGTCAGGTTTTATCAGACAGAGAAAGCATAGGGTCACTGAGAGTTCTGTGTGTATTTGTTTTATACCGAGGGCATCTGCTATAAGTGGAAAGCTTCACACTACCATAGTTAAAATCCTGTAATGCCTGCAGAAACATCATTTTTCATCAGCCAGCCTTTATTTAATACATCTGTTAAATCCAACACATTATACTGTTGTGTTATAATACCAGATAAATTCAACACATTATACTATTGCATTGAATTGTCAATAACAGTGTGCAGTGTGTTCATAGAAGGGGAAGGATATTTAATTTTGCCTCTGTCTGTTACCGACAAAGCACTTGCAGTTTTGCTTCTGCTTGATAATCTGTAGCATCCCTGGCCTCATAAACGACAGAGTGTAAAAGACCCATGCCTTGTTATCTGGAAGTGAGAATGTGAGTGGCTGTAGAAGTGAAAACAGCAGTAGCAACACTAGACAGTATTCCAACCAGTAGTAGTAGCAGCAACACCAGGCCACAGTTCTCCTTTGCATCCTGTATTCAATAGACTTTTATTGAGTACAAAGAGGATGGCATTATGGACTGTATGGCTCACTCCTCCTCTCAGTCAAGGCAGGATGATGTCGATGTCACCTCTGAGTCTGACACCATGCCTTTATGCCAGGGCCCAATACCTTCCTCCTGCTCCTTCTCCTTGTGGGCCCAGATAAGTCTTTTACTTGCATCATCTCTGGCATCAAAGCCCTCTCCTAGTAGGGTGCCTTCTTTTTTCTTAAGAAGAGGCAACAACACACCATGTGCTATGGAAGATACTTAAGGTGGTTTTGAGTTTGTGTGTGAAAACAGTAAGAACTTGGACTCCAGTGAAAAGGAAGTTTTGGTGCAGGCCCCAGTCCATAGCTGTGTTGGTGATAGTAGCATTTGTAGCCACAGTCGTTGTAGGGACAGTAGTGGCCATGGGGATGGAGGCACTTGGGGCAAATGCAGAGGAGGGAATCAGGAAGGGGACCAAGGAGCCCACAATGACATATCACAGTCTCATCAAAGTGATCATGATTGTGTGTTGGACAGAATCTGGGAGGCCCACAGATAGAAGTGGAGCTTGGTTGAAACAAGAGCAATGGTGACACGCTGGTTGCACCAAAGTCTTAATTTTTATATAAAGAAAAAGTATCATAACTTGGTGTTTCTAAACTAGCTTCTGTATGAATGAATATTACGTTTATTTTTTAAGCGGTTGATGTGTTAACAGATGATGAATCAGTGTAACATTGTATGAGTCATAGCTACAACAATAATTAGCATATCACTGCTCTTTGTACGTATGGATTGGAGTAATAAATATGCTATAGTTAATACAGGGACCATTGCTGTCACAGAATGACACTGTAGACTCGCTCATAGAAAAACTTCCTTTTAAATTACATACTGAAGATTAATCCTCTTTGGCATACCACACAGGATCATCCTTTTTTTTTATCTGATAATTTCCAGCTGCCATTTTATAATTTTTTCCTACCCTGGGTGGGTTACCACATCACTAATTCATACCAGTGTAGAAAAAAGAATTGAGTTTCCTGCGTACCATATGACAACTCAGGGTGTGTATCCTTTCTTCTACAGCTCAGGGTGTGTGTCCTTTCTTCTACAGCTCAGGGTGTGTGTCCTTTCTGCTGCAGTTCTTATCACAGTTAAGTGGCATGTCATTTCACAGCTCAGGGGGAATGCGCTTTCTTCTGCAGCTCTTTCCATGTCACAGCTCAGAAGGATGCATCCTTTCTGCTACAGTTCTCTCTACAGCTTGTATCAGAATATCCAGCTTGTGGCAGTGGAAGCAGGGAACTGAGCATGTGCGTCCACCTCAGCGCTGTTATTGACATAGATAAATAAGGAACAGAAGTCAGGCGCCAATACAGATACATTTTATTCAATAACTACATTGAAAAATGTACTACATTTGTGTGACAGTATATCATATCAGAAGGGTGAAGCAGAAGAATGAATCGCACAGGGCTCATGCAATGTACCGCTAGTCCTCATAAGACCAGGGGCGCACCACCAATGAGGCCACATGAGGCGATTGCTTCAGGCAGCATCAGGTAGGGGCAAGAGGGGGGCAGCGAAAGGGCCATGGGGAATGAGCACTTTCATTATGGCAAAGGGGGTTAGGTGAAGAAATTGGCATTGTTTCAGTTTTCGCCTCAGGCATCAGAAAGGCTAGGTGCTCCCCTGCATAAGACGATGCATACCAGCTCCTTATATAGATGAATTCTCACATTTTAGTGACCGTTGGCGTTAGAACTGGGAATTAGCCTTCTATAAAACAGTTGCCGTTAATTGTCCTCGGTGCATGAACTATTTTTACAGGTAAAAACATATAGACACAAAGTCGCTGAGAAGGCAGAGACTAATTACTATCATTTGCTTCTCGGGCTAGAAGAGTTACGAAAGGCCTGTCATCAGCCGGGCTAAAGGTTCTAATTAATAGTGAGACAGATGTTGACGGTGCCTACAAAGCCCCAGTGTTTGTACATGAGGCGCTCCTAAGAGTTAATAGACCTCTGAACCTGAATCAGCTTACTGTCAGTAGCTTGTTCACTTGTTCCCTGGCTTTGGCAGTACCGCCGAAAGCAAATAGTTCTGACAGTTTTATATGGGAGCTATTAACGCCAAGATGCTCCAGACCGACCCATTGTGTGCAGCATGCATTCTACAGGAAATTAACATGCATGGTCGTAATGATCTTCAGGTCCTTTCACAAGAATAATGAGATCCCTAATAATGACTATATTTGGAGGACCCATTTTCCACGTTTTTTGGTAAATTTTAATTAGGAAGCATCAGCCTTTGTCCGGGATAATTAGATATAACGCTCTAGAAGGGAACTCTGACTTAAGTCCCATTCACATGACTATATTTTCGCTCCGCATCCCATCAGTTTTTTTTAGGGATCGGATGCGGACCCATTTATTTCAATGGAGCCGCAAAAAATGTATGTCTGCACCCCTATGTCGGTTCTGCAGCCTGCAAAAAAGATGTGGCGCGGACAAGAATAGGTTTTGTTACAATGGGTCCGCAAAGTTGATTTGGGAATAGGAAGTAGAGACCAGTGGGGACCCGTATCATATTGTACCTCCTCCCTGAGATGTCCTCTGATATCGCATAACAACCTGGAATTGCTGGGAGTTGTAGTCCTCCCCTCTTATACCTCCTCCCTGTAATGTCCTCTGATGCTAGTATATAGAATACGGTTTCTATCCTGTGTGTTGTATCATTACCAACTGTTCCGGGTATGGTGTCCTCGAGGTTGTGTCCCTGCACAGTCTGGAACGGTCCAATCAAGGGCGTAACTACCATATAGGCAGACCATACGACTGCTATGGGGCCCAGGACAAGAGGGGGCCCAGTCTTCTGTCCTGTGTGGGGGGCCTGGTTTCATCCTTGCTTATGGGACCCTTACTTCTCTATGTATGTCACTGGGTCCAATCGATACTACCAGAGGCAGTATGTGAACAGGATAACACCCCCAAATGGTGAAACTCATTTTTTCCTTTATTTATAAACGTCTAGTAGGAATAATAGAGGAATGCCACAACATAGATTTTATATGAAAAATTTTAAAACTGTTATTACATGGTAGTTACTGAAACAGACATACCAGGAGAGGGGACCTCTTGGATTCTCTTCTCTTTCCCTAATCCGTGATGGACAGCCTTCCCTGTATGAGCTACAGAGTCAACCACTGACAGGGCTGTCCAATGGACTCTTAAGCCTAGAAAAAACAGGGATATGGATTAAATAAATTAAAAGTTTTCCTGAACCTTTTTCTAGAATACTACATATCAGTCTGCCCAGCTCCTCCTGCTCTATAACATGCTACCTGCAGATATGTTCATTGAATCAGGTTCTCACTTCAGCACATGGCATTTATCATGTAGAGAAAGTTAATACAAGGCACTTACTAATGTATTGTGATTCTCCATATTGCCTCCTTTGCTGGCTCAATTTATTTTTCCATTGCATTATACACTGCTCGTTTCCAGGTATTACGACCACCACTGCAGCTATAGTAGGGACGAGAACTGCTGCGCATGCGCATTTTTCAGTCCTGTCCACCAGAGAGGCTGGAGCTTTTTCCTACAATTTACACGGCCACCGCTGATGGATTGCAAGGTGGTCGTAACCATGGAAATGAGCAGTGGATAATGTGATGGAAAAAAGACTCCAGGCAGAAAAGGAGGCAATATGGGAAATCACAATACATTAGTAAGTGCCTGGTATTAACTTTATCTACATGAGCAATGCCATTTACTGAAGTGAGACAACCCCTTTAAGATTAAAACCTACTGACATGTGATTAAACACTTTTGTGAGAAAATCCCTTTAAGGTGTAGAAGAGGTAAAGCAGGAATAAGTACCAGGTAATCAAGGGGATTATGCAGAAGAAAGAATGGAGAAGGGGCCATGGAGCCTGGTGGCTGAGCGCACGGTATAGACAGGCATGTTTTAACAAGGGGCGGTGGTTAATCGGCATTCTTTACGTCTTCTCCATTACTGTGGTCTTCTAATACATTGATGCTGCTGTGGTTATTTGTGCTTACGATAAATTCTATGGCTTTGCTGTGGACGGCCTTAACAGGTCCAACCGTCTGCTGTCCAGAGGTTTTGAGCCTATCTGTTCCATATCCAGGTGGAGAAATGAATCTGAATAGTAGAGAAAATGACATACACTTCTGTGATACTAAAACTGAGACAGTAAACAGTCACAGATCTGCCCCAATTCAGATCAGGATGCAATTTCACAGAGATGTCCAATAAACACGAGAACGGCCATTGATTTGCGCTTTGCTTAGGTGGGAAGTATTGAACAGCACAGCTAACCGGATTCCCATCTGAGGGATGCTGAGTAAAGATGCCTTTAATTGCTCCCCAGCGCTCCTCCCCACCTTGTCACTCGTCTTGGCTTGAGAGAAGATCTCAGGGATGAGTCACAATGGATTTTCCCCATTTTCTTGTTTCACATCCTGTAATGAGGGTTTAGAGTGAGTTCATTTAATCTCCTAATAAAATGGTGACAGTAAAAAGCCTTGTAAACGGCGTTTTAAAGCTTTGTCAGTTCGCATGCCTGTTTTGTCTTCTCACCCTGGGTCATACCAAGGATAAAATGTAATTTGGGATGGAGTTCTCAAGAAATGTGTCTATCGGTTCAGGATTTTGTATATGTTGGTGCATTTGTACTAAATCTAAGCAAACTGTGGCCCAGATTTACTAATCCTGTAGATGACATAAACTCAGACCGGCTGTCTAGACCTGCACCGGATTTATCACAGGGGCTCAGGCCGGATGATACATGTGGTGTAGGGATAGACACTTTTCTATGACTATATACCAGGGATGGCCAACCTGAGGCTCTCCTGTTGTTGCAAAACTACAACTCCCAGCATGCCCGGACTGCCTTCAGCTATCAGCCTACAGCAGGGCATGGTGGGAATTGTAGTTTTACAACAGCTGGAGAGCCACAGGTTGGCCATGCCTGCTATATACCAACTATTGATTGGCTTACAGATTTTTTTTTGCCAGAATTGCACCAACATTTTGGCGCAATATGGGACATCTTTATCTTTCCCATGAAGCCTCCTGAGTCTCCATCAATGGCAGATATCAGATGATAGAAGAATCAAGTGGTTGGATTTCAACATGTCTGATGCTATTGTTCTCATGGGAGATAAGCCGCCAGCTGAGATGCCTGGCAGCAGTTTATTTCTCTTTCCCCATTCAAAACACATGCATTTAAAAGGGACTCACTTAGATTATGAGGGACTTTCTTTATTAGCAATTCTCTGATTAGTATGTATTAACAGAATTTACTAGTTTTTGTCATAGTACCTACTACTTACATACAGACCCGATTCCCAAAAGTACATTCACTGTGTGCGGTACCCCAGACCTGGGGGTTTCTGCAAATTGCTTTTTATTTATGTATTTCATGTTTTTGGCCGTAAGTACCAGTCAGAAAGGTATGGTTGGCAGGAACAGGGCTGACCCTGGTAGGATTGGGCTTATCCTGCTTCCTGCCAGGAGGGGGAGTTCCAGAGCAGCCTTGGAGAGGAGAGGAAGCACACTGCTGAGATTCTCCTGAGAGTTCAACATAATTCAGCCTCAATCAAACACTTGAAAGACAAGACTGAAGAATGAACAGCTGAAAACTGCTGTAAGATGAGGGACTATGGCTCAGACACCCATCACCCAAGACTACTACAAGACGAGTTAAAGCTAAAGTCTAGACCTGATAGTGGACATCTACACTCACAAGCTGCTGCCATCCAACCTGCCTCCATAGCTCCTTTAGTGGTGCCAGAAACTGCATTTTGAATCTGCTGCTATTGAATGTAACCGGAGTAAAACGAGAGTGTTGTATGTTCAATTCTGGCCTCATTCTTCAAATTTAATTTGCACTACACTGATCCCCAGGAAGGAATGGCCTGAAGGACTACACCGGGACACAACACCTTATCAGAGCTACTACCACTCCCATTTTCTGCATTAGCTTCTCAGGGTCTCGCTGCACATGTATAACACAAAGCTAATATTTTCTGAATGCAGTTCTCACCCCTTACTGTGGAGGGCAGTAGTGGGGAGTTCCTCGTGGCTGTTCCATTCCTATTATACCGCTAATAGATATTTATTGGAGAATTGCTGATAATGCAGTTCCTTTTATATAATGTTTAAAGTGCCTCGTATGTTCACTGTCAGGGTGAGATACATCTGGATGTACTACTTCAAATAAAATCCCCGGATATCTTTTTTGCACCTAGGACATAAGTGAGTGACTTGATCACCCCAGAGCGGGGTGGTTCTTGTCGGTGGTGATGTGTCATATCTCTTCCTGAGTGTTTTATCTACTATACCGACCACACTAAATTACGTCCTGCAACTAGCACCAGACAGAAAATGTAAACCCAGGGAAGTGCGGAGATATTTTCCTGGGCAGGAGGCATACATCTTCCTAACAATGTAACTTCTGCCATTTGGAAGCCGTCCAGGCTCCACAGCCTCTTGAAAGTGTTTATTTTTAGGAACTTCTGTCTTTCCTTCAGATGATCCTAAGAAACCAATATAAAGTGTTAGTAGAAAATCAAATCTGTGATCGCAGTTTATGGCGGCTGGTGCACACTTCTCTTTGTGCAGTACTATGGATATAAAAGCTAATGAGGAGCAGGAGGGGTAAGGGACTGAAGTTGTACATGAAAAGTTTTTGAAAATTGAAAAAAAGAGTAAAAACTTTTTTTTTCTTTTCTTTTGCATAGTGCTACAACTTCTGATACTTAATAATTTTCTGACATACAGATGCATCCTTCCTTACTACGCTGGGCTGTGTGGTGCGAGATGATCAGATGTGTAAAAAAAAAGACAAAAACAAAAAAAAACATAACTTTGCTATACTGTCTGGAGATGTCTATGCCATATTTTTCTGTGAGGCCATCCAGTAATGTGAATTGAAGCCTGTTGAGGTTTTTGTTGTGATATATTGCAGTTTTTTTCCGAAAAATTGGACCTTTTGTTTTTTTTTATGTTTTTAATTTTCCATGTCGATATCTATATTTAAACACAACCCATAAAATCCTGCAGTTTTCGCACTGGCCACTAAGCCTAATAATAGACATCTTCTTGGTCTGTAGAGATCACTTTACTGCAGTTACCTGCTTATCTGTCATTCTAATCCTGCATGTAATGATATCACGTATGTGTATAGATAACATAACAATCTCCATTTACAATAGGTGATTGTCAAATCTTCTCTATTCTTTCCTTGTACAATGACCTCTGCACAGGTCACAGAGCAGGCCTAGAAAACTCTCCCCTAGAAGTCAATGAGGTCCCCTCCAGACCATTGTGTCTAAGGCAAGTTGAATGGGTCTGGATCCTTCGCAGCAGCTACACAGATGTTGCCCGTGCATTGGGGAACACAAATTGGGGTCCCCAATGCACGGAATGGCAGAACAAAGGGCGTGTGCAAGAGGCCTAAGGCTCCATTCACACGACCGTATTGAATGGGGCCGTATCTATCCGCAAAATTGCGGGAATAGATGCGGCCCCATTCACCTCTATGGGGCCGGGAGCCGCGGCACGAAGCTAGCTCTGTGCCGCGGCTCTTTTGAAGCATGTCCTATACTTGTCCATGCGCACTGACAAGTATAGGCATTTTCAATGGGGCCGCACGGCGTGTGTTCCGAGCGCTGCAAAACACACGCCGGGCGGCCCCCGTATATTTGCGGGTCCTCAGTAATGCGGGCCCGCAAATATACGGTCGTGTGAATGGGGCCTAAGCCTGCTTTGACTTTGCGTTTTAGTCCTTTTCAAAGCTTTTCACTAAGGAAATGCATCTAAATACATGAAAATGTTATTCAGACATACACTGCGATGGGTACATTGACTTTAATGGGTTCAACAGAGTTCAGCAGATTAATCTTTGGACTCTTTGACCTGATTTCCTCTCCTTTTCAATATTTTTCTCTGGACAGAATAGCACAGCCTTCCACACTATTCAGTCCGAAAACAGGATCGGAAAGATGAATCCTTTGAACTCTTTTATACTCATTGCAGTGTACATCTGAATAGTGTTTTTGGCTGTTCATATGTATACCGTTATAATGTGTGAATACAGCCTTATTTGTCTTGAGGACTGTAGACATTTCATGTTAAAAGTTTAAAAAATGTAATTATTTAATAGGGAATGTCTCCCAAATAAATCCTTTCTATCTGAACTGTTTCCAAATATTCAGAAGACTTGGAGGGGACAACAATGGATCTCCTCACTCTTGTCTGTCGAGATGCTGTTTTGTCAATCACACTGGTGCTGTGTAACTTGAAGGTCTGTGTAACTTGAAGGGTCACAAACTTTCTGGGATGATCTATAGTACTGGTTTCCTCCCAACGATGGGCTGTCATCTCTGCAGTAAACCCTAAGGGCTCACTAAGACAAATGATGTTCCCTTCCGGGAGCTGTCCAAGACAGGCCCCGGAATCAGCACGTATCCATTAAAGTCTAAGGGGCAATTCATGTGTGTCCGTCAGTACATAGATAATCACAGCATGCATCATCCAGCTCCAAAACACAGTCCAAGAATGATACTTTTTTGGTGGAAGATGCCTTCTTCTCTGTCTTCTGATCTGCAAAACGATGGCTGCTAGCTTGATCGATTTCATGGCAATCGAATCACAAAATTTTGGATTTGCCAAATGTAGAATCCTTAGAGAAATTTGCTATCAATTTGATTCCTGTAAAATAGTTTCTCTCATCCCTAATCACTACATCTTAGTACTTCTCTGATGCATCTCGTTGGAGATGAAGGTGTTCTTTTCCAAAGTCTCTTCGACAACTTGTATCTAAGTAGTTTAATTATTATGTTCATCTGCCTTTTATATGGAAGACCATATTATTCTACCGATGTGAGTGTATAGGCTAGCATAAAACATTTAGTAAGTCCATTGGGTAACAGCGCACAGCAGCTGCGTGCCTACAGGCCTAACTGCACATAATTAATCCCAGAGAAATCCCTCTACCTTCCAGGAACGTTCACATGGCTTTCAAGACTTGTTTGTGTTGTAGGAACTGCTTATAGTGCCACTTATAGTTGAGGAGATCTTTGATCCATTATTTTAAGGGTTCTGTTCACATCAGCATCATGGATTCTGTAAAAACTCAGTGATGCTTCCATTACACAGCTTCTATATGGCTGCGGCCGTCTGCTGACTTATGATGGTGTCCACCGTGGTGTCTATTGTTCTGATGGAAAAAATAGCGCCGTAGGCAAGATGATTCATACTGATACAAACAATTGAATCGACAACATTGTTTCAGTTTGCTGACATAAACAATTGAATTTGCAACATTGTTTCACACAGTTAACAATACATATGAACATATTAAAGGGGTTGTCTGGGTTTAGAGCTGAACCCGGACATACCCAGAATTTCACCCAGGCAGCCTGCCTGAGCATGTCATGCACCAATGCTCTCCTTTGCCCTGCGCTGAATCTTGCAGGGCAAAGGGATTTTGTCCAGTTCCGGTGACGAACCGGGCTCTGCCAGGCGGAGGCTTCCGCCCAGCAGTGAGCCCAGTGAGGTCATCGGCACTGATGGGTGGGCTTTAACGCTGCCCTAGCCTGTAAAACGGCTAGGGCAGCACTAAAAGCCAGCCCATCAGAGCCGGTGACGTCACCGAACACACTGCTAGGCAGAAGCCTCCGCCCGGCAGTGTGTGTTTGTAAACAAGAAAGCCCTTGCCCTGCGCGATCTAGCGCAGGGCAAGGGAGCGCATCGGAGCATGACATGCTCCAATGCTCTTGTCAGGCAGGCTGCCTGGGTGAAATCCTGGTTATGTCCAGGTTCAGCTCTGAACCCGGACAGCCCCTTTAAGAAAACAAAAAACCTTTGTATGGATTCAGATGAAAGACGATGCATATGGAGGTACAGCATGGACCCTATACTTAGTAATCCATAGGTGTCTCTGTATGATCCAGATCCTTTATACGGCCCTGTGTAAAATAATACGACTGCGGTTATATTTTTACCTGCTAGTATAATTTCTATCTTAGCTCCTAAGCAGTGAAGAACAGAGGGAAGCGGATGGCTGGCCAAATAGTTTCACGATATCTGGGCATTTTGAGGAAGTGCAGCTCTGAACTGGGCATCCATTCATACAGTAGTTGAGATATCTCCTGCATGTGCCAGATAACACGGTCAAGGACGCAGCCGCTTGCGCTGAGCACAGGAGGCTGGATGGTGTGTGAAGGGATTGAGTGTCATATCCTGGTGTTCAAGGTACTATTACAAACTTGTTATCAATGGGCACCAGGAATTTGTGCAAACTAGGAAGGGGTTTATTAAGTCCAAGCAGTTAGTCCTTCAACGCGCGTCTCTCCCTGCCAGACGAAAGCCTGCGATGCAGCTGTTTACGTATTTATAGAAAAGGCCCTCATGAAATGTCATCTGTCAGCTCAGGGTGCACATTCAAGCATGGTAAAATTCCAATAATCCGGAACATTGGCGATGACAGATTATTGTAAAAGAAGAAAAATGTTCCTTTTACTTTTGGGGCCTCAAGACTTCTCTCTTTTATGAATATATTCATTTGAATGTGTTTAGCAGAATTTATTTTAATATTGGTCTTTCAGATATAATTTGTGTTATTATTCACTTGTGCATTTTTTTTATGTCAAAAAATAGCTTGTGGAAGGTACTGTTTCTTCTAGTGGGAGAAGTCTTACTAGCATTGCAGTAAGCAAATTCGCTCTCCTCCAGAAGGAAGAAAACTGTGTCTCTAGTGCCACCTATAGGTAACTGCCGTGTAAGTCAATGTTCTCTCACCTAACCAACCAGAACCCTAATTTGTACCGATGAGCAGCAAAAAACTCCAAACACTGCTGTCTGTAAATAGCTGTCTCTGGTGTGGATGATATTCTGTATGCTTCAAGGTTCTTTGATGAAACATTGACTTACAGGGTAGCTACCTATAGGTGTCACAAGAGAGACGGTCATCTTCCTTCTGCAGTTGAGCTAATTTGCACAATTTTTCCCAGGAGGTATTGCCAGTAAAACTCCCTATACCAACTAGATATCTGCTAGGAGAAACATTACCTACTAGGGCTACTTTCTGACATAAAAAGTCATGACCTATAGACAGATCCAAAAGGCTTGCACTTTCTGCACACCTTTTAATATGGAAAAATTAGATTTCACATTAGAAAGTACATTTGTTTGGTTAGTGACTCTATTATAAAGTCCTAGGCCCATATTACAGTGGCTGAGGGTTGGACAAATCATTGATAACAAGTGGTTGTAGGAACGCTCATGAGCAATGATCTGCCTTTGTAAAAAAGCTGCAGATTACTCAGAGAATACTATCAATCACTGAAAACACCTCCCCCATGTACAGATATCATGACTGACTGCTATCTCTGTATACACACTTACACAGGGAATACTATCAATCACTGATAACACCTCCCCATGTACAGCTGTCAGTGACTGACAGCTATCTCTGTATACACACTTACACAGGGAATACTATCAATCACTGATAACACCTCCCTGTGTTCAACTTTCAGTGACTGACAGCTATCTGTGTATACACACTTACACATAGAATACTTATTAATCACTGATAACACCTCCCCGTGTACAGCTATCAGCGACTAAAAGTTATACCTGTATACACACTTACACAGAGAATGCTATCAATCACTGATAACACCTCCCCTGTGTACAGCTATCAGCGACTGACATCTATCTCTGTATACACACTTACACAGAGAATGCTATCAATCACTGATAACACCTCCCCTGTGTACAGCTATCAGCGACTGACAGCTATCTCTGTATACACACTTACACAGAGAATACCATCAATCACTGATAACACCTCCCCTGTGTACAGTTATCAGTGACTGACATCTATCTATGTACACACACTTACACAGAGAATGCTAGCATGGGTGGGGGTGGGGGTAACAGAATCAGTGACTTGGGTTTCAGCATGCCCAATCCTCTTCACTCGTCAAAGTTTAATCATCGCCAGTCTGGCAGCAGTTTATTCCCCTCTCCCTATTAAGAGCTCATGCATGCTCAACAAGCATGTATGACAGCCATGATGCCACGTGTGGCCAGTATTATAACTAAACCTACTTCCCTTACTGAATTAGATTAGTTGGTAAAATGCTGTATTCATCGTTGTATGATTAATACCAGCCATGAAAGAAAGCAACATTTTTGCTGCCTTGTATGACATGGACCTTGATTGTTATGCTGCAGCATTGTCTAAACTTCTGGTTGTTAGGAATATTATCCTCGATGATTCTCATTCAAGTCCCCGAGCTCTCCGCTCAATCAGCAGGAACTCTTCATTCATCACTATTCTCAATCAGACAGATGTTGTTCATTTCGTCGACAGCTTTCCTTGCGTTTATTGTGTGGGAAATTATATTTTTTTTCTCTCTGTTGCCATTTGTTTCTTTGTCTGCTTTTCATTATATTTCACTTCTCGTGATTGAAAATAAAATCATAAGGGCAGAAGACGAATGTTACTCTTTCTGCCTTTTATCACATAATCTTCTCAAGGCCGTGGACTTCCCTTCTGTGCGGAGAAACGTCATAATAAATATGTATGATGCTACCCAAATATGAATAAATGAAGATCACGGCTTCTTCTCCTTTCATGTGTCTATTTCAGATAATCCAGTGCATGTTGTCCAGACCTTTGGAAGTTTTTATGATACTTGATGCTTCTCCAGCCCGTGCAAATGCTTTACATTTGAAGCATTGGTTTTACTTAAAAGGGTTTTTTTGGTTTTTGATATTGATGACCAGGATAGCTGTGTTGGGCCCCCACTGATCAGCTGTTTGAGGAGGTTGTGGTGCTTCGATGAGCACCGTAACCTCCTTGAAGGTTACCAAGCACAGCGCCAACCATTGGGTAGTGGCTGTTCTTGGTATTGCAGCTCAACTCCATTCACTTGGGACTTGGGAGGAAGTGGCTGTGGTGCTCATCCGATTTGTTGCCAAGGGTGAAATCTGCACCCATATCAGCATGAATGACATGCAGATTATGCTGTAGATTTGTCCATGGTATAAAATTACACCAAGTGTGAGTCCACCCTAATATGTAGCCACTTCTATGCCAAAATTAAAGACTAAGGCCTTCTTGGGGTAGGTTTCTTGATGGGGTAGGGGTCCCAGTGGTTGAATGCTGTCCTTCTTGGGGTAGGTTTCTTGATAGGGTAGGAATCCCAGTGGTTGGATGCTGGCCTTCTTGGGGTAGGTTTCTTGGTGTGGTAGGGATCCCAGTGGTTTAAATGCTGGCCTTCCTGGGGTAGGTTTCTTGGTGGGGTAGGGATCCCAGTGGTTGGATGCTGGCCTTCTTGGGTTAGGTTTCTTGATGGGGTATATTTCTTGATGGGGTAAGGATCCGAGTGGTTGGATGCTGGCCTTCTTGGTATAGGTTTCTTGGTGGAGTAAGGATTCTAGTAGTTGGATGCTGTCCTTCTTGGGGTAGGTTTCTTGATAGGGTAGGAATCCCAATGTTTGAATGCTGGCCTTCCTGGGGTAGGTTTCTTGGTGGGGTAGGGATCCCAGTGGTTGGATACTGGCCTTCTTGGGGTAGGTTTCTTGTTGAGGTAGGGATCCCAGTGGTTGGATGCTCATTGATAAATTTTAGGAACCCCCCTCTAATTTATAGAAATCAGCTTTAGATTTCTATCTTTTGGTATCTGAAATGTTGGTTGAAAGCCTTGATTTAATTTTTAACACAGCTTTATTAGAATGATCTTCATGTTTAAATGCATGGATAGAATGTATTATTTATTTCAGCAAACGTTCCCCCTCTCAAGAAGTAATCTACATAGCTAATCTACTGTCCTGATTTTCAGCATCATTTTCTGGGCATACACTGTGACAATATGATCTATTTTGTCCCAAATTTCAATTCAGCTGTTGGCAGCCCTGCAGACATGACAGTTTGGATGCTGCTGTAAGAGATACGTGCTCTCCATCGGCAGAATACCAGTTACTGATTGTTATTGTGCAGCTGCAACATCTTTCAGAAATAGTCCAATTAAAGGGAGAGCTGATTATGAGGAGTATCACCTAATCTGCAGCATTAATTGCAATAAATAAGTGCCACTAACTTTCCAGCTGGGTATGCAGATGACAGGCGAATGAAAATGAGGTCTCTAATACTGGAAACCCTTGAACTCTCCAATTGTATAGCAACTGGAGTATGACGTAAAGTGTAGCTGTCGTTTCAGTTTATTTTTAATTTAATCTAGGGACAGGAATGTTAAACATTTTTTTTAATGTACTTCCTTAGGGAAAATGTTTGTAGAAATGTCTGTTATAGAAAACTGGATGTAAACAGCCTTCTTAGCAAAGCCTTCCCAGGGTTACTAAGTAAAATCTGTCTTCAGTCTTCAGCGTTTTACTGAGCGCTGAAGACACCTCTGTGTAACATAAAGAGGCTTCCAGCCTGCCCCATGTCACTACCCAAGTCTCTGACTTTATACATGTGCCCTATCACTGCCCGTCACCATTCCTATCTGCCTCAAAACAATGTAATAAACATAGGCCCTGATTTATCACACATTTACTCCAGAATTCTGTCTTCAAAAAGTCGCACGATAGGGCTTTTGCGACTTTTTTGCGCATTTTTTTGCGACTTTTTGCATGTGTACACCACTCACTCCAGTTTGTAATATGGGTGGAAAAGTGGGTGTGGTTAGCCATGTTAATGAGTTTCACTCCAGATTTATCATTGCGACTTTTTTAAAAAAAAGTCGCAAAATAGTCGCAATCTCACTCCAGGAGGAGGGTGGAGTAGGAAAAGTGGAGTAGCTTCTCTAGACAGAAGTATTAGGTTTAAGGACAAGCCACATTTATCAAACAACCTGTGACGTTTGATAAATGTGGCAGAAAGTACTCCAACACAGACTGAAGCAGAACTGACCAGATATTCTCCTCATGATAAATTCCCCCCATAGACTATATACTAAATAGACTGTTACTGCGCTACATTGTTACATTGGCTGGTTACCCAGGGACACTTGAGGCAAATCTTCCAAGGGAAGGTGCCTGAGCAATAAGTTCCAGTTGGGTAGTGTCCTGCAAAGGCGTGCTGTTATATGTTTGTCTGCCTGTGTTCTAATGGCTATTTTTTTGGGATTTGACCCTTTGCTGCCTGACATGACCTCTGCCTGATCTCCATAGTGACCCATCACAGACTACGGTACCCCATGGTTCAGCAGTCTCTTAAATAGAGACCACTCTGAGAGGTAGCGGCCGAGTGGTTCCCCTGCACCAAAGTCCAGATTCCCTTTATAGCTGTTAAACTGTGAAAACCAGGGGGCCACCTTGATAATGCCCTTGGAGTTTCCCCAAATCAAATCTGTTCAAGTGACTCAATGGGTCCACACTGGCTGCTTAACTTGAGCATACATGCCAGCAAATATGATTTCCCCAGGTGGGCTTCTGCCACACCTCCTATGTCTGTACTCGCGTTTCTGCCCTGGTCAGATGTCTTCCTCTTTCGACTAGTTATGCAATGCAACACCCAAATTAGACAGAAGTGTGCCCTTTCTGAATATCCTATTGATGACCTCTCCGGGTGACAGGTGTTATTTAAAGTGTCTGGATCTGCGTTTCCTGTGTTTGGCTGGAGGCATTTCTCCTTTTCTGGTTACATCTTCTTATCGTCTAGTAAATATGACACACCTTGTCAGTTATTAATGCTGGGAAGAAATTCAATCCATCATATACGTGCAAGGAAAGAAAAGGACTTAGCCATATAGATTACTATGTATTATTTACCAAGAGGGAACCGTCTAGCCTGCAAATCTGTATCTCTTGCTAAAAAAAAACTACCCAGTCTTGTCTTAAAAACATTAAAAAAAAATAATATTTTCTCAAAGGATGTATGAAACGTATTAAATGATGGGTCCAAAAACAAGATACCTCTGATAATTGATGCATGCAGAGTTCTTAAACTTGACAAATGTTCTTCAGCACGTAGAATGTTTGACAAGAAAATGATAGGATTGGTGTTGATTGCAGGATTTATATAATATTCCGGTAATAGATGGTCTCTTGTTCAGCAAAATGCACATTTAATAGGCCCTAAACATCGTGACTCAAATGCATTTAGAATGTTTTTTAATAACTCTTACATAAAGGGGAAGATTATAATTCACTCGTCAAGGTCATTAAATCCCTTAGGGAACTATGTCACTGACATTCCTGCTAATGTGGAATATCTGCCAATCATGGGAATTTTAGATCCTTGGTTCCTTTTCATTTTCACCACTTTTCAAAGGTTTGGAATTTGAGGTCATATTACAGATTGTTATAAATGGAAATACTGTACTTGTTACATTATCTTGTTTGCATGTTTCCTGAGACAGTGACGAGGTCACAGGCATAGCTAGAAGCTCCTAGACCCAGTGCAAGATCAACCACGTTCCTTTTACAATATTGATGACCTCTTATGTAGCAAGTACTTAGGATCACGTAAGGTGCCAGGGCTTGCTACCTCTGAGACCCTTATGGGTACACCCTTGAGGAACACTTTATTTAATATTGTTTTCTTCCTGGAAGTTTGACTTGTATTTTGAGTAGGGTCCACCAATATAAGTAGCATGATCTCGATTCTGTATTACCATTCAACAGATTCTTGACAGGTCCCACCCTTTTTGTCTGTCATTTTTCCATTCTCTTTTAGCCTACAATCTTTGTATATCTCAAATGCTTGGTATGGAGACACATACTGAAATGTTCACACAGTTCTCGGAAGTGTGAGATAGTAAATAATATTCTAAGGCAGACGACATAGAAAGATGAGCTCTTGCACTGATTTCTGACTAGAAAGTAGAGTGGGTTTTTCTTTCAGTAAAAGTGGAGCATGTAGAAATAGAAAGAGAGAGAGAATAAAAAAGAAAAAAGACTATTCATACATAATCTTTCAGGGCAATTGGAGCAGAAATGTTCATAGTTCGAAGGAAAATAAAAAAAACTCGATTGCGCTGCTATTTTTTGCAATTTTAGAGTTGTTACCTATCAAAAAAAAAAAAAAGTTAAATGTTTGCTTTCCTTTCTAGGCTCACGTCTTCGCCAAGAAGATTTCCCACCTCGTATTGTGGAACATCCGTCAGATCTTATAGTCTCAAAAGGTGAACCTGCGACACTAAACTGTAAGGCAGAAGGCCGTCCAACTCCATCAATTGAATGGTATAAAGGAGGTGAAAGGGTGGACACTGACAAAGATGACCCACGCTCTCATCGAATGTTACTACCGAGTGGATCTCTATTTTTTTTACGCATTGTCCATGGACGCAAAAGCAGACCGGATGAAGGGGTCTATGTCTGTGTTGCAAGGAATTACCTGGGAGAAGCAGTCAGTCACAATGCGTCTCTCGAAGTAGCCAGTAAGTGAATATATATGAGTTTTCAGTTCCTTCAAGACTTTATTCTTTAGTAATTACTTTTATCTAAATTATTTCTGTGTAAGATGATGATATTTAGGCTGGAGATGGGAAAAAGGTTCTCATTTTTATTGACAAATTGAAAATGCAATTTTCCTGTTCCAATTATATGTCTTAAAGTGCTAAAGGAAAGTGAACATTATTAGTACATATATTGGATTGCAACCTTATTCATTTAAAGTTGGGGGCATAAGCATAAGAACACGGTCATGGGAATTCCAAAAAAGTGTGCAAGGATGTGGTCTATCATAAACCCTCTCCAAAAACCTTTCCCTAAGCCCTTTAGCCAGAAGGCCCCACAAGTGTCAGCAACTAATGGCAAACCATTGATGAAGCTTAAAGAGAATTTGTCACCCTTATTTTGGACCATTACCTACAGTAAAGACTGTATTACACAGCCACAGCCTGATTCTGCAGGCGATTGACGGGTAGGAAACATTCTTTCAAAGAAATCCCCTGCTCGCTAGTGGAGGAGACCACTGCTACAGTATGGGGAGGATTGATTCTTAAACATGCTGAAAGATTCTGACTGCCCCCACGAAAGAGCGCTTGCGCGTTCATTGAGTAATTGGCAGAAATATTAGACTGCCGGATCATAGCTAACAAGCGTTCCTGAGAATGCTTGTTAACGATGATTGACTCAACAATCGGCTGGTGTAATACAGGCTTTATACATTAGTAGTACTGCTTATATGGAGCCCAGATCACAATTTGTTATGTTCCTACTGCCTCTTGTTCCTCCACTGTCATTGTTCAGAGCTGCATTGAAATACATTGTTATGACTGCATGTACATGACTCTTCTCCATTATGTTAGACCAGCGCAGCAGTCTGGACTGTGTATTTCAGTGCAGCTTTGAGTGCTGACAGCGGGAAACTGGGAGAAGTAGAAAAATACATATTTTTTTACCTTATCTGTAGTACTACTCGTATTAACATAGTAGCATAGTTTATAAGGCTGAAAAAAGACATCTGTCCATCCAGTTCGGCCTGTTTTCCTACAAGTTGATCCAGAGGAAGGCAAAAAAAACCCTGTGAGGTAGAAGCCAGTTTTCCCCACTTTAGGGAAAAAAATTCCTTCCCGACTCCAATCAGGCAATCAGAATTACTCCCTGGATCAACAACCCCTCTCTAGTAACTATAACCTGTAATATTATTACCCTCCAAAAATACTTCCAGGCCCCTCTTGAACTCTTTTAGTGAACTTACCATCACCACCTCCTCAGGCAGAGAGTTCCATAGTCTCACTGCTCTTACCGTAAAGAATCCTCTTCTATGTTTGTGTACAAACCTTCTTTCCTCCAGACGCAGAGGATGGCCCCTCGTCACAGTCACAGTCCTGGGGATAAATAGATTGTGGGAGAGATCTCTGTACTGACCTCTGATATATTTATACATAGTTATTAGATCTCCCCTCAGTCGTCTTTTTTCTAAAGTGAATAAGCCTAATTTTGATAATCTTTCTGGGTACTGTAGTCCACCCATTCCAGTTATTACTTTAGTTGCCCTCCTCTGAACCCTCTCCAGCTCTGCTATGTCTGCCTTGTTCACAGGAGCCCAGAACTGTACACAGTACTCCATGTGTGGTCTGACTAGTGATTTGTAAAGTGGCAGGACTATGTTCTCATCACGGGCATCTATGCCTCTTTTGATGCAGCCCATTATCTTATTGGCCTTGGCAGCAGCTGTCTGACACTGGTTTCTGCAGCTTAGATTTCTGTTCACTAAAATTCCTAGGTCCTTTTCTATGTCAGAGTTACCCAATATTTTACCATTTAGTATGTACTGGTGACTTGCATTATTCCTTCCCATATGCATAACTTTACATTTGTCAGTGTTAAACCTCATCTGCCACTTCTCTGCCCAAGCCTCCAGTCTATCCAGATCCATCTGTAGCAGTATACTGTCCTCTTCTGTGTTAATTACTTTACACAGTTTAGTGTCATCTGCAAAAATTGATATTTTACTGTGCAAGCCTTCTACAAGATCATTAATAAATATATTGAAGAGAATAGGGCCCAATACTGACCCCTGTGGTACCCCACTAGTTACAGTGTACATACAGAGTATGTACCATTAATAACCACCCTCTGTTTTCTATCACTGAGCCAGTTACTTACCCACATACAGACATTTTCTCCCAGGCCAGGCATTCTCATCTTATATACTAACCTTTTATGTGGTACAGTGTCAAATGCTTTGGAGAAGTCCAGATATACGACATCCATTGATTCGCTGCGGTCCAGTCTAGAACTTACCTCCTCATAGAAACTGATTAAATTGGTTTGACATGACCGATCCCTCATGAAGCCATGCTGATATGGAGTAATTTGCTTATTTTCATTGAGGTACTCCAAGATAGCATCTCTTAGAAAACCCTCAAACAGTTTACCCACGACAGATGTTAAACTTACCGGCCTATAGTTCCCGGGCTCTGTTTTTGGACCCTTTTTGAATATTGGCACCACATTTGCTATGCGCCAATCCTGTGGAACACTCCCTGTCAGTATAGAGTCCTTAAATATCAGAAATAAGGGTCTGGCGATGACATTACTTAATTCTCTTAGGATACGAGGGTGTATGCCATCCGGTCCTGGCGATTTGTCTATTTTAATCTTTTTAAGACGCAGCTCTACTTCTTCCTGGGTCAGACAGGGCACTTTTAATGGGGAATTTATTTTTATATTCTGCATTTCATCTGACAGTTAATTTTCCTCAGTGAATACAGTGGAGAAAAAGTTATTTAGTAGCTTCGCTTTCTCCTCATCGCTCTCTGCAACTCCCCCCTCATTACTTTGTAAGGGGCAGACACCTTCAGGTTTATACTTTTTACCATTTATATAATAAATTACTGTAGATAATAGTCCAAAATCAGGATGACTGACTCTCTTTAAGGTGACCCACTTGTTCGTAGTGTCGGCTGTGGCTGCCGCCTAAATATCCCCCAGGGCTCTGTGCACACATAGAATAGTTGAGTGGTAATTTTGTTCAAATTCCTGTTTAAGACTAGGGTAGGCAGAAACTTGTGCAGCTCGTCTGAAGAAACAGGACGCAATGTGTATACAATTGTTGTATGATGTAAATCCACCAAGAATGTTACAAAATTTCCATTGTCTTCCTGATGGGGGGGGGGGGAACTTTTGCCGTAGTGGTCAATTTGCAAGCTCAATGCCATTATCCTCTACTGAGTCCATGACAGAGTGTTGGGTCCTAATATGCCGTACAAGTTTCTGTTGAGCTCTAGCCTTAGGAAGAGTCCAGTTATAATCATTTCTTCTAACATTCATATGAACTACTTTCCATCCCTGGGGTCTTCTAGTTGAGAAGATATTTATCCACCAACACATGTAGACTGCTCTCTTTAGCTACTGAGATAAGTATGCCGGTAGAGAGCAGGTATGAAATAGTTGTTGATGGAAACCGTTTGATAACCTTCACTGACACCTATTGCATTATTAATTTGAAAGTACCTTCAGCTTAAGGGAGGTCGCCAATTCACTAGGAATGAAAATATGTTGACCCTACACAAAGTAATGTGACAGCAACATTACTGGATCTTGAAAGTTACAGAAAAACCATAGGAAATTTCCATGTGTGATCACAACTCTCACAGCTACTTCACCTTGAGGTTGAGTGGTAGGAGAAGGCTTGACTTTGCTGATCATCTGGGAATAGGAAAACTCCTCAGTGTCTGTAAAACTTTCCATCCACCCTTTCATTGTAATCTTATCAGGATGGCTTGGAACAGAAGCCATTTACACATTTAGAAACTGTCAAGTGAATTTAATAAGTTGATATAATAACTATGACTTTCTCACGAGCCAAGCCAAACTGGACTGTTGGCATAATCCACAAATGCAAAAGCTGGACTCTGTCCTTAATTCATGAAATGGCGTGTATATATATTTTATATCTTAAATAAGCAAGGCCGTCGTTTTCTAGATTTTCTTTTTAAACTTCGCTCTTTCCAAGCATGATTTATTTTACATAATCGGACTACAAAAACACCAGTAGATGAGAACATTAAATTGAAACTTGAACTAATTATGTTCTCAAATTAGCAGTGGTGCGTCGTTACACTGATAGAGGGGGCTGTGTGTGTCTTAGCCAGCCGATGATGTTATTCTTGGGTTTATTGTATCAATAACGCTTTAGGGTTGTTATCTGTCTTACGACATAAAACATATTTCATGGCATTCATTGCCAGGGCCTCAACGGAAGAATATCTGTGATTTAGTCTTTAAGAGTACATTTAATAGTTTATAGTGGCAAAATGCCCTGACCGCTTGGCCTTAATTTCTGGGGTCAGTATCTGAACTTTGATGCTTTTGTCTTTTTAGAAAATTTGAGTTTTATGGCTGGTGAATTAAACTCTACAGCTTCTAGTTTTTCTTGATGCTTAAAGGGGTTTTCCAGACAATTTATTTTTCACAATGGTAAAAAATAACAAAATAACGACTAATTCTGCGGCTTCCCAGGTCTTTGTTTACCCAGCTCCCATCGATAACATTTTGACTTATTATGTGACCACTGAAGTCAATCACTGGCTATAGTGGTGACATATCAACACCACGGATGTCACTGCTGTTGCCAGTGATTGGCCACAGTGGTCACGTCATGTTGACACATGATCAGCGAAAACAAAGGCCAGTGGAAGACCCAGGAAGTTTTGGCATGGGAGTGACAGGGAATTAGTAAGGTAAGTATTACTTAAAAATGTGTCTGGATAGCTCCTTTTCATAAACAAGTGATTCGGTTTGAATTAAAGGCATGTTCTCAATAGGAAAACCCCCTGTCTCTAGAGTATATAGATGTCATAGAGGGGACTCCTCCACAAAGGTCCCCACAAGTGATATGGCTTCTCATTCCTTTGAATGGGATCCATGCAATACCACAATAGTGGTCACTACAGGAGAAATGTGTGGCCATCTACAAGCTTTCTTGGCAATTACAGCTGATCACAGGTGGGTTTCAGCTGATGGAACCATGGTGATCATTTGGTTGGTTATTTTGTAGTAGAACTTCCACCATACAAGATAAATCCAGTCGTATTTAGATATCCATGCATTTTTTTCATACATTTTACTGTTGTTGGGTTTCTGTTTGTTCCTCTTAGTTTGGTGATCTCACCAGTTTAACTGCCAAGTTTTCCAGTAGTGGTCACTATAGGAGAAATGTGTGGTCATCTACAGCCTTTCTTGGCAATTACAGATGGGGACAGGTGGGTTTCAACCGATGAAACCATGGTGATCATTTGGCGGTCCTCATTTAGAGGTTATTTTATAGTATTGAGGTGGAACTTCCACCATACAAGGCAAATCCAATTTTGTTTGGACATCCATGCATTTTTTTCACATGTTTTACTGTTAGGGTTTCCATTTGCTTTTCTTAGTTTGGTGATCTCATGAGTATAACTATCATCTCATACTTTCCTGTTTTATTCAGACTAAACTGGTCTAGAGGACGGCCATATTGTAAATCACTCTTTTATGATGATAGAATTGCAGTTCAGATGGTGCTGGTAGGGGAGATCACCATCATCATAGTGATACAGTTATCTAGCGGGGTTCTGTTCTTTAATACATACAAGCAGGTTCCTCCATAGACCATTCTGATTTAATTGAAGCTATGCAGTCATCTATTTAACCTTTCAATAAATGTCTACATTTTTTAAATATTTTTGAAACTCTTGTCCCAGTCATAATTTAATAACTTCACATGCACCATGCCTTTTACATTCCATAATCTCCTCTAGATTTACATCCACATTTTTTTTTACTTAGGGAAGATATAAGAAACATGAAGAAAGTAAGGTCAGAGAGAAACATAAATTAGGTGCATCAAGACCCAGAAATAATATAATGTAAGTCTGATATGTGCTGTTGTTTACCGTAATAAATCATTTTTTGAGCACGTCCAGATCCTTTCAATAAAACCTGATTAAAGCTCCTTCAGGTCCCAGAATATCTTAAATGACTAACATATGTACATAGTCGTATTATTTCACATATAAATTGTTTATGAAGGTGGACGAGTGATACAGACTAGAACAAGTCAAGGACTTGCCCCGACAATCACTTTGCCTACATTTTTTAGACAAGAAAGTCAAAAAGAAGCAATAGCTCATATAAAAGCTCAATGATGTAAGAGCAATTTAAATGTCACTTACTATGAATAACATGTTTCTTCAAAGTGCGTATTCTGGTTGTGCAGACAATTACATATAGTTAGAGAGGTTCTATTGTGGATTTTAACGTTTTTGTTTTTCAGGATGGATTTGTGTAAAGGTATGTGAAGGAGCAGTCATTTTATTCTAGGAGCATCAAAGGCGTAAAATAGTATTAGTTTTCTAAAGATCACATAAATGCACAAATAGGAAAAGCAATAAAATAGAAGAAAACACACTGTATGTCAGAAGGTTTCGTCGGCATTGTAAGAATTGCGCTAACTCTCTATTATCACTGTGCTAACATTTTTGTAGCAGCTTCAGAGACCCCTGCACTGGATGTGCTTACATGTTCATACAGGCAGCCCTGTAGATGGGATTTATGCCATATGCCCTTTGATATATACTCTGTCTGTATGCACATTCTCCGGACTGCACCTTGTTAAAGAGCAGGAGAAGCTGAGCAGATCGATATATAGTTGTATGGGAAAACAGTCAAATTAAATGATTGTATTATTTCTTTTCGATCTCTGCACTTTCCATGCTTAGGAGTCCAGTGGGCGGTTCTACTTCTTGACTGGACTCTTAAGCCCAGAAGTAGCAGAAATCTAAATGAATTAAATGTTATACTGAATCTTTTCCCGTATATATCAATCTGCTCAGCTCCTTCTGCTCTATAAAGCTAGCCATACATATGTCTTTTGTTCGAACCCAACAACAGCTGGTTCGACCAACACACTAATATGTGTAGAGAACTACTGACTCTCCTCCGATAAATGGTGTCAGGAACCAAATGAATATTTTTTGTCTGATCTTTTTGGTCTCCCGGGAGATAAGCTGTCAGCGGCTTTCTCCACTACCCCATAGAGTAGAATACTTTCAGCCGAACCAAACATATATGTGTATGCGGAAGTCGGGAGAGAGAGCTGTCGGCGCACAGTTAATGAATATGTGTGGGCAACGTAACATGTTTCCCGCTGATCAGACTTCATGTTAAAAGTGACAGTTTCCCTTTAGAAGGTTTAAAGCATATCCAGTTTCGGGACTACTACCTGTTTACTGAAAAGGAGACCCCTGTCCCTTGATATAGCTAGTGGGGCAGATTAAATGAAGTGCTGATTGCACATGGTGAAGAACCTCCTTGTTTTAGCTTAAAGGGGTTGTTCACCTTCTGGGGTTCTTTCAGCAGACCTCCCCCCACTCATGGCCAGACTTGCGGAGGGAAGCAGACCTCGTCCCCCTTGCTCCCCTGCTGCCGCTGCAGCGCTCCGTTCCCCCACTGTCAGCATCTGATTTGATGCTGCTGCAGTCAATGACTGGCCACAACAGTGACCTGCCCTCCTTGCGTCAAGTGACTAATTGATGTGATATAAGGTGAGGTCACTGTTGCAGCAGTCATTGGCTGCACCATCGTCACCGCTGCTATAGTGGCGGGGGAGCAAAAGAACTGGGACCCAGTGGTGCAGAGCCAGGTAATTATTCTTCCCTCTGCAGGTCCGGCTGCAAGTGGAGGTCTGGCAGAAAGACCAGATAAGATGACCGCAGCTCTTAATCTATGGGAGGTACATTTCAGAGGTGGTCATAATTTCAGTGGGCAAAGTGCAAGAATTTAGCGCAATTCAGGAAAAATGATCAGATAGCTAAAAAGTTCTAGTAGACCCATCCTTGATAATCTAGTCATGGAGTAACTTTACTTCATTTATTGCATCCATCAGAACTTGTTAGAAGGTTCTTGTATCATTTGCACAACTGAAATCAACATGGGCTGCATGGGCGTTTCTTCTCCTACTTTTACCAAAGACTAATGACTTAACTGAAGCAAGAGGCACCATGATGTTCCTTCAAACACCATACACAGACTTCGTTGCATGTTTGTTAATGTACTTTAACCCCTCATATGAATATTTTATAAGTGGTAAGTTAGCCTAGGTAAATAACATTTTTGAGCTCCCTCATTCTATTCTAGCAGAGATCTCTTCTACTTAACGTCATCAGTTAAGCTGCACACAGTCAGCATATGGCGGCTCCTTTCTCAATTTAAGCTGTTTTCTCCAGAGAAAGGAAAATTCCCCATTGACCTGCCAGACATCTGCTGGTTTTCTTACCAGCAACACCACAAGGACGGATAATGATATCTTCCCCGTGATTAAAAGAACGGGATCTAAAGAAAGCCCTTGGCCTCTGTCTGATTAATCAGACTGCTCAGCGTACTTGGATTTCCAAACCTTCCACTGAAGCATTTTACATTTGTTTTATAGAGATTTCACAAAATAAAATCTGGCATTTTTATTTAATGGGGCATTGTAATGTTCCTTCATTATTAGCATTCACATAAATCAGTAGAAGAATTTTGGTTGAAATCGAGCATATAACCTTTACTTTAAGCTCATCTCCTCCTTGGAGTCCTTACATATAACATAATAGCCATGAAAGGCCCAGAATATTTTTGAAAAAAAGAATTCAGGGCTCCTATGCATCTGTCTAAAATGTTGTGCTTTTTGCATAAAATTGCTGAAGAATAAAGTGTTAGACTGAGGTTGTGTCTGAAATAGGGACTGGTGCTGGTTTACCACCTTGGCCCAAATTCTCACTTTTTATTCTCCTGTTAAAGAGGCAGAAGGGAGACATAGTGCCCAACAGTCCTTTCTTCTCCAAGGGCAGTGGCATGACCTCTACGTCATCATTCGAGAATCCTCAATTCATGGTTTAATTAGGTATTCTTGAAGGGGATATATCAAATGTCCTGACATCTTTTCATCATGTACTTTATCAGCATTAGAGTGGCCCAACAGAGTACTAAAGAATCCTCCGATGTGTCGAGGTACTGATACATAGTGGGCTCCAAAGGGGCAGAAAAAAGAAAAACATTTGGAGCTGCCTTTGATGCTGATCACTAGGGTCTATTTCTTTGAATCAAAACCTGCTAGATTTTATTTATGACAGGTGGGCTGGGTCCTGAGAATAATTTCCTCTTGTAGGCCCAAGGAATTCTAGTCCGACCCTGGACTTTATTAAGATACCCACACAACATTCAAACCTACTCTATTTGACCCATTGTAATGATTAGTACTCAAGTTTAGGAATGAGCATTAAAGAGGCCTCAACCCCTTTTATATTGGCATTGATTTTGTCAGGGAAAACAGTAGGTAGTCAGGCATTTCCCATAGTGTGATGGATAAATGTAGTAGTACATGGAAGCCATTCAGATGCATGGCTGTCCAAGTAATATATGGACATTTGGACTGAGGTTGTCTTCACGAGACATGCAAAATTAAAGGAGTTGTCCAGGCATTTCAATTTATAAAAAAAAAAAAAAAAGCTGGAAAATAATAAAAGAAGTCGCCTTACTGATCCTATGCTGTACCCCTTCCCGCTGGTCTCGCTATCCTGGCCTCCAGTGATGACATCCTGACTTAGACATGTGACTATTGCAGCCAATCACTGGCCTCAGCTGTGACCTCAGTGGTGTTAGCAGGTCATCTCTACAGCCAGTAATTGGCTGCAGTGGTCACATGTTCATCCTCACTGAAGGCCAAGATACAAAGAGCAATGAGGTACCTAGGAAGTATTGAAAAGAGAGCGGGAGGGTGGTTGGTGAGGCGATTATTACCAGTTATTACCAGTATTTACTTTTCTAATTTTTCTGTAGAATTTTAAGTGTCTTTTTTTTAGGTGGTAGAACAACCCATTTAATATAAATGGAAATAAGAGATATGCCTCTGGTTGAGCAATCCCTTTAAATTTATTGAACCATTAATTTTCTAATATGTTCTAAGCATTTGCCCATTTTGAGGGCATCTCAATCCAGCACATCGATGCAATACAAGGAAAAACATAAACCCTTCCCACAGTTACCAATTACCAGACTCATTTTCATCCACGTTGAGCCTTCGTCTCGCCAACTGATTACCATGCTTACACCATTCTGCAGCACATACAATCACATGTCACATGTCAGGCCCAGGAACAGACTGGGCCCAATGGGATCGTATGCACTGAGCCATGAGACAGTCTTATTATCTCTTGGCTGAGAAAGCGAGCCTGTCACGAGCGGGCATCATTGTGGGTATGTGACCTGTATATACTAATTAAATGATGGATCAGAGGCAGAGACTTCATGCTCGCTCAGGCGTCATAAGATTTGAAGCTTTGTTAAATTGAGGCTGCAGGTGCTTAATGACACCGTGTAGACAGGTCTCTGGAGGGTAAAGAGTATATTTTAATCACATAGAAAATATTATTGCTGTAGACTTAATTTGTCTCTCAACGACGCGCTCCTACAGTATATTTGTGTGGGTTTGTGTGAAATTAAAATGAATTGTCAGATATGTCGACAGTTTACATAAGCTGTGATCCTTAGGGGGGAAAAATGTCCTACAGAAATGGTAATTCCGCCTCACTTTACAGGTCTGGCCAAAATATACGTAGAGTATTTCATTAGAATATCTAGTTTGTCTCAATCTCCATTCTAGTCTGGTATTACTAGACCATGCAGCACCTTTAAATGGAAAGATATGGAGTGAGGTCCATGTTCAGATACTGGAGGAGGTTGTTGGCCCCAAAATACTTGGATATCCAAATCATTATGACTATTTGAGTGGTTGTAGGGCTTGTGTGAGTCTTCTACTGCACCTTCGTATGACCCAAATTTCATAGGAATGCATGTTGCATCAGACGTATGGAGGCATGTTCTCTGTCCACACAGTCTCTGTGGCATTTGTTTTATTTCCAATCCATATGTGCAATTTGGATGAGTAGCGAGACTGTTTGAGGAACATCACACCCACCGTCACTTTTGAACCTAAAAGGTTGTCAACTTTTGGAGTGGGAATGGGGTAGTAAATAAATTGACCCAGAAAACCATGATCCAGCCGATTTAAAACTTGGCTCCTTAATTAGGAACCATTAAAAAAAATAACTGCTAACGCGTTTCATGAGGATAAATCTCTTAAGGTGGATTTACACGGTCCAAGGAGCAGCCAATTGTTGGAAAGGAAGCTCTTGTTAAGTGGAGGTGAAGCTGTGCATGTAATCACCTCCACAGTATGAGCGTGAGGGATCTCTACTGATATCGCTCAACCCCATAGAAAATCATTACATCTGGGCAGCAGAGGCTGTTTAGACTGCACAATCTGCTGCCCAAGAATGATGATTGAGGTGTCCACACCAACGATCATTTCACCCAATGAACGAGTGTTTTGGTGATCTGCAGCACCTTTAGAGCACCTTTAGAGCAAGAGGGGGCAGCCGAATGGTCATTTGCTGAAAGGAAGGTGTTCACAAGGACGGTCGTTCCCGATAATCTGGACGGTTATTGGTGCGTCTAAATGTACCATTACTAGAAAATGGGGTTATTTATTTATCTTGGGACGCTCAAGGACAGCCCATTTTGTGAGCCCTTTCATTGCCAAGTGCTATGGGGACTGTTAGCTACGTATAGTCATTGTGTTGGTGACAGTACACATGGTACAGTACTTTTGTGTTACTGTATGATATATTATTACAGGACATGCCTCAATGCTTGAAACGTTTGCCCGAGTCATTCATCAGATGTTTTGTAGACAGTGAGTCATTGTGACTTGAAAGGAAAGTTTATCTGTGGTTTCTGAGATTACAAGATCTTAGGACTTATAAAACCCTCCATCTATGAGTAACCAATACTAATTCACAGATAGTCAAAGGGGCAGATTATTCCCATTGGTTCCCGACATCAGCCGATCCAGACAGCATCTATGCCAAATCACAATTTTGTTAGTCATGAGGTCCGAACCTCGCTGAGATAATTAGTCATTCATCATGGCGATGCGCCAGCGCACTGAAGCTGGTGGTTGTCTATATGTGCTTTCCATGCGCTTGTGACCCCGCCATGGGCACCTTAAAACAGCTCTGGAATGATGAAGGATATCTCTGCATGTATCTGTATGTCGGTGGAGTGTTTGTCTGTAATATGTCTCATTTCTCAGAGGGGACTACATGATTTCACTGCCATACCCAGGCCTTATCACTGCTAGACAGCTTTCATTAGAGCTGAGCTTCAGATAAGCCACCTGAGATATCAATGTACATACTTCCAGCTTGTGTACATACTTGTGGCTTAATAGACTGTATAGAAATAGGAAAAAAAAAACATAAAACAGAGTAAAATACCCAAATCTAATTAAGTCTACTGTTCTTTACAACCCGCCTTGGTAATAATCCCCCTGCTCGGAGGAGCACACAGGCTAATTACTGGAGTATGGAGGGATCAGTCTATTGATTGCGGTGTCATGTTCGTGTATGACGTCTTATGGCTGAGAAGTCAATATGATGAATTAGGCCTTGTGCACACAACCATGTCTGTTTTGCAGCCTGCAGAATACGGATGAGGATGATCCATGTGCTTTCCGCATTTGTATGTCTGTTTCTCCAAAGGTTAGAACGTGTCCTACTGTATATTTTGCAGCATTGAAGTCAATGAGTCCGCAAAAAATGTTCATTTAACATGGACGTTATCAGTGTTTTGCGGATCCGAAATAATAAATACAGTGTGCAGGAAGCCTTATACAGAGTCCTCATTTGCTGTAAAATATCAGTAGGTGTGTATCTGATTTTTATGGGACATATATGCATGCATGGAGAGAGGGGGGTAAGAGTCTGTCCAGTTATCGAGAATGGACATTTCTACAAATGCTAAATCCCAATACTTGCCCAATACATCTGTTTTGGTCCCATGTTCATATGTGGCCGCATTGCTGAGAAAAATGATGTTTTATTATATGTAAATGAACCTCTAGGAGCAACGGGGGCGTTACCATTACACCTAGAGGCTCTGCTCTCTCTGCAACTGCTGCGCCCTCTGCACTTTGACAGTGAAAACATGATCAAGCCTTACTGGCCCTGTTAAAGTGCAGAGGGAGCGGCAGTTACAGAGAGAGCAGAGTCTCTAGGTGTAACAGCAACGCCCCCGTTGCTCCTAGAGGCTCATTTGCATATATTAAAACTATTTTTTCTCAGCAATGAGGACACATATGAACATGGGACCAACACAGATGTCTTCAGCTGCCAAGTGTATATGTAATAGGTCAGCCAGTGTCATAGGGACAAGTCTGCCGACAGATGCCCTTTAACATCCGTGGTGGAGATACAGGCAGGAGACCTATTAAAATTTACTGGAAACCCACAGCATAGTAAAGTCCACCCTCATTTATTAGACTCTTGTCCACCAGGTCTGCCCTAATTCAAAGAGATACACATTGCACTACATAAAGTAAATGAGGATGCCTGTTCTGTAAGAGACGCACAACATCCAGACAGTAAGGGACAGCCACATACGTGTCAAGGTTCGAAGTTTGAGGCAAGAAATTCCAAAGCTTTACTCATTCAGATGTAAAATGGACATCTGACATGGACCACATGAAGGAGAGAAGATGCAGACCCTGGTCACACATTGCAGCCATCTATAGTGTGCTATATCTGTGCCTTGGGGCATTCCTGAGAATGGAGAGGGATCTGTGTAAGAATCAGTAAGAAAAAACCATGAACCAGAAAACGATCTGAAACTTGTACTCTGAGACTGATGTATCAATACTGTAGATAGAGAGACAGAGAGAGACAGCGAGCGAGACAGCGAGCGAGACAGAGAGCGAGACAGAGAGCGAGACGAAGATGAAGATGGTTATATGGTTATAGGCTCTGGATTATATGATATAAAATCTGTATTATGTGATCATGGGCTCTGGATTATATGATATAGGCTATGTATTATAGGCTCTGGATTATATGATATAGGATCTGGATTATATCGTTATAGGTTTTGGATGATATGGTTATAGGCTCTGGAGTATATGATATAGGCTCTAGATTATATGATATAGGCTCTGGATTATATGGTTATAGACTCTGGATTATATGGTTATAGATTTTGGATTATATGATATAGGCTCTGGATTATATGGTTATAGACTCTGGATTATATGGTTATAGACTCTGGATTATATGATATAGGCTATGGATTATAGGCTCTGGATTATATGGTTATAGGCTCTGGATTAGTCAGTGTTGAGTTGGATTTTTTTCTTTACTTGCAGTTTTTCTTGTTTGACAATGAACATTTCCAGCAATTAGAATGATGTAATAATAACCCCTATCATCCTCACAAGTCATTTCCTGTTGAGCCCCCTCTCCAGATCTCAGGAGCTGATCCCTTAAAGGAGCCCGCCCCTTTAACTCATCTTCTTCCTTTTCCCTGTGAATGGCGGTGTTGTGACAGCGTTCAATAGGCCGCTGTTTGTTTTCCTCTTTCCTTTGCTTGACTGAATGTATGTCATGTGAAAAACGCAGTCAGGGCTGGGCCTTATTCTTCTCAGATTATTTCTACAGCCTGGGTGCAGCGCTGGAGAGGGAGACACTTTACGCGTGAGCGCCACTAGATTATAGGGCACCTTTCACCCATGAAAAATGCCTAAATTAAGACCAATTCATATGAAGAGGGTGGAAGAGGCCATCTTGGGGCGTGAGCGAGGATACAAGCTACAATTTAAATATGAAAGTGACACGGAATATATCCAGATGTAGCAGAGCTGAGATGGTTATTTGTTATGTATTTTACATGTATATGTAATTTTGTAAAAATTAGTCATAGTCAGTGATCCTAGTTTATTAGGCACATATTAGTGCTCCATGTAGTCCATTACTTGTCTGAACCTTTGTGCCTGGTGAAGTATATCTACAGCATTACATTTTGATGAGGGTTGGGGTGAAAGACTGGGGTTCCATTTAGTTTTGCCCCCCCCCTTCCCCCATAATAGTATTCCGCATGAAATAACCATTCTGGAGCATCTTTTCTTACAATGCTGTGTGATGCCATTCCTCTATTATTCCTGTTAGAAGTTTATGAATAAGTCTATAACCGGTCATTTTAAATAATGTGGGTTTTGTATCATTTTTATTCTGTCTTTTGTCCGTCTTCTTACAACTCCTTGCCCATTAGTCAGTATTCTTAGATGTTCTTCCTGGTCTCTGACTGTAATGCCAAAACTACAGTGGAGACTGACACAAAGGTAAACCTATAGAACAGCAGGAGAAAGAAGAATAGAATTTATGCCATGTGTGGTTAATGAAGAGCTGAGGGACTACTCCTGTGGGCACTTTAATGACATGGGGCTGAATAGAATATAATTCACACAGGACATTTTACCTAGGGGATATAGATTAAGATGATGGTAAGATCATGGGGTCTCACAGCTAAGAGATCCTGACATTGCAAGCGTCACCCTTTAAAATTTTTGTTCTGCATCCCTTTAAAGTTTTACCCCTACAGATCGAGATTCCTGGTCGCCGGTTCCGCAGGGGCGGTCCTATTCACTAAAATGGAGCTGTGCTGTAGTTCCCCTCACAGGTGCGCTCTAGCTCCCACTTCATTTTCAGGATAGTGGAGGTCCCAGAAGTCGGACCACCATCAATCATATCCTAGAAACCTGCCATCACTTTCTGTAATGGGATTAACCCCTTAATGAATGGCTGATGCTGTACATGGAACAGAATTTAAAGCATCTTGGACTGTTTACTCATTAGTGGAGCTGTGAAATAAAATAATTCAATAATCTGTGGGGCTTTATATTCACATGTGTTGCTTAATAGTCTTTTTGTTCACTTGTGTACAGAATGATCCCGCAGGGGGCTATCTCTGGAGCCATAAACTCCGTAGCTTCAGTCCGGTGGGTAAAATTACCAATGTAAACAGCCTTAAAATAGATGTATTGTGTAATGATACCATGGAGATGTGCGCCTGTGTACTATTATAGACTGCTGAGGGCATGTGCCGGGCGCCACCGCAGCCTTAGTATTACTATTATTTCTCTGCAGGTTTTATTTTCAGTGTTTTTTTTTTTTTTTTTTTTTTGTATATTTGTGTTTTTTCTTGATTCAGTAGAAAACCACCTGCATCTTCCGATAACACTTGAGATAAGGATATTAAGAACTTGTAAAATTATATTTAGTTACTCCTCCACTGAGCTGGATCAGGAAGGGCAGCTGTGGCACCCACCCTGGGCTACCATGGTCTCTGACCCTATAGATTAGGCCACTGGACACTCCCCGACCCCTACTGTGGGGGGTGGTGGAGTGTTGTCCAAGTCATACTGAGTCTCCCATTTCTAAAAGTGGGTGTAGATGAATCGTCCAGATTATCGGGAACAACCGTTCATGATAATCTGGCATCTAAAGGTGCTGCCGATCACCCAATGAATGTGCAAAACCCTCTAAACAGCAATCTGAGGCCAGAAAAAAACTATTCTGTATGGGTACGAGGGATCGCTATAGCTCGTCTTCATACTCAGGGGCGGTCTTGGCATTTCTGGGGCCCTAAGCGAAGTTATGTCCGGGTGCCCCCACCCCCCAATGATGCGTCACGCCCCTGATGACACGCCCTCTGATGACACCCCCCCAATGGCACGCCCCCCCCACACATCAAAGACTGGGACTAGAGCATGCTCGGGTGGAATTTGCGTGCGCTTTTTCAAATCTGCACGCTAATTCATATGCATATTTTAGTATGTACACTAATGTGTATGCATTTTATAAATTAGTACGCATTAGTGTACTAATTTATAAAATGAGTGCGCATTCGGACAAATGCAGTATGTGACAGCTGGGCGGGCGGTCTTGGACACCAGCACAAGAGCGGAGCATGGGGGCCCCCTTGGACGTTGGGGGCCCTATGCAAATGCATAGGATGTGTGGTGCCCAAGACCGCCCCTGTTCATACTGTGAAGGAGATCGTTGTATGTAAATGCAGCTTTCTCCTTCACTGAGCGTGCCACTGACTGTCGGGAAGGAACGCTTCCTTCCTGGAAGCCGCTCCATCGGCCCATTGAAACCCGCCTTAAGATTTTGTACTGTTGTGCAGGTAAATTAGCAGTAACCAGGGTTAACCAACGTTAAATATTTGTCCATTAAAGCTCATGAATGGCTGCCAAAGTCCTTCAGTGCCACTCATCTTGGCAAAACAGGACCGTCTACACCAAGGAGATGCTATCAAGATCTAGAAATTGCCTGCAACAAAGTTGTTGTTCACACTGCTTGTTCACACCTACTGGAGGTCTGAGTATTTTGCTATGTGGACTGTCCATACCTCCTGGAGGCCTGAGTATTTTCCCATGCGGACTGTCCACACCTTCTGGAAGCCTGAGTATTTCCCCATGCAGACTGTCCACATCTCCTTTAGGTCTGAATATGTTCCCATGCAAACTGTCCACACCTACTGGAGGCCTCAGTTATTTTCCTATGCGGACTGTCCAAATCTTCCGGAGGCCTCAGTATTTTCCAATGCAAATTGTCCATACCTCCTGGAGGCCTCTATGCAGGAGCAAGGATTTCAAGGTGCATAGTATGCTTAAAGAGCCAGAGGCATCACATGAAGTTTGTGGGCACCTATGTAAAATCCATAATGTGGTCCACACCTGGCATGTGCCCCTTATAATAATGGTGTCTTCCTAAGTGAGTTTTTGAACCCCATCATACAATGGCATCATGTGTACCACCTGTATCTAGCCCTCCTGACTGTTATTTCAGATGTTGCCCTTTCACATGGAGCTATGAGTATTCCCTGCACCCAGTTTTATACATACATGACACCCCAGCAAAGAAAACTCGTAGGGATGGTGGAATTATAACAAGCGTGTGCATGTTCTGAGATTTTCTCTCATTTATACTTGTTATACCTTTTGTGCCTGCATCTGTTTTTTCATGTGTTTAAGCTAACTATACTTGGCATCAGATGTGTCTGAAGCAATATCTGATTGATCTAAGATCATTCTTGTTGATTTGGAAGAAGCTCAGCGCAGGCAAGACATTTGTTTACTTCTTGAGTCTAGTCTTTAAGGAGTTGATTAAGTATTGGGTACTGGTGGAATTGTTGCTTCGTGATGAGTGTTTTGATATAAAGTCACTGAATGATCAAATAACATGGTTCGTGTTACTCTTGGTTGAAGGAGTTCTCTGGGAGTTTAATATTGATGACTTCAGAATAGATCACAGATCTCAGATTGTCAGGGGTCTCACCCCCAGCACTCCTGCTGATCAGCCGTTTTCAGGATTTCCTTGCACCAGCACAGCTCTGTAGTCTGTGTAGTAGCCATGCCTGAGTATACATAGGAGCTGCACTGCAGGCATGGCCACTACACAGGGTATGGAGCTGTGTTGGTCGGGTGGCTGGTTCCAGTGTACATTAGCTTCTGAAAATAGCTGATCAGTAGGTCCAACTCAAAGGGCAGCAATACACATTCAATATCTGTCTAATAGCTTCCTCTTCGGACTCTCTCTTGGCTCCCCCATACACATACAGTCCAGATGAACGTTTGTATTCTAAAGGGGAGAGGAGAGAAAACTGCTGCCAGATACTTCTGGCGGCGGCTCATATTTAGAGAGTACAAAAGCATATTCAACAATACACTAATATATATATCTTAAAGCGGTTGCCTCACCTCAGCAAATGGCATTTATCGTGTAGGCAGAGTGAATACAAGGCACTTACTAATGTATGGTCTATATTGGGGTTACGGCCAACACTACAGCACAGATATGAGGTGGCTGGGACAGAAACTGCTGCACATGCATGCGTATGTATGTTCCCAGCCACCAGAGAGGCCGGCACTTTTTCCTATAGTGTGCAAGCACGACCACTGCTGCTGGATTGCAAGGTGGTCATAACCATGGAAATGAGCAGTGTATAATGTGAAAAAATGAATCAAACCGGCAAAGGAGGCAACATGGGTAATCACAGTACATTAGTAAGTGCCCGGTATTATCTTTCTCTACATGATTAATACCATTTGCTGAAGTGAGACAAACCCTTTAAGGATAGTTCATCAGTAAACTCCTGAAGAGCCCCTTTAAGTCCATCTATAATATCACCCCAATTCACCCCACACATTCTTAGTTGTATAAATGACACTGTAATGATCATTAGGACAGCACACACGCAGGTTGATCTGATGGCAACGGTTCGAGCCACCGAGGACCTTTAATAAGCTAGGAGGATATGAGCTGAGACTAAACTCACACCTTAATTGTGTCACTGTATGTGTGCAGCCCACCTTCGTAGGTATTGGATTACTTCTGAGTTTATGACAGTGGGACCCCCATAAGCCTGCCATCCCTTCTATAACCCAGGTGTGTGCGGCCAACCTTCCACCTACTACTGTAAGGATCACTCATCCACAGAAATACTGCGGTACTCCTTGGACTCTTACCCATGTTTTCTATTGTACAATTTATTACCGTGCCTTCTACAATTCCATTTTACATTTCTTCCTCTCTCTTCTGTATATTGTAGCTTCTTAAGTTTCTCCTTTGACCCGGTTCATGTTACTGTAACAAGTGATTTTACATCTGATTGTCACGGTCAATAAAAAAAAAGCTGAAAATAACATTTTAAACTGATATCGTATCGTTGTGAACCGTGAC
Organism: Rhinella marina; assembly: GCA_900303285.1. Classification (NCBI taxonomy): domain Eukaryota; kingdom Metazoa; phylum Chordata; class Amphibia; order Anura; family Bufonidae; genus Rhinella; species Rhinella marina. Next base: position 174,365 of record ONZH01006381.1, on the reverse strand, counting down.
ACTTTACCTTTCAAAATGACCTTTATCAAGCTTTCTCAGGTTAGGGGAAAGGTCAGAGTGGCTGAAGAGTCTTCCTGAAATATGGTATTTTCTATGGATTCTGTTCTGAAAATCCCTCGGTGCTCATTAACATTTCATATTGTAAATATTTACTTCTCCGATACAATGTATACAAATAACAATACAGAACTTCCAATAATGGTGACTTTTATACGTTTCTTAGCAATAAGAATGGTTTATAGACTTGTATTCTTATTGCTGGTCAATAGATTTTTATATTAAATAAATGTATCTTTAAATTGCCACCATATAGGCGCAAGGACACTTTTATTTTTAAATTTAGTATTCCTTGAAAACTTGTTTTTAAGAATTTTTGTCTGCTTTTATTTTTCATTTTTTATTTTTTTTTATTGCCCCTCCCCCCCCTACCTGCTTCCTGGCACCAACTCTTTGCTCCTTCTCCCTCATTGAAAATATCTGGTTTGATGCCACCTGCAGCCAATGACTGGCCGTATAGGTGACTGGATCCCATGTATCATGTGATCATTTGTGATGACTTAAGGGGAGCCAGTCACCGCCGGACTGAAGGAGCAGAGAGCCAGTGCCAGGAAGCAGGTAAGTAAGACTTCCTATACATGTCCAGCCAAGTGGAGGGGTTTGCAAATAAAAAAACCTTCTTGCACAACCCCTTTAAAGTGCTAAATGTTGGCCTTCTGTAGCAGAGAGATAAAACTCCTAATAGGTAACCCATGTTACTGCTGCTGCAGGGGAAAGTTATCTGCTGGTATAATAGTAGATGTAGAATTTAGAATGAGACTGTGATAGCTGTATTGGTCTCTCAATAAATGCTCCCACATATCCCTGTTCTGTATGATCCTCTAATTGAGTCAGTACAAGTGGGACTTTCTCTGGTTGCAGTGAATGATCTGAGTAGTTGAAGCAAAAGAGGAAGTTTAAGAGCCAGGACCGGAAGTTGAATACATGAAGCACCTTCAAAAAGTTATATCCAGAAAACCATGTAGCCCTCTTATGTAAAAGCGATTACATTGAATATTCACATATAGGCTGTTAATACGTGATAGAAAAAAAACATCCATACGTTTGATAGCACTGGTGGTATGTCCATGAGCAAGATGGCGGAACAAGACTTATTTCTTCTTGTCTCTATGAGCAACCTTCTTTACAGACCTTACATGAAAAAAGTTTCATTCATCTATTCTGAAGAAGCCTTAAGTATGTGACACAACCAGTCTTTCCTCTTTATTCTCACTGCACATTGGCTAGGATTTCCAGTTCCTGGAATTGCTGCCTTATGCTATTGCCAAGCTGATTTTCTTGCCGGTTCCATGAATTTGGTTCACGACTTTTTTCTAAATTAATTTGAGTTGCATTTCCCAATGTCCTAGCGCTTATATAAAATTAGGTTTTTGTGCACGTTGGCTTTATACGGTCATCACTGGAGCATGTCACTTCAGGGGATGGATATTTAATCCTCTCGTCTTCACTCTCGAACCTTATAAATAACATTTATTTGTTAGCAATCTGCCGTAATGTCTCCTCCACGTAATTAGACATTAGAGCTGCAATACAAGCAGTAAAACAAGAAAGCACAAGTCGCCCTTTGTTCCCTGACAGCTGAAAAAAAAAACAAAGCGGTGGAATAAACGCGCAGGACGCACGGCAACAAATGTTTCGAAAATATTTGCAGATTGACTTTTGCCAAAATTTGTGACATTTCAGTGCATTTTGCCAAATATTTTGAAGGCCGCTGCCAACGAGATTATTTGCACACAGTGTATTTCTCAACTTGCACTTCAAATCATAATCACATTTGTTATGTCGAATCTAAACCACAATTTTTTGGTCTCGGTGGTGCTTTTAAGGTAATGGGGATAGGCTGCGGAGGGACAGAAACGGGAAATACGGACCCAGCGGTGAGATCACTCTGATATAACGTAATATTGATATTTGACGGGAAGCAAAATGAACGTTCTCAAGGCGCCTGAACCCGTCCCAGCCTCAGGTCACTTTTATTGGTAAGATTGATGAGTTTAAAAGCATTCTCAATCTTTTGTTTAGATAGCCAGGATATACCGCTGCCAAGCTGCGGATTATTACAATAAGCAAATTTTGGCTTCTTTCCCTCTTTTAAGAACATGGCTCTGGGAAGATAGTGGGAGCAGAGTAGCGTTTCTTTCCTTCTGTTTATCTTACCTGCCATTCATAGACATCAAAGTTGTTCTCCTAACGTAGAGTCTCACAAAACTTCTTTTGAATGGCTTTTAATAGTAATGTATTGTGTAAAGGATGACAAAAATAACTTTCATGGTTGTGATCGTGATCCCACTACAGGAGAAAAGAAATACAGGGACTCCAGAGTGAATGAGGACTTTGTATTATTCACAAGTCTGAGAATTAAAGGGGTTATCCCGTAATTAAGGGGGTTGGCCCTTCTCCCAAATTGGTGGCATATCATTAGGACAAAAAAATAAAAATCAGACGATGTACTGTAGGAGGATATCTAGCATTCAGAACCAATGCTAGGCTACTTTCACACTTGTGTTTACATTTTCCAGGATTGAGATCCGTCATAGGATCTCAGTACCGGAGAAAAATGCTTCTGTTTTGTCCCCATTCATTATCAAGGGGACAGAACGGAGTGCTCCAAAATGCATTCCATTTGGTTGCATTCCCATACCAGAAAGCAAACCACAGCAAGCAGCGGTTTTCTTTCCGTACTGTAATGTGGAGCAAAACGGATCCGGCATGACCCACAATGCAAGTCAATGGGAACGGATCAGTTTTCTCAGACACAATAGAAAACGGATCCGTCCCCCATTGACTTTCAGTGGAGTTCATGACGGATCCGTCTTGGCTATGCTAAAGATAATACAACCAGATCCGTTTATATCGGATACAGATGGTTGTATTATCAGTAACGGAAGCGTTTTTGCTACTCCCTGCCGGATCCAGCAAAAATGCAAGTGTGAAAGTAGCCTTACACATTGGGAAATCTTGTTATTTGTTGTATCTTGGGATGAGTGAAGCGAGCTTCAGACCCTAGATCCGAAGTCACTTCGCTCTAAACTTTGGTTTAATGCTGTACGGTTTGGTTCCAAGGTACCAGTCGGAATCAAACCCGGGTCTCTGTAAAGCATTAAACCGAAGTTGAAGCTCGCTTCGCTCATTCCTAATTGTCACATGGTTTACTTTTGAGACCTTTAAAATGTTGTCATTGGCAAGATACAGATCTTATAATGTTCAACAACTACATAGAAACAATCAAGGCCATCAATGTAGATGAGGATTCTCTACTGTAAGAGCACTGAGACTATTGAGCTCTCTGACGCGACATGCTGTGACGACTGACGCATGGAACCAGTTCAAGAAGATCTTATAGTGGGTGTAGATCTGGCTTTCTGGCACATGAAAGTCTAGATGTGCACCCAATTTATCAAGAGGCCTTCAACTCAATCAATGACTTGCATCTAAGTCCATTGCAGCCTAGATCAATGAAAGGCCAATCCTGTTAAGTTCTCTGATGTGAGTGTGTTTTTCAGCAAGGTTTCCTTACCCTGGTATCATGAAGAGTTGCCTTAACATGAATTTGATTTATTTTTCTGATTTCCTTTCCTTTAAAATGGCCGTGCGGGTTATTTACTAACCGAGTGCAAATGTGAAAAAGCTCTATAGCAACCGGTATTTGCTTTCATTATGAGACCTGCATTTACGGAATGTTTTTTTTTTTCGTTACTGAACTTAAACAATTTAAAACTTTTTAAGTGTTGAGAGTGTAACGCAGAGATTGAGGATTTTAAATGTAGCCCTGGGTGCAGAACATATCATTTTGGTGAAGTGAAATGTTTGAGTACAGTCATTTTTCACTGTCATGTTATGCTTTCCTCACATCATACTTGTACAGACGGTAATGATAACAGTAATCTGAGATGGACGGAGTAATGGGGGTAAGTCCACTCTGATTAATAGCCCAATACATACTGCTGACAACCACATCGAGGTCACCAAAAACTCTACAGTGAAATGACAATTGTGATCGGTATGTATTTGTAAGCAGAAGAGCCACGTGAAATCTGCACGCAAATCTGCCCTATTTATCATGATTTTGGTGAATTTGTTGTGCTTTTTTATGCATTTTTTGTTGCAGATTGAACCCTATTGAAGTCTATTGGGAAAATCATAAAATATCATAAAATATCAGGTGCAGTTGACATGCTGCAGCTTTTAAAATCCACATGGCAGGTCGATTTCCATTTGTTGAAAATGTACAGTTAGAACTGGCTAATCTAATTTATCTTGCTGGTACTGTATTACACAGCACGTCAGTGGCGTACATCGAGAAGTAAGGGCCCCATAGCAAGGATCAAACCAGGCCCCCCCACACAGGACAGAAGGATTTCTGCCTAAACCCATTTCAATGACCCTTGGGCCATTTTTCCACTGCCTCATTTGCTAAAAGTTGTTCCTTTAGAGGGTAGAGTCCTGACCAAGTTTTCACCTCCAGTAGAAGAGGGGATGATCCCTACTGGGCCCCCTCTTGCCCTGGGCAATAGCAGTCGCATGGTCTGCCGCTATGGTAGTTACTCCCCTGTACGCTGTGGTTCTTTTGCAAGAAAATCTGTGTGAACAAATTGCACAGAATCCCCAACGTGTGCAGCCAGTTACCCTCATGGTAATGATGATGCTGCCAAAATCCAAGGATTGTGAAGGTACAACATATGTGTCATACTTCTATGAAAAATATTCCAACAAACATTTCAAAAGGCTACAGCTGGCCAGAGAAAGGATTATTTTTTTGCCCGTGGATCCTGCCTGCTTCTGTAGGATAATCTATATATTTCTGGGCACGGGAGGTCCTTGTTGAAATAAACACTCATGCACACATTGTGAGGTTGCATAAGCAAAAATTTGGGCCAAGATAGCTGCCGACCATACAAGAGTTTGCTTACGGTTATGTTGAGATTATGTTATGTTGGAAGCTACAAACTACCTGCTTACAGGCCTTGTCCCAAGACTAAACTTACTATACTGACAGCCCCATGCAGATGAATGGAGTAGCAGAGCACATACTTGACTGCTACTCCATTCATACAGGCAAGCAGGCAGGGTCTGACTGAGGTTCCTTGGGCACCCTAGAGGAAATTATTCTCGGGGCCCAAAACCCATATCATCAAGAAAGTCTAATAGATTTTGATTCAAATATATAGACCCTAGTGGCAAGTTATGGCTCCAAAAGCCCACTATGGTATGAGAGCTTGGGTCCACCAAAGGATCCTCTAGACCCTGGTGGGTCAGTCCGACACTGGAGGCATGAACTCGTTGCCTGGAGATAGGGAATAAGTCTAGTGCATAAGCTAGGCCTTCACTGCCAACCAGTTGTAGGAAATCAGTATGAAAGATGAAGTGAAAAGACTCTAAAATGAGTAAAATCAGTAATTATGGAATATGCAATTATTAGGATAATCCCCATAGTACCACTTCCCCTCCTGTAGTGCTTTGCGCTCATTGTGTATTACGAATCCTTCTCGGTAATGACGCTAATAGCTCTGCTCTCTTTGGCCTCCGAAGTTATAGGGCGAGGCATGCTTGCAACCTCCGCAATTCCTATCACCCCTAATCTTACGTGTGTTTTTATCCCCTACTAAAGAAACCGTGTGTCTGCACATACATTACAATCAAGTCACAAAGCTGCTAGAAAATACACATTTTCCTCCCACATTTAGAATTTAGAAAGATTTCAGTATTTCAAAAGATCTGACTCCATATAAAATTAAAATAAAAAAAGCAACAATCTAACGTGATTGTTGGGGTGTGTTTCCTGCAGTTCAGCGGCCTTTTGCTGAGCATAGTAGCTGTATTTTATGGTCCTTCCGATGTAGTAACCTAGAATGAAAGTAAATGACTGCAAATGCTGAAAATGAGAGCGAGGCGTGCAATTGAAATGGGTTTGCGGGTTTAACAACATCGTGTTAATGCACAATAGCGAACCCTTGAACTCAGGGCAACTGGATTATATGGTTCACGGTATAAACACAAAGCACAATGAGCTGTGACTCCAAGCGTTTTCATCCACTTGTCGCTGTATCGAATATATGGGAACCTTGATATCTTGGAAAATAAGAACGAAGAGAAAAAAGAAAAAAAAACACACACAAATACTCAAGTATTTTTGATTGCTTACAAATATTTGATTAATGTGATATATACCTTTAATGCAGGTAGATTGCATGTTCATAAAATCCAATATTTATTGAAATACGTCATTAAAAAGCTTGATATAAATCTAGCAGAGCAATGAATGGGGCGATCTCTGGACCCATGTGAGGTACAGGGCTGATTCTAGCTTTATTAGAAAGAGGTTGTCATGTACTATATGGTGTCTGATTTTCATTTTTTACATTAGTCATGGGATAACCACTAACTCCTAATGTACATACAGGAGCGGGGTTCTCTCTGTTGTACCAGTTCACTCCTCTATAGTAATCTTTATGAGGGTCTAGAGAGCTTACAGTACGTTGTTCAATGTTTTTTAGTATAAAACTCTGGGATTACCCCCTAGTGCATACCTCCATGTTTGCTAACGTTGCAGTCACATAATTTAAGGGGAGCATGTATGGCCTCAGGGGCGTAGCTAAAGGCCTTTTTCTACTCTCTGGCATCACATTCTTGCCTATATTACTACATTTAGCTGCTTCCTTAAGACTCCTTAACATTTCCTTAATGTATTTTAGCAGATGATATTTTTTATTTTAGTGGGAGAGAGAACATGATTATATACTGCTGGAGGTTCATGATCAAGATCCTTATCTCTGCGCCTTCACATCTGCAGGGCTTTCTGAATGCCTTTTTGTACCTGGGTGTGGCCCTCAGGAAAGAGAGGAGCCTTTTGTGACTTCTACAAAGGAGCGTGTTTTATACTTTTTCTGAAGCAGCAATAATCCTTTCTTTCTGAAGCATTTACCTCCGTCTCTCACTCCAGGTTTGCTGTACTTTATGGAATCAGAAAAATGCCCCTAAATGCTTTTTAATGCATTTTCTCTAGTAAATTGTTTCTGCTAATGCTTTACGGAAAACACCTCAGGAGTGAAGAGTCGGGGAGGGGGGGTTGCTTTTTTTTAACTGAGAAATTTAAGAGAATGAGAAAATCCAGCCTTAGCGAAAATTGGCTTCTTGTATTAAAATGTCATAGCCGTAAACCACAAAATAGATAGATATGAGATAGATAGATATGAGATAGATAGATATGAGATAGATAGATAGATATGAGATAGATAGATAGATATGAGAGAGATAGATTTGAGAGAGATAGATTTGAGAGAGATAGATTTGAGAGAGATAGATTTGAGAGAGATAGATATGAGAGAGATAGATATGAGAGAGATAGATTTGAGAGAGATAGATATGAGAGAGATAGATTTGAGAGAGATAGATTTGAGAGAGATAGATATGAGAGAGATAGATATGAGAGAGATAGATATGAGAGAGATAGATATGAGAGAGATAGATAGGTAGATAGATATGAGATAAATACAAGATAGATATGAGATAGATATATATCAGATAGATAGATAAATATGAGATAGATAGATATGATATATGAGAGAGAGAGATATGAGAGAGAGAGATTAGATAGATAGATAGATAGATAGATAGATAGATAGCGTGAGGCTGAGAGATATTTAAGAGATAACTAGATTGATAGATTTTAAAGAGATAAATTTGAAATAGAGATCGGACTCTCACTCTCTTGTCCATTGTAGGTAAGGAGGTCAGTGTGACCCTTGGGTTACTCCCCACCATATTCGGATGTTGTGTTCTGTTCACACCACTTATGAATAGGAGATAGAAGAAGCCAGGACTATTCTGTGTCTGTATAAAGATGGTCACATTCGTATTGAGCTGCTGTATGTCCAGCTACCACTAAAACAGATCTTCTCCCTTGGCACCAAGCATGGTTCAGCCATGTCTATGTATTAGCCGAGAAGGACAGGAAGGGCCGGTAGTCACATGGATTAATGGTTTCTTTGAGAGCAGCGATTGTCATTGGATCAGCAGACGTTTACCTACAATGAACAGAGTTCTATATCCATCTGTCTTCATCGACCATAGTATTACAGCTAATTACAGATGCCATAGTGTTGTGGATTTGTACATGCATCCACACCCAGATACAGTACAATGCAGAGCATTGCTCTATCAATTCCATATTGTTTCCTGTGATAGCTGCGGTTTTGTTCTACTATTACCGGTTACTCGGGCGGTTAGACCTGTTTTCTTACAGTTGAAACCGAGACGTGTAATATTGTTTCTGTACTTAGTAATGATATATATGAATATATGTGTCTGTATATTTTATTTATTTTTTTGCTTCAGTGGTATTTGCTGTTAAGGTCTTTTGGTGTTTGTTTTGCTGGCTGCATCGGTGACGTCCAGTACACTGCTGAGGTCAGTGATGTACAGCACAGTGACATCATCAGTGCTGCCTGGAACATGATGTCAGCAATGGGGGGGGACCGGAGTGAAAACAGCAGGGAAGAAAAGGGGTGAGCATTCATTTTTGAGTAAATAACGGTATTCCACATGTAATGACAATTCTGGAACATCCATTCTTATGACTGGTGTTGAACAAAGTTTACTAAAATTCAAATTGGCTGCTTCACCGAATTTCACAAAGAAATTTGCTTTGCAAAGCACATTTCTTTGTAAGTAGTGGACGCAATGATAGGGAACAGTGATTGTGCCACCCTCCGTCATTGAACCCTTCAGATGCTGCGTTTATCACTGATTGCGGCATCTGAGATTAAAAATGAGGCTTTCTGGGGTTAAGCAGTTAAAAAAAAAATAGTTGCCTTATCGGTTTGAGCGCAAAGAGGCCGTCATAGGCATTTTGATTGAAGATCCCACGTGAAATCTCGAGTAGTGCGTAATGAAGTGATTTTGCTCGGGATCTTCAATCAAGATGGCCGCAGCGGCTTCTTCACACTCAAATGGATGAGGTGAGTATGTTTTTTTTCTTTTATTGCCATTTTAGTGAAAATATATTCGTTACCACGAAGCATGAGGAAATTCAACTTCACGGCAAATTGAATTTTCCCTGAAATTCAGATCGAAATCCACTTTGGATACTTTGATTCGCTCAACCCTACTTATAAGCGTATGTTGTGCCATTCTTCTTCTATTCTTGCTAGAAGTTTATGGATAAAGGTACAGATGGGCATTACCAGTTGGGTATGTGTTCCTGCACAGTCTGACAGTATCCAATCAGTGCTTCCAGTGACAGACTGTGCAGGGACACACCCTCAGCTGGTCCCACCCATCTGTACCTTTATCTGTAAATTTCTAGCAGGAATAAGAGAAGAAAGGCACAACATAGAATCATAAAAACAATTATCCAGAATGGGTAATGCAAGTAGCTACTAAAACAGACCAGTTTAGAGTCCAGAGAGGTGACGGGTCCTCTTTTACTCTGACAATCCCTTTAAGGCCTGAGCTTACAGATTTTACCTCACCTGTGATCACCTGACATGTATCTGTGACACACTAGTTTAAGTGCACTTTCCCTTTAAATATTTACCATGACTTCTGATTAATTTTTATTCTTTGAGAAAAAAAAAAATCTAAATTTTTAATACAAGAGATGCTGCCGATGATTTCACTGGTTTATCCATTTTAGTCACTGCACATTGGATGTAAACGTATCCAATGTGCTGCGAAAGTAATTTTCCTACGTTGTACCATAAGCTGATCAAGTCATTAATTACAATCTCCTCGGCCAAGAACTGAATGTGTTAATGGTTTCATTATCAAAACGTTAGATCTACGGCAGATGGAATTCTATTAAAAAACACGGAGGTGGAAGAATTCCCCCCCACAAATGCCAAAACTGATCTGTCCAGTGCATTTAATCATGGGGAGCTGGAGTAATTGAACAGAAGCTCATTTTGTAACCTAATTGAACAAATTTGGAATATTATGATTTGTTTAATAAGTAAATCGGGATTTGGATTGTCCGTCAAGCATCTGCTGCATTCCGCTGCTCTCTGTTTTCATCAATGGAAGAGGATTTTTTTTTTCTTTTTTGTTCTTTGTGTTTATTTTTCCCAATTGATTTATCAACTTATTGTAAAGGATCACTTCCCCCATTGACGTACAAGAAAACAAACAATGTAACATAATAATGTAGACACAAGGCACGTATAATGGAGTTTTCTGGCTGCCTGCTCCTTTAAGGGCCTATTTATCTATCGGTAGGGGTTATAACCCTCTTGGGACTCTCCTTTGTTAGATACATTCAATACAATTCATAGCAAAAATCACTAAAAACACCATGGTCATCAAATAAAGTAAAACTAAACCTTTAGAGTGGCTTTGAAGGATGGTATTATATAGTTTATAATACCATAATATCAAGTTACTCATGTAGCACAAGAACTTTTCTATAATACATTGGGGGTCCTTTCAAATTTCCATCAGGGTCATTCTGTCTGCAAGCCCGCTAGCTCACATTACACTTTTTATTCCTAATCTATGTCAGTAAACTTCTATACATTGTTTGGAGTGGTGCTGCTGCTGCTGTAATCACAGGACTCTATTAACTATTAGGGAGAAGTCATAACCCTCTTGAGACTCTCCTCTGTTGGATACCTTCAGTACAATTCACAGCAAAAATCACCAAAAACATCATGGTTATCAAATAAAGTAAAGATGAACTTTTAGCGCTGCTTTGAAGAACAGTATTATATAGTTTATAATACCATAATATCAAGTCACTCATGTAGCACGAAAACTTTAATATAATACATTGGGGGTCCTTTAAAATTTCCAGCACCGACACTCTGTCTACGAACCTCTTAGCTCACAGTACACTTCTTATTCCTCATCTATGTTAGTAAACTCTTATACACTGCTCGGATTAATGCTGCTGTAATCACAGGACTCAACTAACAAGAAGTTTTCTTCTTCAGAAGCACAACGACTTGTCATTCCCCATTTCGGTAAAACATGCAATTTATTGCTTCTTTCTATCTGCTCCTGAGGCTGACATCAGCGGGGAGGAAGTAAATGGCTACAGTAATTTTAATTTCTGACTGCTTCATATTGAAGGGGAAGGAGTGGGCATCCTACAAATCAAGGTGTCAAATAGCATTAGTAAATCACTGAAGGTGTGCTTTACCAAAATGCTGAACATTTCAAAAGGCCCTTCCTTCTCCATACGGTAAACCTAGACACCATGGTTTGTGGATCCTCTTTTGCCATTGTTTACATCGTCTGAGGCCGGTTAAACTCTTTGGGAGAGCAGTGAAGGTCCATTATTTGTGCCTTCTACATTAATTGCTTAGTGTGTGATGCTACACGGCATACTCAGTACATGTGGAATGTGATTTAAGGATAATCATTAGCTTAAAGGGTTTTTTTTCCGGCAACACAATATTGATGCACTGTCCTCAGGATAGGTCATCAGTATCTGCTCGGTGGGGGTCTGACTTCTGGCACCTCCACTGATGAGCTGTTTGAAAGGGCTGCCGAAAGTGCCGCTGCCTTCTCTCAGCTTACCAAGAACAGCACTATACATTGTACAATGGCTGTATTTGGTATTACAACCCAAACCTATTAATTTGAATAGAACTGAGTAGGGCTGCAGCTATTGACTAATTTTGTAATCGAGTATTCTATCGATTAATCCAACGATTAATCGAGTACTCTAATAACAAAAAAACAAATTAAAAGAACATTTTTCTTTATTAAAAAAACTCATCAGCCTCCCAGTGCCACCAGCTGCCCCATGCCATAGGGCCCCCTCCCGTGCCATCAGCTTCCATCCAGTGCCATCAGCTTCCATCCAGTGCCATCAGCTGCTCCTCCAGTGCCATCAGCTGCTCCTCCAGTGCCATCAGCTGTTCCTCCAGTGCCATTAGCTGCCCCTCGGTGCCATTAGCTGCCCCTCCAGTGCCATTAGCTGCCCCTCCAGTGCCATTAGCTGCCCCTCCAGTGCCATTAGCTGCCTCTCCAGTGCCATTAGCTGCCTCTCCAGTGCCATTAGCTGCCCCTCCAGTGCCATTAGCTGCCCCTCCAGTGCCATTAGCTGCCCCTCCAGTGCCATTAGCTGCCCCTCCAGTGCCATTAGCTGCCCCTCCAGTGCCATTAGCTGCCCCTCCAGTGCCATTAGCTGCCCTCCAGTGCCATTAGCTGCCCCTCCAGTGCCATCAGGTGCCCCCCAGTGCTACCAGCTGCCCCCAGTGCCACCATCTACCCCTCATAGCCATGTCCTCAGCTCCAGAGAAATAGAAGACTTGCCTCTCCTGTAGGGGTGTCGCTCCGCAGCTCATCCTCTTCTCTGCACTGTGGTCCTGACAAAAATTTGCATCAATGATTTTTTTTGTGTCGAATTACTCGATTGAATCGAGTAATCGTTTCAGCCCTAGAACTGAGCTGCTCAAGGGCCACATGACCAATAAAGGTGACCAGTGTTCAATGAACATCACTGGCCTAGAAACAGGCCGCAGATCTCAACAGACCACCGTGGCCTCATCAAACAGCTGATCGGTGGGAGTGCCAGGAGTCGGACCCTCACTGATCTGATATTGATGACCTATCCTGAGGATTGGTCATGGATATTTTACTCCCTTTAAGTTAACCCATTTTATTTTAAATGGTCACCACATCTCAGTTGACTGTATTGCGTAGGACTACAGTACCCACTGTAAGAAATGGACAGCGTGCCATGTATTATGCATTAATAAACAGGACAGGTGGTAATGTGTCCTCTCTGAGCAGAGACAGCTGGTATTTCTGTTTGGCTTCATAAGTGTTGCTCAGTCTCGGCTCTCCTCCCAGCTGATGCTTTGCTTGTTAGCATATTCAAAGGTATAAATTATTCTGTCTACCAATTTCCTGATCGTTTGGGCAGAGACCAATATTTCAGAGTATTGAATATGCACGCTTTCATTAAGCAGGAGAAAAAAATACATTATGCTTTGCTTTGCTACATAAATTACATGAGGGTTTGAGCACCTTCCTTGTTGAATCATAGCCTTTCTATGCCTATTATTATAGAATAAACCATGACATGGATTTTATCTGCTGACATGAAGCAGAGCTATTAGAACGAGGGTTACCAAAGGGAAAGCTTTTTATACCTATTTTAACATCAGATTCAAAGTCTGTCCCCATTTGTGGAAGTCCGTGCGTATCGCATTTCTAACGCTCACTAAATTGTGATGAAATACGCAGAATAAAATTGAAGTACTACAGAGGCTTTCGAAACCCAGCAGCATTGCCTTTATAAGAGAATACAGTGCCTCCTTCAGGCACCATATGGCAGCACATGGAGGACTGTGGGTCTCTACATAGGCTTTACCATGTACATGAGCCTTTAAGCAGTTATCCAAGATCTATCATGCCCCCCCATATGCCTGGGCCCCTCACACAGATAGTACGTACCTCGCTCCCCGACACTCACATCACTTCTGATGCCACCGCTGCATCTCCCCGAATTTTCATCTGCATGACGGGGAAATACAGCGGTGGCCGTGCTGGCATCAGAAGCAACGCAGGTGCTGAGGCGCGAGGTAAGTACAATCTGTCTGAGGGGCCCGGGCATATGGGGGTGGGGAGGCATTATAGATCATGGATAACCCCTTTAAAGGGGTTATCCAATATCATAAACAGCCCCCCCCCCCATGTTCCTGGCCCCTCACAGGAAATATACTTACCCCGCTCCCTGCAGCGTCACTGCTGCTTCTCCCTGTACACAGATGAAAAGTTCCGATGTGGGGGGGGGAAGCAGCCAATGGCACGTGGGGACGGGGATGAGCCTCCCTAGCATCGCGGGTGACGATAAGAAGGCTTGTCCCCGTCCCCACCTGCCTTTGCTGCTCCCCCAGACACTGGATGTTTTCATCTGTGTACAGGGAAAAGCAACAGCGGCGCTGCGGGGAACGGGGTAAGTATATTCCCTGTGAGGGGCCCGTCACATGGGGGGGGGGGCTGTTTATGATATTGGATAAACCCTTTAACTACTATTCTAACATACACACATTCTCTACAAGTGTTCACTGCTACGTGTTTACTATTTGTGTCTATTTAGTGTTTGGTTTTTGTTCTGTTTATTTGTTACTTTTGTTTCCTCTTCTTTCTTGTGTCCAAACTACAAGGCCCCTACACATATTACAGCAAATTTGGTTGAACCTACCAATTTCAGTGGAGCCGGCTGTCTACCTCCTGTGTGTACAGTCATGGCCAAAAGTTTTGAGAATGACACAAATATTCTATTTTCACATGATCTGCTGCCCTCTGGTTTTTATGTGTGTTTGTCAGATGTTTTTATCACATACAGAAATATAATTGCAATCATATTATGAGTAACAAAAGCTTATATTGACAGTTAGAATGAGTTAATGCAGCAAGTCAATATTTGCAGTGTTGACCCTTCTTCTTCAGGACCTCGGCAATTCTCCCTGGCATGCTCTCAATCAACTTCTGGACCAAATCCTGACTGATAGCAGTCCATTCTTGCACAATCAATGCTTGCATTTTGTCAGAATTTGTAGGTTTTTGTTTGTCCACCCGTCTCTTGATGATTGACCACAAGTTCTCAATGGGATTAAGATCTGGGGAGTTTCCAGGCCATGGACCCAAAATCTCTATGTTTTGTTCCCTGAGCCATTTAGTTATCACCTTTGCTTTATGGCAAGGTGCTCCATCAGGCTGGAAAAGGCATTGTTGATCGCCAAACTGCTCTTGGACGGTTGGGAGAAGTTGCTCTCGGAGGACATTCTGGTACCATTCTTTATTCATGGCTGTGTTTTTAGGCAAGACTGTGAGAGAGCCGATTCCCTTGGCTGAGAAGCAACCCCACACATGAATGGTTTCAGGATGCTTTACAGTTGGCATGAGACAAGACTGGTGGTAGAGCTCACCTCGTCTTCTCCGAATAAGCTGTTTTCCAGATGTCCCAAACAATCGAAAAGGGGATTCATCAGAGAAAATGACTTTACCCCAGTCCTCAGCAGTCCACTCCCTGTACCTTTTGCAGAATATCAGTCTGTCCCTGATGTTTTTTCTGGAGAGAAGTGGCTTCTTTGCTGCCCTCCTTGAGACCAGGCCTTGCTCCAAGAGTCTCCGTATCACATTGCGTGCAGATGCACTCACACCTGCCTGCTGCCATTCCTGAGCAAGCTCTGCACTGCTGGTAGCCCGATCCCGCAGCTGCAACACTTTTAAGAGACGGTCCTGGCGCTTCCTGGTCTTTCTTGGGCGCCCTGGAGCCTTTTTGGCAACAATGGAACCTCTCTCCTTGAAGTTCTTGATGATGCGATAGATTGTTGACTGAGGTACAATCTTTCTAGCTGCGATACTCTTCCCTGTTAGGCCATTTATGTGCAGTGCAATGATGACTGCACGTGTTTCTTTAGAAATAACCATGGTTAACAGAAGAGAAACAATGATGCCAAGCACCAGCCTCCTTTTAAAGTGTCCAGTGGTGTCATTCTTACTTAATCATGACTGATCTCCATGATTGATCCATGATTGATCTCCAGCCCTGTCCTCATCAACACCCACACCTGTGTTAATGGAGCAATCACTGAAACGATGTTAGCTGGTCCTTTTAAGGCAGGGCTGCAATGATGTTGAAATGTGTTTTGGGGGATAAAGTTCATTTTCTAGGCAAATATTGACTTTGCAAGTAATTGCTGTTAGGCTGATCACTCTTTATAACATTCTGGAGTATATGCAAATTGCCATTATAAAAACTGAAGCAGTAGACTTTGTAAAAAATAATATTTGTATCATTCTCAAAACTTTTGGCCATGACTGTAGGTGGCCTTCTGACTCACCTTCAGGCCTCTTGACTCTTCCTTGATAGAGGACATTGAGGGGAAGAAATATAAGCTACATTGAAATTCAGTGCCCAATCCTTTTGCTTTCAGGCGAGATAATCTGATGCCAAAGGCATTGCACCTTCTCTGCTCTCCAAATTAAAAATACATGCATACTTAGCCAAGCTGAGCATGCATGTGGGAAGAGTTCAGGAGGGATAGCTGCTGGCTGAGCGTTTTGAAGCCTTTGAAGGTATTTGAGCAGCTTAAAAATGCATTACATCTGGACAAACTGGATTCATTTTCCCTATTTATGAATATGGACCTCATGTAAGGGGCAAGATATATAAGCTAAATATTTTAAGTATCCATACATAGGGAATATGTCAGGCGATGTACTTGTGCAGTTGTACTCTTGCATTAGTGTCCTATTTTGCTGTCTAATGACTTGTATATACATATAGGATAGCTGAATGGCTGCAGCGGGTCGATTGGAATGTAGACTCACTATATATAGATCCTGCAGCATCGGGGATGGCAGAACCCTGTGTGTATTGTCTTTCATCACTGTGGAAATCTGACTACATCAGGCATGACCTGACACAGTCTCGTGTACATTTAACATTCTTAGTGAAGATGCAATGGTGTGACACGTGTGTATAACGAGCCCTGCTTTATATCCTGGCTAAAACAGACTCATAGACTTGAACATAATGAACCTATGTACACATGGTCAGTGAGTGCGATACGGATAGTGTTACAGGGGTCGTAACCACTCTCTCATTCACTATCTATGCTCAAGATTGGATTTTTATGATATGGCATCAAACAGTTATACATCTAAAGGGTTAGAAAACCCATTGTCATACACCCCATTAGAGAATTCAGAGTTAGGGCTCATGCACACAAACGTGTGCTGGCTGGTCCCGTGCTGCGGACTGACCGTAGAGCCCCCATATGCGAATGCAGGACCCATTCACTTGAATGGGATCTGCAATCATCTACCAATTCATGCACTACTCTTTGCGGGTGCGGAAACATGGACAGAAACTCCACAGAAACACTCCGTAGTGCTTCTGTGGGGCTCTGTACTTCTCTTCCGCACCTTTCAGATTGCGGACCCATTCAAGCCAGTGCCCGTATATTGCGGACCCGCTGTTTGTGCGCTGTGCACGAGCCCTTAAAGGGCTTATCTGGGAAATAATATCAATGACCTGGCTTGGCGGGCTTCCGAGTCCCGGCACCCTCACCGATCAGCTGTTTTGGGAAGCTGTGGCATTCAACAGAGCTCAGTACAGCACATACATCATATAGTGGCTGCGCTTGGTATTGCAACTCAGGTTCATTGACTTTAACAGGGCTGGGCTGCAACAAGGCCATGTGACCAATGTACAATGACATCACATGGCCTAGGAAGAGAGCGCCCAGCCTTTTATAATAGCTGATCGGCGGGTGTCCCAGCTGTCGGACCACACCGATCTGACATTGATGAGGACAGGACATCAATATTAAAGGGGTTGTCTCATCTTGCCTAATGGGGGCATATCGCTAGGATATGCCCCCATTGTCTTATAGGTGCGGGTCCCACCGTTGGGACCCGCACCTATATCGAGAACGGGGCCCCGCAAGGTGGTGGCTGGAGGACTCCGGTCCGGCCACCACCAAGCCGGCTCCCCATAGAAATGAATGGGAGCGCACCGCGCTTGCGCGGCCACCGCTCCTATTCATTTCTATGGAGCCGACGGAAATAGCCGAGCCAGCGCTCGGCTATCTTCGCCGGCCACATTGAAAATGAATGGAGGCGGCTGCGCATGCGCAGTGCGCCCCCGTTCGCTTTCGGGGCCCCGTTCTCGATATAGGTGCGGGTCCCAGCGGTGGGACCCGCACCTATAAGACAATGGGGGCATATCCTAGCGATATGCCCCCATTAGGCAAGATGAGACAACCCCTTTAATTTCTGGAGAACCCGTTTAATAGATGGGCGTTTTCTGTTCACGATTCATATTTCTTGGATAGTGTGGAGACAGTTACCAAGAGTGTCTCTGACTCCGGAGGACTTGCCCTGTCCTAAATTACACAGCTCATTGACTTGTATGGACTCTGTGTAATTCTCATTTTTTCCTGTGGTGGTGCTATAGGAAAATTGAACCTTTATTGCCAGGTTTCCCCACAGATTACAGCTGATCATTGGGGTTCCCAGCCCGTGGACACTATATGATATGTTCATTGAAAAGTGACCCTTCTAACAAGTAAGAAGTGTCCAAAGCAAGGAATCCCTTTAAAGAAATTCTTCAGGAAAATGCCTAGTGCCGGGCCTGAAGGAGTTCATGGTTCAAAGAATCTAATATAAGATCCCTGCATCATGAACCCCATCTCAGGCCCTGCACTTAGCATAGTGTATACATTTGCCCAGAGTGCTCCTTTAATTAATTTATTTTTAATTTTTATTTTTTTTAACTACAAGTCTTCCTAGCTTATTAATACAGAGCAGAACTGCTGCTGTATGGTCTTTGCCATGTATGTGAGGCCTTATGGGAAGTCATTCCACCTACTTCATCCTGTAAAATACCTGATTAATATTCACCGTGGCCTTCCCTTGTAGTCTTTGGAAGCACTTGATTTTCTGCCCTGTTATTATCTGTGGTTTCCACTAACTTTATTCTGTGATCTGCCTAGTCCGGAGGAACATGGAGAACACCAAGCAGTGCCGTACTGTATCCGACAAGACATACTGTCACGTACTTGTACAGAATTTATAGTGGTATACATGCTGTGCGTTACAAGGTGACACCCCAAGCATAGCCGACATACTATATTATGCCTAGTGCAGGGCCGGAGGGGCCGAGCACGAGACAGGATTTCCTTCTGTAATCTTCTTCTTTTCCCAGTGTGTTTCTTTAAGATGTTTGATTCTTTCCTTTATTTTTCTATGAATTCTATGAATTCTATGAATTCATAACTTTTTTGTAAGTTATTTTTTTTTCATCCAGCAGTCTTCATTGCCTTCAGTACGGCAGTGTGCAGCCATTTCCTCGCTCATCAATGCAGGTTACGAGTCACTGCTTTTCCTACAATGCGGAACCCAGGCTGCATACTCAAATTCAACTTTTGTCCTTTTATGTATCCTACAAATCAGGAACCACAAATGAGCCATGAACAGACTAAAAACAAGCCGTAATAGAGCGGCACGTAACTGAACGGGCAAAGACAGAATATATATAATGTAATGGCAAAAGTGGCATTGGTTGGATCAATCCGCTGACTAGATATCTGGTAAATGGCTGCTTAGTGGCTATAAATACACAATAACATTCTATTTCATATATTGGATAATGAATAGAAAATTATTTAGTGGAAGGAAAGTCAGTCTACAATGGTGTTCTGGTAAATTGCACTTTCTCTGACAGAGTGGAATAAAGAGGATCTATTGAATAAGCCATGCTTTATGATTCTCCTATCCATCACCGGGCCTTAATATATTCAATGTTAATTGTTATCTCATAGTCGGCTGTAATCCTGGGCCGCAGTTTCTGACAGGAATCATCAGTTATCTGTATTCCATTGTGCAAAAATTGCAAATTCTCTACGTGTTCTTTCTTCAGCCGGGGCTAAGTTTAGCTTCTCATTAGTTCTTCAGCAGCGACTTTCACTCACAAGTTAAACATTGGGGAACAAAATAATAACTTCTGTTAATTGCACTGGACCATAAGACTGCTTTATATTAGGCTGAAATCACAGGCAGCAGTAGTGATTCTCGCTGCTAATTTCTGCACTGCAAAACTGCACACATTTATATCAGATTGCAGTGACGTTGCATTACACTTACTGGCCACGTGGTTTTCACGCAATGTTAAAAAAATGTGTTTTTCCATGTCAAAATCAAGCAGGCAAAAAACGCAAGACGTAGATCACAATAATCTGCTGTAAAATTAAACTGGCTGAACAGCACCATATACTACTTAGTGAACCTAGTCTGAACCTGTCCTCTTTCACCCACCGCAATGGTGAACAATAGGGGCAGAACATTTTTTTGGGTGAATCATGGTGACAATTTTTGGAATACTCCCTTTGTAGGCGTTTACATTCTGGGCTTGTGCCAGTATTTGGGTAAAATCCCCCTCTTATGCTAAAATAAAGCAAATGAAGCAACTTTACAGATTGTTTTAAAAGAGTCCTTTCTTTTTGTGTATATGAGGAGCCGGTGAAGAGGACAGGAGTGGTAGTAGCCCTGATGAGATATTGTGTCATGGTGTACTCCCTCAGGATGTCGCTCCCTGGGGTTCTGTGCACTGAAATGTAGTTTGAAGTATCAGGCCAGAAGTAAACGTATAAAAGTCTCTCTTTGCAAAATATAACTTTGTGGCACATCCAGACCAGCAGTAAGAAGTACAGAAGTGCAGTTTTAGGCACCAGATGAGGAGATATTGTAGCTGGTTGTGTGGCAATTTAATGGCATATGGAGACACTTATGGATATACATGTACACTGTGTGATATAGGCTTTAAGTTAGTATGGCCTGTTGGTTATTCTAGGTGATGGGTGTTTGATCTGTTTTCCCTCACTGGCAGCAGGGTCTCTGAAGCTGATTCTTGCTGGTAACTCTGCTAACTTTATCCACTGTAACTTTTGGGAAACCAGTATCTTGACTCTGGCAATCTTCCTGGAATAAGTGTCTCACAGGAGAAATAGTATCAAGCTGATGGAGTAGGAGCTGAAGAAAATGCTTCTTTCCTCCACACCCTCCACACCCTTTATTCTGGAAACTCCCCTCCTGGCAGGAAGTAGGACCAGCCCACTCCCACCAAGAGGGGAGGGACAGGGCGGTTAGCCCTGTTCCTGCCAACCCTACTTTCCCTCGCTGGAATGCACGGCAGAACATAACACATAATACACAACATAACAGCAATTGCAGATATCCCCAGGTCTGGGGTACTAAATATACAGCTCCTATGCTGAGCTTCATATAAATATCATTGCTTACAAATAAACCCTATGCAGTCTAAATCTGTAGTGATACGCGGTTCCACATGCCTTCGTAATATATTTGCAATATGACTACACAGGGTTTGTTTGTAGTCTGTTACTATGGAGACACATTCGCCTGCACGAGAGCTACAAACGTAAAATAAATATTTGCTCTATTTTTGGAGCTCTAAAAAATGGTTGAGAAGTTGAACATACCCTTTAAAGATTCAGAAATTGGTGCTCTAGGGAGGAACTACAATGATGGGCAGCACGGCCATGGCTTCGTAATGAGAAACAGTCCTCAGAGTTGTGAGAGAGGAAGCACAGGGTGCAAACCAGCACTAAGAATAGGCCTAGTTGGATGTTGCTTTGGGCACTGTTGTATTAAATTAGCAGATTTTTTTTCTTTTAATTTCCTTTTTTAAATATGGTGTATGGACAATGAATTACAAATGTGTTACAGTAAATTACGGAGAACAATGGATGTTTTTATTCTTGGTCTCAGCTCCAGTTTGTCGCTTGTTCTGTTGCTGTCCTTTTAAATAGTTTTGCAGTTGGTTGAGATTTAAAACATGTGTTTTGAGGTGTCCGTATGTATAGAGTTACAGATTGCAAAGAAAAGGTAAAAATACTGGTAATCTGCTCCGGTCTGGACAAAAGAGAAATAAAAAAAAAGCTATCATTCTTGGTTTACATTTCTTTGTCATTGGAAACGGTGCTGAAAAGACAAAGGTAACATTGGATTTGCCTTTATTATTTTGGGGCGACTGTCGATTTTTCACCTTTGTTTTATGTACAGTTTGGATTTGGGCAGCAGTTTTTATTTTTTTTTTTTAGGCTTGGAGCTAATGGGGAGCATGGCTAAGAGGTCGAGTCTGTTAATGGAGCTTATAAAACATGTCTGCTTAGCTTTACCTGACACTGTTGAATGGGGTTTTGTACATAGAGGAATGTTTGTCTGCAGACGGCCTTCTTGACTACACTGACGGCAGACTTGTGATTAGCGCTTCAGTATACGCTTTAATGAGGTTCTGATATTTAAGGCAAGTAGCCTAATAAGAACGGTTTATGATGTGGTGGTTTCCATCAAATCTGTCACAAAAAAGAATCAAAGACTTTGAATGCAGACCTATAAAAAACGTGGTCGTTTGTAGATACAAATTATAGAAAGAAAATGTGAGTCAATATGATGTAGAATTATTAACAGTTTGACTGCATAAAGAGGTGGGGGGAATTTTTTTAGAGGGGTTGGTTTTCTTTTAAAGTGCCAGAATGGCAAAAAAATGAAAACAAAAAGCACTAGGGTCCATTCACCGCTCTGGTGTGTACTCCTGTAGTCGGTTCCATCAGAGGAGCAGACTACAGGAGCACGCTGTATCCAGCGTAGCACCGGTATTTCGCCGGCAGAGAGCCGGCATTTATGCTGAAAACCTGCCGGATCCCATTGTAGTGAACAGGAGATGTGAATCTAGCCTTACTCACTTTCACCAATCCCCCCACCTCTGCTGTTCTCATGCTGCTTCGGTCCCATCTGCTTTATACTTCCTTGTCCCAGCACAACATACATGAAATGCCCACTCAGATAGTCACTGGCTAAGGGGGTCCACCGCTGCGTCCACTGGTTGCCTGGGTGGGCAATTCCAGCCATTTCCTGTGTGTCAAGCCTGAAACAGGAAGTGCTGAGCAGCTGAGCAGCAGACACCAGAACAGCAGTGTCTGGGAATGGGTGAACCTATGTATCCTTTTTTACCCCCCCCCCTTTCCTAGAAAACTAATTTTAAAATGTTATTTCTTGTCTTTGGTGTATAGATATACCTCGTATATAGCAACACAACTTAAAACTGCTAGGCACCAAAGCATAAAATCTGTAACAGGCCCCCGCTTACCATGCACTTTTTAAATACCGGCTTCTTTTCCTGGCACAGGGGCCATCAGGCACCAGGGCCTGTGTTCTACTGCCACATCTGCACCCTCTTTAGCTATGCCCTTTGTGCTATATCTTCTCCTCCATTTTATGGATGTATCTAGACTTAGGGACCCCCAGTATCATATCATTCCTATCTCAAACAAATGCATAATTATCTTACATTTCTAACTTAACTATTGGTTGTTTTCAAGACTAAGGGGGTTACCACCAATAATGACTACAGAGGAGGTTCTAGGCCTTTGCTCTACTATCCAGACTTGTCTGGTATATTTAGTGAAGAATCAATAAATGAACCAATACATCAGCAAATTATTAGTCAAAGCTTAGTTCATAAAACTATATTATGTATAGTGAGTAGGGCATAGCCACATGTCCTTCGCCTGTCAACATCCTATGACAGCAGGATGCTGACACGTAGCAGTTGGTATGCCAGGCATTAAACAAAGCAATGATCGTAAGAAATTACACTATGGTCTAAAATGTGAATAATAATTGGAACTCATACATTGCAACATTTTATATGACAGCCATAGTACTATAAAGTCCACCAAGGTGAATAGTTTTTTAACATTAATTTAGCGATCTATGAAAAACTGATTTTGATCTCTCTGAATCCATTTGATGATTGGGAATCCATGAGGCCACCACAGTCCTGAAGCCACCAAATGAAAACCATCAGTATTACTTTAGTGTGTGAATTTTGACCCATAAATGAACAACATGTATTTTTGTAAAAATGAACACATTAGATAACAGCAGATTATTTGTAACAGCTGTTCTCCTGACATATATTAGTCTCCATATTTTTTTCTCTTATTTGTATATGTTTCTCATCCAAACAACTTGACTCTCAATGTTTAGACAGCAACGCTCTTTAATGTCTGGATTTCAAGGCAAACTTTCCATATTGGCTTCAGCTGGAAGAACATAACACTTCGACTTCATAGGAAGCAAGAGTACTATGGGTATTTTACTACTTGTGGT
The DNA here is from genome assembly GCA_900303285.1 of Rhinella marina. NCBI lineage: Eukaryota > Metazoa > Chordata > Amphibia > Anura > Bufonidae > Rhinella > Rhinella marina. The sequence goes on along the minus strand of ONZH01006381.1, from coordinate 150,653 downwards.
TTATTAATGCTAACTAGTATGTGTTGTTTCTTTACATATAAATAAAGTGCATGTGGACAACCTTCATTGTCAATGAAGACCTTTAGATGTTCAACTGATTGAACCAGGTCTACCAAATGAGACCCCCCCAAATATTACTGGGAGAAGCCTGGGTGCCGGAAAGGTCCATGTCACCTCTTGGCTCAACGTGTTTTTTTTCTAGAAAGTTGAATGGTTGGCCATTGACTGTAAGAGACTGTGTGGCCTCCAGAAATGGTAATATGTCATTGCTACTGAGACCACGTTAATCCAGGCTATACACTTCTACATGTATTGATGAAGATAATGATAGCAACAATAATAGTGAGATAGTAATAACTTCTATAATATACTTACATTATACATTATAAGCCATTACCAGTTTTCAGTCATTGTAAATTTGGCACATTTTAGGTCTTCCATGTAAAATACTGACATAATAGGCCTTAACAATAATCAACTGTACAGTCAATCTGCCGAACACTTGCTCATTCTGTCATCAACTTCTGCTATTCTACAAATACCTTCTTCCAGTCTAAGAAAACACCCAATCTTCTCCCAACACCAAGTCCAACCAGAGAGGAAAATGACTAATACATCACAGGCTCAAGGCTGACTATTTTTTTTATTTTACTAAATATATTGTATATAGTTATGTGTGTCAAACTGTTCAATGAAATACTGTTTTTACTACTTAAATAGTCTACCTGTATTTCATAGCTATTTTCTCACTGGATGTGACCTCAAGTGAAATGAATGTGAAACCTCTATCTTAGAAGGTACACAGGGACATGCCTATGAGCAGGCATGGGATTCAGCCGGTTCCCTCCGGTTCTCCAGATCCGGTTGTTAAAATTACAGCTGAATCAGAGAACCATGTTACCGGCTGAGTACCGATCTGGTGCTCTGGCGGTGGTGGCAGGGCAGAAGGAGTTTAGCTCCTTAGGCTTTTTAAAAGTTGGGTGGTATGTGTGTGTAGTGTATATATGGTGTATTTATGTGTATGTGTGTTGCATATATATGGTGTATGTATGTATGTATGTATGTAAACATGCGTCATGATGCCACTTGTCTGCCGTTTAGTAGGGAACCTGTTGTTAAAAATTGGAATCCCATCTTGAGAAGTTTTTAAGTCTGTCAGCAGTTTTGATTCTCAAAACTGCTGCCAGCACTAGTTGTGTGATAGTAGTATCCATACCATGGGTCCATACCACTGAACCATAACTGTTCATAGTTGCTGCATAGGTAAGAAGCATACATTTTAATATACCCATGCTTTGCAATTCCCCCCTCAATCAGAAGGCCACCATAGTCATCATTTAGAGCAAAAAGGAGCAGTTGTGAAGCAGCTTAGTGCTGAAAGTGGAGGAAACTTAAGTGTGGGGGACTTCCCAAAGGGTACTTGTGGGAGAAGCATGTTAAAAGTTCTGTATCTGACCTATGCAGCAACTATGAACAGTACTCGAAGTATGGTTTCATTGATTTCCTGCTTGCCCATCTAGTGCTGTCAGCAGTTTTGAGGGGGCAAAACTGCTGACATACTCCCTCTAAAATCATATGATTTTACTTTATATAAAAGAGGCATGCTTAAAGGGGTTGTCCGAGTTCAGAGCTGAACCCAGACATACCCATTATTCCACCCAGGGAGCATGCCTGACAAGAGCATCGGAGCATGTCATGCTCCAATGCTCTCCTTTTCCCTGCGCTGAATAGCTAAAACCGGCCCATCAGAGCCGGTGACGTCACCGAATACACTGCTGGGCGAAAGTCTCTGCCCGGCAGTGTGTTGTTTACAAGTAAAAAAGCCCTTGCCCTGTTGTGATCTAGCGCAGGGCAAGAGAGCGCATCGGAGCATGACATGCTCCAATGCTGTTGTCAGGCAGGCTGCCTGGGTGAAATTATGGGTATGTCCAGGTTCTGAATCTGGACAACCCCTTTAAACGAAACTCCCTTTTATCACAATTCAAAACCAGTTGTCCCCCCAGGATGTGGACATAGAAACCATGCAGATGAAGAATTTCTTGTATAACATTTCTCATGATTCTTGTTTATCTTCACATTTGACTGCACTGAATGTGGGAATTCTGTTTGCACGCTTTGTGGCTTCTTCTTGATGACTGTTATTGTTGTTGTTGCTTTTAGCGTCCTGTAATAAAAATATCACCTGTAAAACAATACGAAAGTAATGACTTCAGGACACATCCAGTGACATCATCCGCAGCTGTTTGAGAAATAGAAGATAAAACTTAATCCCGGCAGCTGGGAAAATCTCATCTGACACCATCTCGAAAATCTCCAAGTTGATGATTTTGCACCTGGCTTTGGCATTTAGCCTTTGAAAGGGTTACACAGGAACAGAGTGTCCCTGAGTACCTTTCAGGGTTTCAAGGCAAAAGCAGTTAAATGCAAACCTACAACGGGGTAATATGAAAGCTGCCGAAACAGTTTTATCAACTTTCTGCTGTATTCCAAAGGAAAAAAAAATTCCCATGATAGGTCTATGTTCTAAAAGAAAACTCCAAGAAATCCCTTAAAGGGGTTGTCCAAGTTATGAAAAAAAAAATATAGCACTGTAAATCTGATGGGCAACAATATATAACTAAGTTCAGCAAGTTTTAGGCAAAAAAAATCTATATTTCCTCATTTCCCTGGTTCTCTTCCGGCCTTTGTTTACATGCAATAACAACAATCTCAGCCCCTCCCCCCTTCTCTGCAAAGGCAGTGAATACAAGTGCTGAGTGACATGTCTGCCTGCTGGAATACTCAGCAGCATGTTGTATGTGTAGGACTACAAGTCCCAGCTGTACAATGACACTGCTGATACACACAGGAAATTCTCCCTACCTGTTCTTGTGCAATACAATTCCTCTATAGCTCCTTGCCCAGCATTTGTCTCCTCTCACTGCTGCAGCTACTATTTGTTATAAAGCCTTGAGCCCTCAGTGTGTTCTGGCTGAAGGGGTTAATGTTTTATCTGAAGGAATCCAGGGAGAGCAGATAGCAGGAGCCCGGCAAAGAAAGGGGGCGTGGCCAGTGACGTCTCGTGTACAGACTGTTATCTGAACTCTGAGGCTTGTGAACGAAACATCACAGACCAGAGAGATAAGGTGACATCACAGGTCATGTGACCCTCAGTCAACTCTGAGAAACCAGCAGCTTTAGAAACACAAAGTATATGGGAAAGTTCTTATACCTGACAAGTTAGAAACATATAAAGAACAAAAAAATAACTCGGACAACCCCTTTAAGACTGGATCAATCCCTTAAGAGGAGCAAGGCTTCTGCAAGTGTACTATGGGGCACATTTATTACGACCGGCATTTTAGACGCTGGTCTTAAAAAGCCCTTTAGCTGGCGGTGGATCCGCCCAAGTTATGTAGAGGCGCCAGCCACTTCATAACTTCAGCAGATCCTCCGCCACTTCTAAATGTAAGACCGCTTTCTAGCTGTCTAACATTTAGACCGTTTTCTACATCTAGACCAAACATAGAAAATGGCCCATGCACCCTTTTTTTTTAGACCTGGAGTGAGCGGGAAGAAGATGCACATTGCGGCGCAAAGGACCTTGACTGTGACATCTAAGGGGTTAAATGGCTGGGATCAGTGCTTCTGGCAATCTGGGCCATTACAGCAGGAGCCTGTAATTCATGCTGAGCTCATGATGTCCGCTGCACAAGAGAGCCATGCAATGCTTATCTAGGCCACCATAATGAGAGCCCTTAATAACTGTAGTGTTTCGGTTGTCATTTAAGGGGTTATCCAAGACTATAAAATGCTCCCCTATACACCCAAGCCCCTCACAATGAATATACATACCTGTCTCCCTGCTCCCCGCACCACCACAGCTGTTGCTTCTCCCAGTACGCGGATGAAAACATCTGATGTCGAGGGGGGGGAGACAATGGCAGGCGGGGACAGGGACAAGCCTCCCGTTAAGTGGTTAAATGATAGGAATTTTCCTACCTGCAGCCACCACTAGGGGGAGCTTACTGGAGACAGGTCACTCATTGCATTTATTGGCAGCTGTACAATCCTTTCTTCAGTAAGCTCCCACTAGTGACATCTGTAGGTAGACACAAGTTTACATTTCCAACTCTGTGTCCGTGTAAGGGGAGATTTATTGCAACACCTATGATATAACAAAAATCAGTTTTGATGTCTTCAGAAAAGAGAAAATAATTATATAATTTAGGGGGAAAAACTAAAAAGCTGGTATGTATTATACAGTATTTAGTAAAAGCTGCAGGCAATAAGTCAGCGTCAGTCAGTAGGACATCCCCTTTAAACTCTCTAGCTTAGTCACCGCTTCCTTTCCATAATTACATTTTCCCTAGATTTCCCATAAACAGTATTAATTCCATCCCTGGACTTAATTGCTTCCTTAACTTAGAAGTTACACTTCATTACACATTTCTGCATAATTTATGCAGTTTGTATTTAGAAGGCAGAAAAGCGGAGTGAGTCACAAGACAGCGTTATCTTTGTGACACCATTAAATAGACTTTTTTTTATCAGTCCTGTGACTCATTGTGGAGGTTGACATTCAGAACGACACTTTTTGGAAAGTGTTGGGATTCGTGTTTGCTGTTGTAGTCTCCTATTAACTACAATAAAGAGATGGAGTTGCTTAGGGCAACAACGGAGAAAAGGAATAAAGAAACGGACCGGTGTCCTTCTTAATTAATACAATGCGATGAATTCAAATGTCTAGGACATTGAGTTTCTAAAGACTGAAGACTTCATTGAAGCCTTTTCTCGAGAAAATTTCCATCTGTTGGGAGGCCAGAGAAAAAAAAATAGAAGTTCCTTATATGGAGATTCAGTATTTAGAAGCTCGATGTGTTAATCTTAACACCCGTAGTAGCTACAAAGTAGTAATTTTACTCGAAAAACATCTTCAAATATTTAGGTGACCCAGTCATTGTGTTTGTCTTCCGATCCATCACTTTTGCTTTTACGTTTATTTGGGAATGTTCTGTCTCAAAAGACACAAGAGATTTTTCAAAAATATTACCTAGTAAGACGTGTTACTTGCGGGTGCTGCGCTGGTTTAAGGTGGGATTATACCAGTGTAAACAGAAACCCATTTTAGGAAGTGGCATGAAGCTGGGATCTGGCCAGGTTCTCAGGCACAAGATGGCTTGTAGACAGCCCGATGATAAATCAGGGACGGGCTGTAAATAGAAGTTTTTAGGGGCAATCTCTCAACATTAATGATTGTGTACTTTCTGTGACATGGGATTATTTAACAGACGTTTGCACATGGAAATGGCCTTGACGGGTCCAGATGGCGAAACTCAGCACAAATCGGAGTGTTTCTTTTTATTATCTGGACCTTCTAGGAAGTGTTTACAAAACGAGTTACATTGTAAAATTGAATTGTATCCCTATTAATGTTTTGGTGGTATGGATATTCTTTTCCCATGTTGCTTTACTATGCTACTACTGTGTGTTTTGTTCTTGGGGAATTTAGATGAAGCTGTCAGATATATTATTAGATAACATCGGTGCTATGCAATATCAAAATATCATTTATGTTTTCTGCCCGTCTGGAAACTTGCCTGGATCTTCTCGTCTAGACTGTGTTATGGGTACTGATCCTGATATAAGATTTGACACTAAAGGCCTCTTTACATGGGCCGACACAGCAGGTAAATATCCGGAATGAACTCTTTCCTATAATTTCCTGCTCCCAGGCGTGGACTGGGAACTTTAAGGGGTTATCCAATAGTACAAATACCCCCCACAATGCCCGGGCCCCTCCTATAGACGATACTTACACACGATGCTAGGGAGGCTGGTCATCATTGCGGCCTGCTATTGGCTGCTCCCCTTCCCCCGTCACCGGATGTTTTGATCCACGCGACAGGGGGATGCAGCAGTGGCCGTGCAGGGATCCGGAGGGACGTGGTGGCCGGGGGTCGGGTGAGGATCGTCTATAGGAGGCGCTCAGATATTTGTACTATTGGATAACCCCTTTAAAATGGCCGTGGGAAAAAAAAATGTGGCCCCATGTTGTAGGCGGGTCCAAATTGACAGAATGTGGGGAACACAAGTAGGCAGTGACAATAGTAGTAAGTCTACAATACCGTAGTGCATCACAAAGTATCGCTCCAGCAGAACCAAATACTACAGTGCAGCACAAAATACTGCCGACCTCTGCAGTTCTCAAATGTATCACCACCCTGAGCATGGTGATAGTTAAATTCCGGAGGGCACCTGCAGTCGTAGGCCAAGTGCCCATGTACCTCATGCTTCAGCATTAATTAATTCTGAGCATCAGATCGGTATGTACCTAGCTAGTGGCCATGAGGAGGGCTCAGGCGGGCCTCTCAGCATTGGCCCACTGGTAGATTTTCCTGTAGGGTCTATGACCAGTCCGCCCCTGCCTGCTCCTCTCCATACACATTTCATGGTTTCTGGGCAGCAGGTCACTGTTTACACAGCGCAATCTACTGCCCAAAAATGATGATTTTGGTTTGGGAGTGTTTGTTTTTTCATTGTGTGATCAGTGATACCTTTAGACAGGGCAATTATCGGAAAGTAGCATTCCCAATAATTGACCCAATCACTGGTCAATTAAAATAAAGTTGGCTTTTGGTGTCCTTTATGAGTAATTCAATCGACTCGATTTAAAACTAGCCCAATCTGCCATAGATTATAGAAAATGGCTGTCAGACTGCTTCTCCTCATCTCTGCTGTCATTTTCTACAGGAATGTCCACTTTGTGATATGATAGAACTCTCTAAAAAGATATGTTTTTAGGACATCCTTATAAACACAAATGTCAGGAATGAATCTGTTGGTCTGGGGTATTTCGTTCCAGATAACTGGTGCAGCATGAGAAAAGTCTTGGGAAGAAGTTAGTAACTCTCATTAGTGATGATCTGGCAGTGTAATACTGCCACCAATTACCCAATTAAGTAGCAAATGCTCGCTTGTTCATAGGGCAATCCAGATGTTTACACAGGCTTAAAAATGATTGTTTGCCGGCGGCAGATCATGCTGTCTAATCACTAATCTGCTGCTGGCAAATAATGATTCAATATGAGGACGAGCGATCACAATATGAGGATTAGCGATCACTCCTCTCCATACTGTGGAGCAGCAGTCTCCTCCACTAGCGAGCAGGCGATTGCCGGGAAGAAACGCTTCCTTCCGGACAAATGTCAGCCACATTGTTAAATGTAATACAGCCCTTAGATCAGGGATGGCCAACCTGCGGCTCTCCAGCTGTTGTAAAACTACAACTCCCACCATGCCCTGCTGTAGGCTGATAGTTGTAGGCAGTACCGGCATGCTGGGAGTTGTAGTTTTGCAACATCTGAAGAGCCACAGATTGACCATCCCTGCTTTAGAGTATGTGACGGACAAGCAGATCTGTGCAGGTATAAACCTCTGCGGATTACAGTACCAGATACAGGATTAAGATTTTAGGAACTCATCAAGATGCTGCAGAATTTGTCCGCATGGAAATTGACCTGCAGTATGTCAATTTCATTGGTGTGTTTTACTGCACATCGCACCCCTTTCAATGTCAGTGGCTGAAATCCATAGTGAATATGCTGCAAAATCTGGATTGAAAACTTCACATTCTGATTCTGCAGTGGATTTACAGCCTCAAAAAAAACCAAACAAGAACTCCAACCTCCAGCCCTGTGGACCTACCAGCCTGAGGAAAACTGGTGTAATGTGTCAAGATTCTCAAATGAACATAACACTATAATAATAGGCATTGAAATTGTCTTTATGGGCTGCTCTTTGAATACGTGGGTTTGGCTTTGTTGTTTGCTTTGTTACGTCAGGCCTTTTTTGACCAGATTTGTATTCCTTGCCACTTGTACTAATAGCTTGATTGGGGCTTATAATTGTTACATCCCTTTGAAAGACAAATTTCCCATTTGCTCTTTTTGAACAGCGCCCGTTCATTACACTCATTTCATATGCTGAACGGCTGCGTACAGTTCCATTGGACTAATGCCAGGTTAAAACAACAGTGCACTGTACAATTACCACATGAATAGAAAACATTTAAAAGTCTAATAGCTTCGTTAAATATTTTGCTGCTCATAAAATGTGAGGCTACCATTACAATAAATGCTTCCTGCCGTAGATCACTGCGGTGCTTGGTTGTTGATTCTTAAGGATAAAAAAAAAAAAAAAAAAGAATCTTAAGAGCACAATATTAACCCCTTCAACCGACAGCCAGTTTGGACCAAATGCCGGAGCCCCATTTTTCAAATCTGACATGTCTCACTTTATGTGGTGATAACTTTAGAACGCTTTTACTTATCCGGGCCATTCTGAGATTGTTTTCTCGTCACATATTGTACTTCATGACAGTGGTAAATTTGAGTCAAAATATTTCATTCTTATTTATAAAAAAATACCAAATTTACCAAAAATTTAGAAAAATTTCCAAATTTCCAAATGTCAATTTCTCTACTTTTAAAATACATAGTAATACTTCCAAAAATAGTTATTACTTTACATTCCCTATGTGTCTTCTTCAGGTTTGGATCATTTTGAAAATTACATTTTATTTTTTTGGGACGTTAGAAGGCTTAGAAATTTAGAAGCAAATCTTGACATTTTTCACAAAATTTCCAAAACCCACTTTTTAAGGACCAGTTCAGGTCTGAAGTCACTTTGTGAGACTTTCATCATAGAAACCACCCAAAAATGACCCCATTTTAGAAACTACACCCCTCAAGGTATTCAAAACTGATTTTACAAACGTTATTAACCCTTTAGGTGTTCCACAAGAATTAAAGAAAAATGTAGCCAAAATTTCCAAATTTCACTTTTTTGGCAGATTTTCCATTTAAATCATTTTAGTCCGAGAATAAAGCAATGGTTAACTGCCAAACAAAACTCAATAATTATTACCCTGATTCTGTAGTTTACAGAAATGCCCCATTTGTCATCGTAAACTGCTGTACAGGCACACGGCACGGCGCAGAAGGAAAGGAACGCCAGGGCAGATTTCACTGGAAAAAGTTTAAGTTTCCATGTCAGATTTGATGCACCCCTAGAGTAGGAAACTCCAAAAAACTGACCCCATTTTGGAAACTACGGGATAAGTTGGCAGTTTTGTTAGTACTATTCTAGGGTACATGCGATTTTTGGTACCTTTATACTACACTTTTTGTGAGGCAAGGTAACAAAAACTAGCAGTTTTGGCATAGTTTTTATTTTTTGTTATTTACAACATTCATCTGACAGGTTATATCGTGTGATATTTTTATAGAGCAGGTCGTTACGGACGCGGCAATATCAATTATGTATACTTTTTTTTATTTATTTAAGTTTTACACAATATTTTTGAAGCACAAAAAAAAATCATGTTTTAATGTCTCCATAGTCAGAGAGCTGTAGTTTTTTTATTTTTTGGACGATTGTCTCAGGTAGGGGCTCATTTTTTGCAGGACGAGATGACGGTTAGATTAGTACTATTTTTTGGGGCATATGCTTTTTTGATCGCTTGGTATTACATTTTTTGTGAAGAAATGTGACAAAAAATGGCTTTTTTTAGACAGTTTTTATTTTTTATTTTTTACGGTGTTCACCTAAGGGGAGAGATCATGTGATATTTTTGTAGAGCAGGTTGTTACGGACGTGTCGATACCTAACATGTATACTTATTTTTATTTATTTAAGTTTTACACAATAATATCATTTTTGAAACAAAAAAATCATGTTTTAGTATCTCCATAGTCAGAGAGCTGTAGTTTTTTTATTTTTTGGGCGATTGTCTCAGGTAGGGGCTCATTTTTTGCGGGACGAGATGACGGTTAGATTGGTACTATTTTTGGGGGCATACGCTTTTTTGATCGCTTGGTATTAAATTTTTTGTGATGAAATGTGATAAAAAATGGCTTTTTTTAGACAGTTTTTATTTTTTATTTTTTACGGTGTTCACCTGAGGGGAGAGATCATGTGATATTTTTGTAGAGCAGGTTGTTACGGACGTGTCGATACCTAACATGTATACTTATTTTTATTTATTTAAGTTTTACACAATAATATCATTTTTGAAACAAAAAAAATCATGTTTTAGTATCTCCATAGTCAGAGAGCTGTAGTTTTTTTATTTTTTGGGCGATTGTCTCAGGTAGGGGCTCATTTTTTGCGGGACAAGATGACGGTTTGATTGGTACCATTTTGGGGTAAATACGCCTTTTTGATCGCCTGCTAATACACTTTTTGTGTGGCAAGGTGACAGAAAATGGCTGTTTTGGTATAGTTTTTTTTAAAAAAAATTTTTGCGTACAGCTGGCGGGGTGGACCATGTGACGCTTTTATAGAGCCCGTCGATACGGACGCGGCGATACCTAATATGTGTACTTTTTCTTTTTTTTACTTTATTTGGGGAAAAAGGGCGCTTTTTTAACTTTTTTTAAACTTTATTTTTTTTACTTTTTTACACTTTTTTTACTTTCTTTTCACACTTTTCTTTTTTACTTTTTACATTTTTTTAAACTTTATCAAGACCCATTTGGATCTTGAAGATCCAGTGGGCTTGATGGCTATACAGTGCATTGCAATAGCCATCTATTGCAATGCACTGTATCAGTGCTACACTAAGGCTGATCAGACCCTGAGGGTCTAATCAGCCTTAGCTACATGGCAACCAGGACGCTTTTTGTAAAGCGTCTGGTTGCCATGGTAACCATCGGGCCGTTGCCATTGCAGCAGCGGCGGCCCGATGGTATAGAGAGGGAGCTCCCTCCCTCTTAACCCCATGGATGCTGCGGGCGGCTACTGACCGCAGCATCTATGGGGTTAAACAGCTGAAATCGGTGCCAGCACCGATTTCAGCTGTTAGCAGCAGAGTGTGAGCTGTAATTACAGCTCACACTCTCTGCTGATGGCAGCGGCTCCGATCCTGAGCCGCTGCCATCATACAATACAAAGCAGGAGGGGGGCAACGGAGGCACCAGGGGGGCACTACAAGGAGGGGGCACTACAAGGGGGGGCACTACAAGAAGGGGGCTATGTGGGGGCACAGAGGACTTACCTGGTTTCAGGCTGCGATCTCTCTCCAGAGTGGAGATCGCAGCCTGAAACCGGCATTTTAATACTAAAGCGCTCCGATTGGTTAGTCTGCAGAGACTAACCAATCGGAGCGCTTGCTGGCAAGGGACCACTCTGATTGGTCCCTTGCCGGCTTCCCCGACGTCTCTGCTCTCCGGGAGAGCGGAGACTCCGGGGCTGTGACACTTTATAGTGTCACAGTCCCGGTAAGCAGTTTGGACGTAACTGTGCGTCCAAATGCAGCAACTTACTTGCACTTTGGACGTACAGTTACGTCCAAATGCGCCAAAGGGTTAAGCATCCAAGCGAATTTATAATGAGGTTGAAAGGAGTTCACATACACAGACATCAAAGAGGACTGCAAACCCACAGCTCTGATGACAAGTGCATTGTGGGCTGGCAGATCTATACATAATCTGGGAATATTTAGTGCATATGGGAAAGAGATAGGTAGGGTTTTATCTGAAACTTGCAAAAACGTGTACAATAACAAAAGAGGTGATTGATACACAAATAACAAATAAAACTTGATAAATGGGAAAAAGGAAATTTTTATATATATTTTTTTTTTCTTTTGGCAATATTTTTATTGGCCCATCAATTTTAATTGACATATTAAAGGGTTTCTGTCACCAGTTTTTTCAGTATGAATCAGGCTGACATTAGAGATGTGCTAATGTCACCTGATTCCAAATATATATCTGTTTTATTTACTGGTGCCCCCATTTTTATATAAAATGAACTTTTATTTTATGCTAATAAGGCTCCTAGGTGCAAGGGGCATTACCTCTGCTCCTAGAGGCTCTGTTGATTGACATGACCAGGTAGAGAAGAAATACTCCATTCACCATAGCTTTTAAGGACCTTCAATGATGTCATGACCATGTGATCAGTCACATGGTTAGGATCACACAAACAGCCTGTCTCCTCCTAAACCATGTGACTGATCACATGGTCATGACATCATTGAAGGTCCTTAAAAGCTATGGTGAATTGAGTGTTTCTTCTCTGCCTGGTCCTGTCAATCAACAGAGCCTCTAGGAGCAGAGGTAACGCCCCTTGCACCTAGGAGCCTTATTAGCATAAAATAAAATAAAAGTTCATTTTATGTAAAAATGGGGGCACCAGTAAATAAAACAGATATATATTTGGAATCAGGTGACATTAGCACATTTCTAATGTCAGCCTGATTCATACCGAAAAAACTGGTGACAGAAACCCTTTAAAGGGGCTGTCTGTATGTGCAACATATCCCTGAGCAGCCAGTGTAGAGGATGGGAGTAGTAGTGGCCATGATGATTTATTTACTTTTCTTTACTTAACGCACTTTTATAGCTCTGCTATATTCCGCAGCGTTTTACAGACATTAGTATCAAACTGTCCCCAATGGGGCTCACAATCTAATTTCCTTATCAGTATGTCTTTGGAGTGTGGGAAGAAACCCGAGTACCCAGAGGAGTGCACGGGAAGAACATACAAACTCCATGCAGATGTTGTCCTTAGTTAGATTCGAATCTAGGACCCCAGCACTGCAAGGCACCAGTGCTAACCACTGAGCCTCCGTGATGTTATTGTCTGGTCATGGGGGCCTTGGCTGTTGTCCCTAACCTCACCACAGTGTCTTCAGTATGATTCTTGAGAGTAGGTGCTCTATGAGCTGCTTCCCAACTCTGCTACTACCAGGACAGGACCTCTCGCGTCCCCTCCCCGGCTTGAACACTCTCCAGACTCACTAACTCTCCTAGACCTCCACCTCCTGGCACAAAGTTGGTCCAGCTCACTTTACCAGGAGGGGTGGAGCAGGGTGGTTAACCCTGTTACAGCCAACTATTGCCAACTCTTAAAGAAGAACTCCCGCAAAAAAAATGTATTCCATGTCCTGCTAGAAATGTACATGATGTAATCTGTAGTGAATGTCATTTTCTTACCAGTAGCTGAATTTTTGAGTTATATCATCCTGAAGTTTCTTATCTGTGTCATGTTATTAGGAATCAGACTCACCAACTCACACAGCACCTTATGTGTGGACAGGAAGTGGACAGGAAGTCGACAGGAAGTCTAATTCTCTATGCATTCTTATGGGAGCCTCACTTTGTCTCATAGGAATGAATAGAGAAGTGACTAGCTTCCTGCCCTGGGTCAGGGAGTTGGTCGCATGACCCAGCTACAATAAGAAGAGAGTAGAAACTCTCAATTTCAGCCTCTGATAAGAAAATGACATTCACTACAGATTATATCATGCACTTTTCTAACCGGTCAGAGAATAAAATTTTTTGCAGGAGTTCCTCTTTAACTTCTCTGCTGAATGAAATTTCATGGGACATACAAAATCCATAGCGTTACATATAAAGCATACAAAAATGAAGCAATTCAAGAACACAATAGTAGTAACCTCGGGTGTGGGCTACTACATATGGTTTTGGCTGATCATATACTCTATTAGGGAAATCTGTTCAGGTTCTGTTCTGTTTGTATCAATAAAGAACATCCCTCGTGGAGGACCTGTCCTGTCCTACATTACTCATACAATCTATTGATCCCCGTGCAGTACCTCATTTTCCCTGTGGAGGCACTGCAGAGAAATGAAACACCTACAGCTCTGTTTCCCCACTGATTACAGCTGATCATTGGGGACTCTGCTGATTGTCAATGGACTCTTCTAACAAGTAGAGTTTGTCCAAAGCAAAGAACCCCTTTAATGGATACCATTAATGTACGGAAGTAATTAAGACATCATGGGATTGAGGAAACCAAACAGCCTGACTTTAAGTGATCGCATACGGATGGCAAATAGAAGGCACTGGGAAAATGCTGGGATCGCACAGTATTAGTAAGGTTAATATATTGCAATCTTCAAAATTTTAACCCTAGTAAAAAAAACTTGACCAATATCGCACTATTGAATTTCCTGAGTGTTGTATTTGCATGTATTGCCAAATCACTTTAGAAAAAGGTCTCTTCAGTTGTTGCACTGCGGTGGGAAATGTCCTTGCCATAAGTTGGACACATGGTGCATTGCTAAAACATTTGTTTTGCCCCTGAAATCCCAAGTTTAAACATACAGTAGATCAAGGATGTCAAACTTGTGGCCCTCAGCTATCGGGGCATGCTGGGAGTTGTAGTTTTTCAACGTCCGGAGGGCTGAGAGTTTGACATCTCTGACGTAGATTATGATGTGTGCATTTTCCCACAGTCTGGGGAGATCAGTAGATATCACATTTGCTGAGCTGTAACATGGAAGAAAACAATCGTCCTGCTTTGTCTTCCTCTTCTAATTATTGGCGAGGATAAAGGACTATTTAATTGCTGTCTGTTTTCCCCACAGGCGTTCACAGTCTGGGTAGCAATGCCGGTTTTCAGTCGTGTCTTGAACTCTGGTTCTTCCAGTCATTTATATAACGTAGGGCCAGGCCATTGACAGGACTGCCGTTTGTTGGAAGCTGTGGTTACGCTGTTTTCTCAGCATCTGTGGATGCTGCTTTATGTGTGGAATTTTGGGTGGGAGTGGGGATTCAACCTAAAGCTAAACAGAAGAGTGGCGTTCTGGGAAATTCCCCAAATGATTGATTACACATTAGTGAGGCTGATTCTTTGCATTTACTATATGATAAATATATATTTAAAGAGATTTTCCAAGATTTTGATACTAATGACCTATAACGGCTGTGTTGCGCGCTCAGTGAAGTGAATGGGGCTGAGTGCGATACCAATCACAAGCGCGCAGTACCAATCACAACCACTATACAATGTACAGCACTGTGCTTGGTGATCAGTGGGGCACCAAAATCCCAAAATACCCCTTTAATGTCAAGCTTGCTTCACTTAATACAGGTTGACTGATGTGTGTCCAAGCCAGGGTTCCTCCATATTCAGGGGTGGACTGGGAACTTAAAGTGACCCTGGAAAATATACTAAAAGTGGCCCCGTTTTGAAGTTGGGTCCAAATTGATGGAAGGCAGGTCCAGCAATACCATATTGTGGCAGATTATACCACCCCAATAGAGCCAAATACCACAGTCCATCACAAAATACTGCCAGCAGCACAAAATACAGCCCCAAAATCTTCCACTGCCGGCTGTGAGGAGGGCTCAGGTGGCCCCCTGAGCATCGGCCCACCAGGAAATTTCCCTGTAAGGTCTATGGCCAATCTGCCCCTGTCCATATCTGGTAAGGGGTTCCCCACAAGACAGTAACAACAAGATGGAGAACTAGCTTCACCCTGATTAATGATATTTGGCAGTGGGCAAGCAAAGCAATAAGGGGTTAATGGAGCCTGATGAGGCATTTCACCCTGGCACTGGGTGACCCATTGGGCATCAACAAGCCAGTCTGCCTTGACCGGGACATTCAGATAGAGAGGAAAACCAAGTGATTCTTTTGCCCCAGCCTGAAAGGAGTCGATTTCATCATTATAGATATACACCTAACTATAGGCAAGTCAATCCTAACCCCCTCATCCTTCTTCCTGCAGCAAATAGGGCAGGAACTCTATACCATATGATAACTAAGTCCTTATAGTTGAAGATGACCAGTCACCTCTCTCTTCCCCATGTAATAACAATTCTGGAGCATCTATTCTCATGGCTCTATGTTGTGTCATTACTTTATTATTTCTACTAGAAGTTATGAATGAATTACTAGCAGTCTGCAATGAAGGTCTAGATGGTTGTAAACAGTTCAGGGTGTGTCCCTGCCCAGTCTGATACTATCCAATCAGTGACACACCCGACTGGTTACACCCATCTGGACCTTCATTACAAACTGCTAGTAATGCATTCATAACTTCTAGAAGGGATAATAAAGGAATGGTACAACATAGAGCCATAAGAATAGATGTTCCAGAATCATTATTACATGGGGAATGCAAGTAGTTGCTAAATGTCAGGAGAGGTAACAGCTTTTCTTTATGCTTACCAATCTGCTTTAAAGGTGATTTACCGGATTATGAAAACAGGGTCTGCTTTTTTCACCAGAAACAGTGCCCCTTATGCCCCTTGTGCCCATGTCTGGTATTGCATCTCAGACACATTCACCTGAATGGAGCTGATTCACAATTCTGGATGCAGCCCATTATCAGAAAGCAGATAATCTCATACAATGCCTGTAAATATTTTACAATCCTTTAAGTCCATTCATTCCATTCCTTAAACACTTTTCACATTCTATACGTTTATCATTAAAATATTGCAGTTTCCCATCAAAATATTTTCGCCGAGCCTCTGGAATTTGTGTCCATTGGGTTTCCGTACTTGTCAATCCATACATTGCAGGACTGAGATATTCAATACTCTTAATGTTTCCCATGAATGCCCAGCAATGAGACGAATTGTGAATAAGATACAAAGAAACCATAGAAGCGTCAGGATAAAACACTCTTTGTTGTGTTCTTTATATGTTAGTTTTTTTTTTTTTCCTTATTGCCAGAAATGGAAAAATCTCCAAACGTATTAGAGACTGAGATGTGCGCGGCGTAATCCTCGACTTCCCCTGCACAACATCAATAATAGTCAATAGGCTTCAAACAGTGTAATCTATTGAGATTTATCAATATGTATTAGAGAGTACATGAGTAGAACAAGTCTGCCCAGGGATGAGGTGGAAAGGAATATGGGGGAGGGGTAGCGTGGTAGAAGATACCAGTAGAAAGCCAGAATAAAGAAACACAATTTAAAGGGAACCTGTCATCTCCGAAACACCCCCTGAACTAGAGTAAGCGGTGTATCGTGTAAGTGATGCTGAATCCGAATATTTAAGTTTTATCTTCATACTCACTTCCATTCTGACGCTGTGCTCCCACAAACCTGCAGTAAAATGCACTCACTGGACTCCAGTGCTCACTCACATAATGGAGAGGACTCAAAGAAGAGTCCACTGAGTGCATTTTACTGCACGTTTGTGGGAGCACAGCGTCAGAATGGAAGTGAGTATGAAGATAAAACTTAAATATTCGGATTCAGCATCACTTACACTATACACCGCTTACTGTAGTTCAGGGGGTGTTTCGGAGATGACAGTTCCCTTTAAGTCACATTCTGTAATTTATCGTCTCGTTATGCAGTGAATTTTAACAGTTGTTTCTTTTGCATGTGGTAGGATTTATTGGGTATCATTAGGGATCTTAAGGTGGACATGTCATCATTTTTTAATTGAAATCTAATATTTTTGGTTGTTCCTGTTGATTTCTGGATTTCAGTGTTTTGTTTTGTGTGTTTTTTATTGTAAAATTGGCCCCTCCGTTCTCTCCCTGTGAGCCCCACTCCGAATTGGTGCCCAATGTGTAAATCTGTAGGAAAGGTACCAGGAGGAGGAGACCTGGTGGACGAAGACTTCTCTCTCTTGCTGTGATCATGTTCTCTAAAGATTTACCTAATCTCGTGAGAACAGCCTACGTAAAGAAGTCATTCTGGAGCCGACGCCATTGTGACCAGAGCTGAAGATGTGGCAGACAGCAGAGAAGAGGGACTAAAGATCTAGCACACAGAATACATCCTCTTGATGAGGCAGAATTATGGAAATGGCAGAGTGGCCGGTGCTCCATTGTTTAGGTAATTCCCATAGCAATAAACAGGAGATATGCAAACAGAGTAGACAGCATTTTATTTTGCTATCGGGGTTAGGGAACCATCAGAACGCCAGCCTGTTGGAATTTTTCATAAGTCCGTGCTCCCCCGGTCAGTGCTTTTAGCATATGGGCAGCACGGTGACTCGGTGATTAGCACTGGTGACTTGCAGCGCTGGGGTCCTTGGTTTGAATCCGGCCACGGACAACATCTGCATGGAGTTTGTATGTTCTCCCTGTGTTTGGATGGGTTTCCTCCGGGTTCTCCGGTTTCCTCCCACACTCCAAAGACATACTGATAGGGAACTTAGATTGTGAGCCCCATTGGGGATAGTGTGACGCTAATGTCTGTAAAGTGCTGTGGAACATAGTAGCGCTATATAAGTGCATAAAATAAATATATATCAGTCATGAAAGTCTGAGATGGTACAAGCCCTTTAACTTGAACAGACCCTTTTTTTTAACATTAGAGATCGCTGGACAAAGTGAAAATTTGAGGCTAAAATCGTCTCACAAATTAGTGTACGCTACCATTTTGTCCTTTTAGCCATTAGTCAGCATCTCATTGTATGACGAATGTGCGAATTGCAAACTATTCCGACAAATATGTATTATTATTATTATTATTATTATTTAATATAATAATTGTTAGCCGCAAGGACATAGCTATAGGGGGTGCAGAGGTTGCAGTCGCTACCGGGCCCAGGAGCCTGAGGAGGCCCAAAGATCCTTGTACCACATAAGAAGACACCGGTATTATAGAAAATGCATGCTGGTCAAGTTACACCTCTGGCTGGAGGGAAGGGGTTAGGTCAAGAATTTGGCATGTGCTTACCTGGCCACAAAGCACTGAGGGAAGGGGGGCCAAGCTGAACTCTTGCACCAGGATCCATGAGCCTTTAGTTACGCACATGGTTAGCCGATGCAATTTTGACATTCAATTTTGAGACCCACCACCATCCACTGGTCACGTTTTTTCATTGACAGGTAAGAATGGCTTTTTTTGGCCAGCCGTTGGTTAAATTCTGAATTTTCTGATCAAGTTAGGACCAATAGATTTCATTTTTACATGTAGCTTGCAAAAAAAAAAATTGGTTTATATATGGTGCCCATGGCCCCCTGGGGGAAATCATGGTCATCCAGGAGTTTCCCCTTGAGCAGGTAATATCATATTACATGGTATGATATGGTGGCCATTCAGATATATGGCCATCCTGTAATACAAGTCCACCAGTACGTTGCTTGTGCAGATGGCTCTCTATTCTGGCTGATAGATAAGTCCAAAGCGGAGATCATCCATTTATAGGATGTTCTAATAGGACACAAGGACAGGGGTTGTCATCATGGGACAACTCTTTTAAAGCAGTTGACATTGGGGGGGGGGGATTGGTGGTACCAGCAGACAAGGAAGGTGGTGGCGTGGGATAAACAGTTTTTCCTCATGGATTCCTTGGCTTATTAGCTTGAATGGTGACAACAAACCTCCATTGATTTCTATGTAACAGTAACCTTCTCCGTTCTCTTCTTACGTATAATATAGCTAGATGGTGGTGAGAAGGCTGAACCATTAAAATTGATGATATACTCATTCCTTTAACCGAAAAAAAATGCTAATTTAATTTTCCATAGTCATTACTTACTAATGTTTAACATAGCAGAAATCACTCTACGATTATTCAGATTTTCCCATTCCCTGATAGAAATAATTTGATACGGATTCACGAAAAGCGATTAGAAGAAGCCAAAAAAAGAAATCAATACAAACTGGAGGTTATTAGTTCTGCTCGAATCTTTGTCCTTTTCTGTCTATGGTGCATTAGACAAGCAGAAGAACAAGAGAAGGGCCCATTTGGAGATAAACTGCTATATTATTCCTTTGTTCCAGCCTTCCCTTTAGGCTCCTATTCACTGTGCTGAGCGCCTGCATTCCCGGTGCTCGAAACGCGTTAAGCCGTATGTATATGAATGGGCAGTGCAGCGCGTTACATTGAACAGATGTCAGGTGCTTTATGTTCAAATGTCTCAGCCATTAATTGAGCAACGCAACTTACGGTAAAAGTTTATATTATTTCGCCACCTTGTCTGCAGCGACGCATTTAAGTCCCTAGACATCAATGTGAGAGGGAACATCATAGACAAAGCTGGCATTATCATAAATATACATATGAAAATGGAGCGACTGGAAAAGCAAAAATGCTGTATTTTGTCGTGTGTGCTGCCCTCAGGTGGATCTTCCACAGAGCTGCTCCGCTTTAATTGGGATCATTTATAGCCTGGCATTAAAGGATCGGTGTCTGAAGCTCAGGAATTATAAATGACTGTCAAAAGCCTGAGCCTGAAGCAAGTCATTTTATCTTCTGGTGTCTTATGTCCCATGTCCAAAGCATGGCTGCAAGAGGTGTATTAATGGCTGCTTTTCTTGTGAGGGTGGATTATTTGGTGAAAAAATATTCATTTAGTCATTGTTTCAGCTGAGTAAATTGAATTTACAAAGGAGCAGTATAAAAGAAGGCTGGGAAGATGTATGGTGATAGGACGAACCACCATTAGGAGAAGCTTATACTTAAAGGGGAACCGCCAGATTTAAAAGGGTTTTCTGAGATTTAAATAATGTTGACCTATCCGTATCCGTAGGTCATCCATATCCAGGTTTGGACTGACCCGCAGGGTTACAGGTGAATCCCCTGGTGGGCCCCTGATCAAGGTGAGACCCTAGTCTCCCACCTCCTGCACAAGTGGGACATAACACAGTAGACTTACTGCACTACATACATATATTCACTGTACAGCACCTCAACCAGCCTATATTTTCATTATAGACACGATCAGACCTGAGATGACTTCTAGGTATAGAGAAAAGCTACCAATGTCCTCTTCTCCCCAGGACCTACCTTCTCAAAGTTGCTGCAGGGACCCCCATATTTAGTCATCTGGTAGCATTTTGCTGCTATGTGAGCAGGTAATATCTGAATGTATCCGTACAGTGGGACCCCAAAATACATTTTACTGGTGGGCTTTAGGCACCCTAGTCCGACACTGTCCATATCTGATTAGTGGGGGGTCCGGCACCTAGGATCCATTCTGGGTGCTGTTTGAGAAGGCGTCTGCTCTCCTGTGTGCTCCACAGCCTTCTTGTAGCTTACCAAGCACAGTGCCGTACATTGTATAGTGGCAGTGCTTGATATTGCAGCTTCTGGGACAGAGAGGACAGAGCGGTGGTTCTGGGACAGAGAGGAAAGAGCGGTGGTTCTGGGACAGAGAGGAAAGAGCGGTGGTTCTGGGACAGAGAGGAAAGAGCGGTGGTTCTGGGGCAGAGTGGACAGAGCGGTGGTTCTGGGGCAGAGAGGACAGAGCGGTGGTTCTGGGACAGAGAGGACAGAGCGGTGGTTCTGGGACAGAGAGGACAGAGCGGTGGTTCTGGGACAGAGAGGACAGAGCGGTGGTTCTGGGACAGAGAGGACAGAGCGGTGGTTCTGGGACAGAGAGGACAGAGCGGTGGTTCTGGGACAGAGAGGACAGAGCGGTGGTTCTGGGACAGAGAGGACAGAGCGGTGGTTCTGGGACAGAGAGGACAGAGCGGTGGTTCTGGGACAGAGAGGACAGAGCGGTGGTTCTGGGACAGAGAGGACAGAGCGGTGGTTCTGGGACTGGGAGGACAGAGCGGTGGTTCTGGGACTGGGAGGACAGAGCGGTGCTTCTGGGACTGGGAGGACAGAGCGGTGCTTCTGGGAGAGATAGGACAGAGCGGTGGTTCTGGGACAGAGAGGACAGAGCGGTGGTTCTGGGACAGAGAGGACAGAGCGGTGGTTCTGGACTGGGAGGACAGAGCGGTGGTTCTGTGACTGGGAGGACAGAGCGGTGGTTCTGTGACTGGGAGGACAGAGCGGTGGGTCTGGGACAGAGAGGACAGAGCGGTGGTTCTGGGACTGGGAGGACAGAGCGGTGGTTCTGGGACTGGGAGGACAGAGCGGTGGTTCTGGGACTGGGAGGACAGAGCGGTGGTTCTGGGACTGGGAGGACAGAGCGGTGGTTCTGGGACAGGGAGGACAGAGCGGTGGTTCTGTGACTGGGAGGACAGAGCGGTGGTTCTGTGACTGGGAGGACAGAGCGGTGGTTCTGGACTGGGAGGACAGAGCGGTGGTTCTGTGACTGGGAGGACAGAGCGGTGGTTCTGTGACTGGGAGGACAGAGCGGTGGTTCTGTGACTGGGAGGACAGAGCGGTGGTTCTGGGACAGAGAGGACAGAGCGGTGGTTCTGGGACAGAGAGGAAGTTATTATTTTAACTTCCTCATTGCAGTTTGCAGTCTGAAAATTGGACCTCATTCATCCCGTTTAATTCTAGGACTATGCAAGGCATTTGGAGCTTTGTGTCAAATAAGCAAAGCATATTATGAAATATTAAGATGTAGAATTGAGAAAAAAACAAAACAAATGAAAGTAAAATTGAAAAAATAAATATTTGATTCCTTTGAGAGTAAAGTGGATGGCGAAAAAACAATGGACTTGAGTATATTTCTTCCCCCCGGATGATTATTTGTCTTGTCACTGGCGAGAGGACACATGCTTAGTAAGTCCACTCTATGTGTTTGGATAGCAATGTATGATACAGCCTTAGGAAAAAAAAAAAGAAACAACAATATTTGACATAAACGCCTCGATTTTAACCTTCAATATCGGCTGAGGTCTCGCGCACCACTTTATCTTTGATGCCTTCTGTTTATTTTCTGGTTCCTGCGGCTCGTTCTCAGCACCGCATCGGCAGCTGTTATAGCATTGCTTCTCTTCATGAGGTTAGGGCGCTACAGCAAAAACATTTCCGAGGCTCCCCCAGTTATCATACTTTTTGGGTGGCCTCTTGTTTGTTCTCAAATTAGAGTTACTCTGGTTTCTAAAAAATGCTTAAACTCCTCATTATTTTAGTGGGTGATAAGCAGATGGGATACTTGCCGAGGTGGCGCTCCATTAGATTCATTTATTAAACTACCTGTCCGCCCCCTGATATCCTGATGCATGTTATTTAGCTTACTGCTGCAGGCTACAGTCTGCTAATAACAGTTTTCAATGGAAAATTCTGCTAGAAGTCACATATGTTGTGGCAGCTATTACAGGTATGCATTAGACGCATGATTTACGCTGCAAAAATATGTGCGCGATTATTATCTTATGTAAAAAGTGCGGTGGGTAAAAAAAACAACAACAAAATTATTAGATTTAAAGCTGTTATTGAAGCAAATGCTTCTAGTATAAGTCTAGAGGAGGCTGAATACTCATGTAAGTAAAGGTGCCCATGCACTCCTTCAGCCCACAGCTGTTCCTCCTGACTCCCCCATACACATGCATGCTCAGTTTGGTCAAGCATGCGTGTGTTTTCAATGGCAAGAGCGGAGAAAGCTGCCCCCAGATACCTGAAGTGGCAGCTTAGCTCCTGCCAGAACAAAATGATCTTGCCCGATCCTTCTTTTTTCCTTCCTTTCCATTTTTCATGCATAATTTTTCATAGAATACCTTAAAGGGGCTATCCCATGACTGATGTAAAAAATGAGACATCACATAGCGCATGACAACCTCTTTCTAACAAAGCTAGAACCAGTCCTGTACATCACATGGATCCAGAGATCTCCACATTCATTGCTCTGCTACATTTACATCAAGTTGACAGCTCAAGGGGAGTGTCTTTTCTGCTGCAGCTAAGGGGGCGTGTCTCGGCTCTCCCCATCACAGCTCAGAGGGCGTGTCCATGCTCTCCCTATCACAGCTCAGGAGGCAAGTGAAGGATAAAACTGAGCATGTGTGGCCATCTCAGTGAACCGGTCAAAGAAAAAGAGCAAACAGCAGGTGGCGCTATACAGATACATTTTATTGAATAACTCAGTGACTATGATAATTTTTTAATTACATGCAATTACAAAAGTATTCAGATCAAAGTGCTGGTTTGAAAACTGTAGAATATTTTTTGTGGGAAAATCCCTTTGAGTTTGAGTAAAATTACTTGTATGTGCCAATTTTTTTTTTTTTTTTGGTAGGCACAAAAGGCAGCAAATACAGTCAATCGTGACAATCTCCTCTATAACTTCTATTTTCGATGTGTCTTTTGTTTTGTTTTTCAGGAAAGTTCTTTTATATCCTTCTCTAAAATATATAATCCAGAAAATCCAGCATCCTGCAGTGCAGTTAGCTTTTTGTTTTTCCTTATTTTTTTCAGGAATCTCATTTTAGAACTGAGTCTTAGTCTGATAATCCAGAAAGTTTGATAATCCATCATCTGATTGGTGAAGATTTTTTTTTTTTCCATTTTGTTTTGTTCTTGTTTTTCTTTGATTTTCAGGAAAGTAATTTTATATATTTCTCTTGTAGGATAAACTAGCAGCAGGATTTGGGTTGTTTTGGTTTTGTTTTTGTTTTTCAGGAAAGTCATTTAATATAATTCTCTAAAATTGTTTGATAATCCAGCATCCTGTTAATGAAGGATAAAAGGTGACTGTATAGGAGTCTGCAGAACATCCTCTGACGTCTGTCAAAGATGGAAAAAACGATTCTGCAAGTTGTATTTTTTGTATTTAAATCGATGATAGGGGGCGCCAGAGGTGCTATTGTAAGACTTGGAGTGGTAGCTATCAGCCAAGCCCAACACTTGTTAATATTCTCTTCTGTGAAATATAACCTAAAGAGCATGAGGGTGACCGATCTTTTAGAGGCCTTCACTATGATTAATGGATCTTCTTTGCCTTTAATAAGCAAACCTCCATCTGTTTTGGCCTCCTGACAGTAGTTTATATTGGGCGTTCCAAGGCGCTTGTAAGCTTTGGTTCTCCAGTATCATCTAGTGGATTCAACCATCTGGAAATGCATCCAGAGGTTCTGATTCACATCCTGTAGCACTGAGCTTCTTCTGATGTGGTAGACCCCGGTCATTGGTCTGGGATTTTCCAAACATATTAAGTATTTCTTGAGTAATCAGTACATGTAACAGTCTTTAGATGTCTCCTAACCCTATATGCTTATTTCAATGGGGAAAGGAGAATAAACTGCTATAAATCCCCTCTTCCGCCTGATTGTTTCCCATGGGAATGAAGGATCAGACATACTGAAATCCAGCATGCATGGTCTCTCTGGCATCTGTTGAAACTGACAGGTTTGCTGCTGTCTTTTTTCTACTCTTACTCCCTGTGTCAGTGTATACTGAAGTTATTGCATGCTATTCATGAGTCAGGAGGAAGCATGCTATATGCTCTACTTAGATAAAACCCAATTTCTTAGCACATCATCCTATCATGGGGTGTATCAGATTAAGAGCCCTTGCACACGACCGTATGCATGCCGAGACATATACGGTCCGTGAGCGGACCATATGTCCCGCAGCGCCATAGATTGTGCGCACGGGAGCGCACAGCATCATAGATTACAATGATGCTGTGCACGTCGGGCGTCCCACGGGGCTATTGTCCCGCACTCATAAGAGCTCATGCACACGAACGTATTTTCTTTCTGTGGCCGTTCCGTTTTTTTGCGGACCGTATGTGGAACCATTCATTTCAATGGGTCCACAAAAAAAAAAAAAAAACGGAAGGAACTCCATGTGCATTCCATTTCCGTATGTCCGTATTTCTGTTCCGAAAAAACATGTCCTATTATTGTCCACATTACGGACAAGGATAGGACTGTTCTATTAGGGGCCGGCTGTTCCGTTCCATAAAATACAGAATGCACACGGATGTCATCCGTATTTTCTGCGGATCCATTTTTGTGGATCCGTTTTTTCATACGGTCGTGTGCGGGACAATAGCACCACAGGCGGCCCGACGTGCACAGCATCATTGTATCCTATGATGCTGTGCGCACGATCTATGCCGCTCTGAAACATATGTCTCGGAGCACATACGCTCATGTGCAAGGGCCCTAAAAGCTTAATCTCATAATGTGCCCAGAGGTCTAAACTGAAGCTCATGGGGCCCAATGTAAAATCTGCAAAACGTGCCCCATAACAAAAAAGTATTGCATACCATTGTTAATCCTGTTGTATCAGAGGGACTTTTGGGCTTCCAGCACCAGGACCAGGTGTACCTACAACCTCTGCCGCCCCCTAGTGATGGTCACTGATGGTTGCACTTTAAAACTCTTCTGATAAATATATTTAAAAAAAAAAAATAAAATTCCAATAAAATTCTATTTTCACTATCCAAATGAAAGTGGTGCAATTGAAAATAGTATCGTCCAGTCCGTCCAGTGCCAAAACCACATCCTGTTCTTGCTCTGTATAAAGCGTGTAGGACATTATCTCTTGAGGGTATGAACCAGAAATCCTGCTTTAATCAGGACAACACAGTGAACCCGCTCTGCATTAGAACCATTCTGGGTCATGCCACTGGCTTTTTGATCTACGGTATTTTTTTCATCAGTGTTTCTTCTTTTCTTTTTTTTTTCTTTTCTATTTGAGAGGCAAAAATAAAAGTCTTCTCTGCCGGGATTAATTTGCTGCAGACTGCTAAAGCAGCAAGTAGTCACTGGCAGGAGATGGTGCGCTGAGTAAGCAGCGTTTAAGCATCTGTTGACAATATGAAATTGGCACAAAAATAGTTGAAAAGAAGCAAACCAAAAGCCGTCATGACTGAAGGCAAACATTGGATATTAGGTAGTACCTTTGTAGTTTAGCTGTGGTAAAACAATCCTCAATTTCTGGAGGCAAGGAGCCTCTATTAAAGGGAATTTGTGGGATAAGCGGTAGGAGGCACAGCTAATGATAAATGATATTATGTGTAGACTTATTGACGAGGCATCTTTTTTTCTGCTTATTCGTCTCTCAGCCCAGTTCTTCTCGGCTTGGAAAGTATTGACAGATCTGTAGATCAGCATTTCAGTGTAAATAAGGATCGTTAATAAAGTTATTGTAGGGTTGGGAGATAACAGGTCAATGAGATGGCAATATGTCAAGGAATAGTTCATGAATTCCAGAAGATTGGGCTACTTTATGCACATTAGTACAGCTGAGAAATTACACAGCAGGGGTCAAAAATTAGAGTGTAAAGGAATTATCTCCCAGGGTTACTGGTTCTCCTTGTGGAGATCCAGCTGATGAAGGACATCTGGGGAAAAATTGACAGATTAGCTCTCCTCTAGAAGGAAGAACAACCTCTTTAGTGCCACCTATAGGTAGCTACCCTGTAAGTGAATGACTGACCCACCAAGATCTGCCCGAAGGTCATCTTCCCCAGCCAACCAGTGCCCTGCTGCACCCTGGCAAGGAGCAAGAACTCCAAAACAGCTGACTACAGTTGGGGGGTCTGTGGTTTGGCTGAGGTCTCTATAGTCATGTCTCACGGCACTTCAATGGGTCAGACGTGGACTACCAGGGTAGCTACTTACAGGTGGCACTAGAGAGACAGTGTTCTTCATTGTTCCTTGTTGTGGTTTTCTCAGTCGAGAAGTTGGACAATTCTAGGTTCTCATAAAAGCAGTTTGGGGACCTGGGGAGAACATACAAAATCAATACAGATGTTGCCTTGAGCTGAAGTTGAACCAAAGAACCCCTTGCTTCAAGGAAACGGCGCTAAACACTGTGTTATGTCACAGATGAAATAAGGCATTGTGTTTACAGTGTCTCCACTAATGACTTTCATATGTCAGTTTTTTATGACTTGAATTATAAATTACAAACAGGGTACATGTAATAACTGAAGAAGCATAACAGAAATAAATAAATAAAAAGACAATAGTCACATTTTCAATAAATCCAAATGAACTACTAAAGAACACGTGTGAACAACAACTTATACTTAAAGGGGTTGTCTCACTTCAGCAAGTGGCATTTATCATGTAGACAAAGTGCATGTAGACAAGGCACTTGCTAATGTATTGTGATTGTCCATATTGCTTCCTTTGCTGGATTCTTTTTTCCATCGCTTTATACACTGTCCAGAGGTTACATCCACCCTGCAATCCAGCAGCAGTGACCGTACTTGCACACTCTAGGAAAAGGCGCCAGCCGATGTGCACTCCCATGGCCCTGGCCATCAGAGAGGCCGGCACTTTTTCCCATAGTTTGCAAGCATGACCA
Source organism: Rhinella marina (assembly GCA_900303285.1). Classification (NCBI taxonomy): domain Eukaryota; kingdom Metazoa; phylum Chordata; class Amphibia; order Anura; family Bufonidae; genus Rhinella; species Rhinella marina. Next base: position 122,987 of record ONZH01006381.1, on the reverse strand, counting down.
CCAATGCTGGATTGCAGGGTGGTCATAACCCCTGGAGCAGTAAATAATGTGATGGAAAAATGAATGAAGCCACCAAATGAGGCAATATGGAAAATCACAATACATTAGTAAGTACAGGGGTGGACTGGCCATAGACCTTACAGGGAAATTTCCTTGTGGGCCAATGCCCCGGGGGCCACCTGAGCCCTCCTCATGGCCGGCCAGTGGATGTTTTTGGGTCTGTATGTTGTGCTGCTGGCAGTATTTTGTGCTGCACTGTGGTATTTGGCTCTGTTGGGGAGGTATAATGTGCCACAATATGGTATTGCTGGCCCCGCCTTCCATAAATTTGGACCCAACTACAAAACGGGGCCACTTTTAGTATTTTTTCCAGGGCCACGTTAAGTTCCCAGTCCGCCCCTAAGTAAGTGACTTGTATTAACTTTCTCTACATGATGCATGTAATTTGCTGAAGCGAGACATCCCCTTTAATAGCGTAGACCAGACAGATAGACCAGAATTATCATCCATATAAAACAAGAGTTTTCAAATTCTACCATCTAAGGTTTGATAGAAGATATTAAATCTTGATTGTAGGCCGTATAAATGCACAGATGACAGGTCTACTCCTTACATTCGGCCTTATTTGTATAAACAATCGAAGAGCACCATGGATATTTTTTCTTGATAATTTTCCGCCCATTTCCCTAGTCTTCTTTTCATGGTCAGAGGCATGTGCATAGACATGTGAGCTGAGGAAGCATCTCCCGGTTTAATCCCCTAATTAGACTGTCCTGCACAGATGGCATTCAGACATATTTCCTTGTAAGGAAGGCGTGTGGTAGTCATATTCATGAATTTTTATAAGGTCTTACGTTTTTCAATTTTTTTTTCTGTGAGGGATACAAGATTGCGCTATGTTTACATCCCGACTTAAATTTCTACTCAGTAATCAAGTTCATAATGAAGGGAAAAGGCTGCCAATTAAAGTCGTTATCACTCTCACTTAAGCTCTTCACTCAAGGCCTTTTTTTTATGTCTTATCCCAAAAAATAGTTTTGCATAATAACATTCGTATATACAAATTGGGTTCATTGTCCTTTGCTTGTCTTAAGAACGTCTAATTACAGACAGGGAATAGCTCATTAGCGTGGACTTCTGTTTACTTTAAGACAGTCGTCATTCCGTTTTTTTTTTCTTACAACATCTGTTTCCCTGCAGAATATCCTACGAACTTTCAGTCCCCTTAGAACCAACGAGAACTTGTTTTGTTGGTATTATTTCTTATGAGGTGATGTCCATGTTGTGCCAACAGAAAATTTGTATGCTTCATCCATGAAATTGACTAGGAAATTAAAAAAAGTTCAGGTGACTTGGGTTGCAAGCAGATAAGCTAAATAAAACGGGACATTAGTGATTCAACCTTTTACTTTTTTGTTCTTTTTTTTATCAGGCAGTTGCCTATTAATCCTCAAGTAAAGGTTATATGTTTTATCCTGACTCTGTGCATGGAGAATCAGTGCTTGGATTAATTAGGTTTTATCAAGGTGTATTAGAAGATGGTCGTCTGAAACCATTATTTTCAGCAAGATCAGTTCACTATCTAAGCGTGTGAGAGTTCTCGATTCTCCCCCGAAGGCAGAAATGGGGGTCAGGATTGGGAAAGTTGGAGTTCAACATACAATCCTGTGTTCCTACTGGAGATATACCACCACCATCAGCGGTGGCAGCAGCTTGTAACTTTTTCCCCACAAAGTCCGGTGGAATAGCCATCAACCAAGCAGCATAGGTCATCAGTGTCTGATCGATGGGGGTCTGACACCCGGGACCCCCGCAGATCAGCTGTGTAAGAAGGAACCAGTGCTTGCAGTAGCGCTACAGTCTTCTCCAGCTTTCCCTAGGCAGTTTGACATCACGTTCATCTGTCATATGCCCTAATCGCAGCTCTGCCACATTGAAGTGAATGGGCCTGAGCTTCGACACCAAGCATAGGCTCTATACAATGTATGACACTGTGTTTGGTGAGCAGAGAGAAGGCCTCAGCACTACTGCAAGTGCCGGAACCTTCTAATACAGCTGATCGATGGGGACCCCGATTGTCAGACCCCTACCGGTCAGATACTGATGACCTATCTAGAGGATAGGTCATCAGTTAAAAATTCTCAGAAAACCCTTTTAAGAATTCTTGCACACATTACACAGAGGCAGCAAGTGGAGCAAGGATGGAAATATGGGTCTGCTTTACTTTTAGTGAAAAATAACTCCTTGAATCTGGTAGGTCCCCCAAGGACTATTGAGGGCAGTACTACATGAATAGTACTGCTTCCAGCGAGTTGGGATTGCTAATTGTTTTGCTCATAAGTTCTCAATTCTCCTGATGTACCGACACAAAGCATTGGTGGAATACACTGACAGGACTTCTAGACTTGCATTCATGCCCACTCAGAAGTCCTGTCAGTGTATTCCAGTGACGATTTGTGGTCCCAGTTCAATGTGAGCAGTGCTATTCTCACATATCGCACTTGGGGGAGGTGACAAGATCACTTCAGAATGTCATTTGAGGCAGCCACAATTTCTTTTTTGTTGGATTCATGCGAAATTTCTCTATTCATTTCGGGGGAATGAGGAAGATAGTTATACTTTTTCACAAGCATAGTGAACCCCTGTAGGGGAATAACGTGATTGTGATGCACCCACTCAGGTGAGTTTAAACCCCTTATTTTTATGGGCCCTTGACCATAGAACCGCTTGTTCTGCCCGGCTGGCAGTCTTGGGTACAAGTGCTTCTTTGTTGGGACTGAGACCGTCTCTGATGGGGCAAGTTATGTGACTCTTCTTCGGAGGAGATGGGTTGAGTACTCGTGAACTACGTACTGTAGTTTAGGTTTATGACCTAAGATGTCCTTTTTGGTTGGACACATTCCTTACATTACTTATATACGTGCTCCTTTTAAAACCTGTAGTAATTGTATTGTCTGGAGAAGATTGAATGTACGGCAATTTCTTACTCTGTTTACTTTAAGATTGCCAATGCTTCGATAATTCAGCTAGATAATTACTTAGAGGCGTCCAAGATCTGCAAAATGTTTCTGTCTTACCATTTGTTCAGCTTGTAGCACAATTTACAGTCCTTCCTTGCCATAGCTTGCTTGGAAATATATGATATATTTCAATAATTTTAATTGCAGGACAGCTGAAAAGTCAAACAATCATCTTCGTGTCAGAGGAGGGGAAGCCATCTTGAAGAGGTTTTAGAATAATAGCAGCAATAATACTTTGATTTTAAAAAGTGTCACATCAGTGTTCTTTGAGATAGCAATACAGACAGTCGTGACTGCACCAAGTGACCAACAGCATCTAAACGTCTACATGGAGAAATGTATGAAAGGATTGCTTATTAGAAGTCATATATCTGAAACCAATAAGATTTGTCCCATTCCTTCCTTCTTATGTTTTATGTGTCTGGTATTTGCTAAAAAAAAAAGATCATGGAAATTGGTCAAAGAGTTTTTCCCGTCTTACACACATATCCACAGGATCAGAAATAAATGTCCCCAGGGTCCTACTCATATGTGTGGCCACTAGCGATTTGTTATAATTTGTTTTGGGTCCAATTTGCCAAATTTCTGAAAAAGTTTGATTCAGGTACAAATTGACTGTACCCAAATCAAATATGCTCCAATTTCCCTGAAACTTTATGGTCTCTTGGAACTTATATTTTTTTATGGAAAGACTGATGGTAGAGAGAAAGATACAACTCTGGGGTTTGGGTCAATATATATGCGTTGTCTAGGGGGTACTCTTTTCATTATGGAGAGTGTCTAGTATGCACAGTGTGTCTGTGGAGTATTTGTGTTTTCTAGGGGGAACTCTCTATCATTATGGAGAGTGTCTGGAATGCATAGTGTGTCTTTGGAATATATATGCAGTCTAGGGGGTACTCTTTATCATTATGGAGAGTATCTAGTATGCATGGTGTGTCTGTGGAGTATTGTAGTCCAGGCAATGCCCCTCTGGGTTTCTGGGAAAGATTTTCAAATGCTTGACTGCCTGAGAGGCCTTGGTTGGGGTACTATTTCTTGTTATGGAGGGCACCAAGTATGCATAAGGAATATTGTAAGCCAGTCAATGCTCCTCTGGGTTTTGTGGGGAAAATATATGAAAATTAGCACATCTTACATCTGCTGACATCTCTCATCTCTCTACTAATCACATAAATTTGAGTTTGTTACAATTGATTCACTCATCCTTATTGGCCACCTATCCATTCATTCACTGCCTGAATGTGGAATCCATTGGTTACTTCATCTGGTGGAACAGGAGTTAGGTACTTTTGATAGGTTAACATAATTTTTCCTGGGTTTAGGGGAAGGGACTGCTATATAAAATTAAACCTGTGCATTAGAAACTGGATCCAGTTCATGTTCCCATCAGCATTAGAAGTTTCCATTGATCTTCTCTGTTAGAGGAGCAGAACAGTGAAAAGTGTCAGATTTGGCACATAACTCAAGTGAACGGAGTCAAAGAGACCTGATTGACTATAATAGGGTCCATTCAGTTTAGGTGTCCTCTTTTTAGTCCTGCATGTGGTATTCTTTTTGTAATGGAAGCCGCAAATGCAGCCTCCAACCCAGATGTGAACAAGCCCTTACGCCAATTATTTTTGTCCTGACAGATTCCATTAGTATGTATTTGCTCATAAATAGTAAAATACAAGATAAGATGGTTACCCCGACTAGCTAAACAAGTTTGTAAAATACAAGACATTCTCCAATTTTATTCTATCTCCCGGTAATCTCCGAGTGAATATAGTAATCATTTCGTACCTTTCAAATAACCTGCATTAAATTGGCTGGGAGCAATTGAAAACAGACATTACCAGAAAGTGCACCGTTTTCCTTAAGTACCTGCACATTAGGCCTTGAAAGTAATGGTTGGTTTCAAATTTTATAATTTGACATTTATTTTTGACGTGTAGATGTAATGCAGGAACAAAGTATAAAACTGCCAGCGGCGTCATTACAACTCCCTGCTCTTTCAGAAAGTCATTAAGGAATTTCAGTGACAAATTTTAAAAGTGCCAAGCTTCTACGGTTGTTGCCTGCTTTCAGGAAAATACTTTAAATTTAAGGAATGTTTCATCCTGACACTTTATACTAAAGCCACCTAAGCAGCGCTAGGGTCTCGGCTCGGAGGCCAAGTAAAAATATCCACCGCATACTTATAGGAATGTCAAAATATTGCATGCTGCTTAGCAACCCCAAAAGAATTCTTTCTGTCAGCAGGGAGTTCCAAAATACTCAGAAGTCGGGGGATCATTCCCCTGATCCAAATCTCTGAAACAAATATCTGCCCCAGCAGAGTTCCCTTAAAGAGGGCTCAGATTTTGCCTGCTCGTTGGGAAATAATGAACAGCATGTTGTACAAATTTGCTAAAATACTAAACACCTTTACAGGCGATATACCAACTCTTGTCCCAGATATAATAATTATTTGACTCCTAAGAATTAACTTTTAATCTAACATTTTAAAACAGAATGAGTAACATCATTGTTAAAATTCTCTGAATGTGTACGCTGTCACTCCTAAATAACCAGTGACTCAGGCGCTGGATGTGCACTATCCAACGTCTGTGGTAGGTGTTATTAATGTGATGCAAATTGTCACCAGGTAATCTCCTGGCGACCTGTAACATTGAATACCCTGCTTAAGTGAGTACTGAGTAGAGGACAATGCGGACAACTTCAGAAGATAAAAACTATATACTACCCCCCAACATGTTTCATCAGCTGACCGCTGACTTCTTCAGGGGTTTGGGCAGCAATGAGGTAGTTGAACCAGCAGCCACTATTTATATACAGATTGTCTAAGTGTCAGTACCAGCAGCCAATCACTAGCTATCATATCAAAGTTAGGCTCACTTGCGCTCACACAATGTCCAATGAGGACTATTACCTGATCGCCCATGATTACACCGATCGCCAATCCGTGTTCACTGGAAGCAATGTCATCAGTGACGTTCTGTGCAGAGAAAACCTGCGCTCGAACTTATGTTGCAGAGCGCTATGGTGGGTATCTCTGCGCATGCGCCCAAACTTAGAAAAAAGACGCTAGAATTATGCTAGTGCGCATGCGCCGGAAGATAGACTTATTTCACCGGCTAACCGGCTAGCCGGTGAAATAAGTCTGTCTTCCGGCGCATGCGCACTAGCATAATTCTAGCGTCCTTTTTCTAAGTTTGGGCGCATGCGCAGAGATACCCACCATAGCGCTCTGCAACATAAGTTCGAGCGCAGGTTTTCTCTGCACAGAACGTCACTGATGACATTGCTTCCAGTGAACACGGATTGGCGATCGGTGTAATCATGGGCGATCAGGTAATAGTCCTCATTGGACATTGTGTGAGCGCAAGTGAGCCTAACTTTGATATGATAGCTAGTGATTGGCTGCTGGTACTGACACTTAGACAATCTGTATATAAATAGTGGCTGCTGGTTCAACTACCTCATTGCTGCCCAAACCCCTGAAGAAGTCAGCGGTCAGCTGATGAAACATGTTGGGGGGTAGTATATAGTTTTTATCTTCTGAAGTTGTCCGCATTGTCCTCTACTCAGTACTCACTTAAGCAGGGTATTCAATGTTACAGGTCGCCAGGAGATTACCTGGTGACAATTTGCATCACATTAATAACACCTACCACAGACGTTGGATAGTGCACATCCAGCGCCTGAGTCACTGGTTATTTAGGAGTGACAGCGTACACATTCAGAGAATTTTAACAATGATGTTACTCATTCTGTTTTAAAATGTTAGATTAAAAGTTAATTCTTAGGAGTCAAATAATTATTATATCTGGGACAAGAGTTGGTATATCGCCTGTAAAGGTGTTTAGTATTTTGGTAATTTCACCACTACCCAGATAGGGTCTCTTTATGAATATTTAGTACAAATTTGCTGATACTGTTTATCATGGCTTCATTTCATATGTTAAAGGTGAACTTGGAAACATATCGACTACAAAAATTCTTTTGTTTGAAGCGTTGTAAACCTGAAAATCAAAAAGAACAGAGAGCAAGTGTTTACCCTTCCATACTCCCGGGCAGCGTTTTGGCTCTTATTCCGTCACCACCTCATTACCTTCATAAAGCACATCAGCTACACCGGTACTTCTATCACTTTGTCATGTTCTAAACAAATAGTGCTGTGACCCGCCACCTGCTTGCCCGGCCTGAAATAATGCAGGCACAATGTGCTGGAGATATGTATACTTAGTTGCCAACAGTCCTTGTTCCAGATAGTATCGCTGATTTACACCTTATTCTTCCAATTGTGGATTCATCTTCCAAGATTTTTGAGATATAGCAAGGCTATTTAGTAGGTAGGTGAAATGAAAGGTAGTAATAGTCCCATGCATGACGTGAGGTGCACCATCTTCTCTAGAATTAACAATGGGGCAAATTTACTGATCCTGTAGATGGTGTAATCTAATGGCTGTGTAGACCTTCACCAGACTCAGGCTGGATGATAAGGATACAGACGTTATACCAAATATTGGTTCATAGTTGGAGACTGAATTTTACACTTCTGGCACAGTTTTGGTGCTTTGTTAGGTCATGCACCTCCTCTGGTAAATCATGCCCCCTTGGTGAGCAAGGTGCAGAGGATTTCTCATACTCTAGATGAGACAAATTGCCCAAAATTGTGGAGATTGCACCACTTTGCAAAAAAATTGCTTCAGATTTTGGCACAGTTCCCGACAGTGTATAAAGGTGCATTTACTGTGAACTACCATTGGGACAGTTATGGGAAACGAGGGTTCGCATGGATGATCGTTCTCGATAATTGGCTTTTTTGCCTTTACATAACCTAAGTTATTGTTTATGGGCAGAAGATCGTGGTGTGAGGACAAGCAATCGCCTTAGAGATCACTCTTCCCCAAACAGTGGAGGAGATTGGTTAATGTGAATCTCCACTGAAGAGCAGGCAACTATGGGGATCACCACTGTAATCAGTATGATTCTATCTTCATTAGTCAAATCAATCGGGTATAAAACTAAATTCTAGTAGACTAAGGCCTTGTGTATGCAAGCCATGTGCACAGAACCTGCACAGTGGCACATGGAGTACATACCTTTTTATATTATAGATCCATAGGTGTTCTGTGTGACACCATTTGCCTCTGTACACCACTGTGTTCTTCCCAGTCTATGAGTGCGTCTTATTACCAGCCCATGCAAGATCTGTAATGCCAGCAGATACAAATTTACTAAGTAGCCTTAGATTTTCAATGTCCAGTCACGCCAGTTAGTACCATAGCATGTGCAAAATTGTGCTCCCTCCTCTTGGTGGTACTTGTCAGCACCTAAGCCATCTTTTGAAAGGATAGTCTGATGCTTGTTGTTCCTTTTATCTACATTTCATTGAGAGGAACCTCCTACTTTCCCCTTCCATTGTGCACTAATTTGGAGGCCCATTTGTAGACCTGAGGAAGAAAACAATCTGTTCTTGAAATGCGTTGTCCAGATAAGGTACATCATCCATTTCCATTTGGAATCTCTGCAATTCCTTGTTATGGCAGTGAAGTATAAACTTTATAAACTATATTTACAAATTAAACCTGCTTCGTGTTACCCTTGGAACAGAGCGATAAAGGAACCCAATTTCAGCCACCATCCTGGGCAGTTAATACATATCACTCATTCCTATCTTAAACTTGATAATATCTGGGTGATACATAGGTTGATATATTATGGGCTAAATCACTTTGTACTCAGGTTCCACCTTTGGCTTGGTCAGACATTGCCCCTTTATTCGAAAGTATTAGAATGCCATACCTCTGTGATTGATACCATGTTAGCTACTTTCACACTTGCAGAGGAACAGCCTACCAAAGTTCTCCGGATCTGGTCTATCCAGTTATGGCCTTTCACCACTGGAGCCCATTGACTATAAAGGTAACTGGCCACTCCCTGCCATAAATGTTGAGATACAGCAAGACAAAAACAGTTGCATGCAGTGATTTTTGTCCTGTCAAATTCCTGACAGATCCCATTATATGGGGACTGGTGGACATGCACCACTATCTCACTTTAGCACTAGTGTGAAACTAGCCTAACCCAGTATATCGCCCCCACACCAAACATCACAATTTAAATGCAAGAGGTGTTCTTTAGAAACGTTACTTTCAGTCCACAGAAAATTTGATGTCTAAGGAGCCTGGGATATAACAAATCAGGCACGCTGTATATCTGTCTGAGAATGCTCATGTTGAAATGAAATAGTGGCCAGTCCATACCAGCTATCACCATGTCATAAATTTCAAATGGGTAGGAATGCTTTAGTTTCCCAAAGTGTGCAACTTGTGAATTGTCTGTGAACATGAAAGTGTTCCCGTGCGGAATTAGTATGGAATTGAGGAAGAGAGACTTCTTTATGGAGTCAGATGATCTGAGGTATGATGAGCACTTCAGACTGAATAATCATGTCTACCAAAGTCAAGGGATGTTTAAGGGTCACCGTGTGTCAGAGAACTTGAAAATGTTTGAGATTTCTGTGTCTCTTGAGAGCTAGGATACTTTAGACAACTAACCTTGAACTTTGCATGTCCTTTACCTTTTCACGGAAAATGGTGCACTACAGCGGAAAATGCAGTTGACAATATGTGGCTAAACCCTCACTCTGATGTTAAAATGAGACTTTCGCCAGTATATCCTTATATCAAAGACATACCGGAGCCCGAGCACCGCGTCAAGGTATCTCAGTTGGCACGGGACCTAACGCTATCCCTACTATGGTATAGGTAATGACAGATAGGTGCATGAGGTCCGAAACACAGCGACCAGCTCCCAGTTACCTCCAGCGTGAAATCACACATACGGTGGGAGGGGGGGCGGAGGCTGTATTTCCCACATTGCCCTGACGTCATGTGACCCAGGCTGCACAGGTGCACCTGAATGTTACCCATTAGTATAATCAAGGCACATTCAACCTGGAGTTGCCACGCCTCCAGGAATAAACGTACAAACAAACTCACGGGAAAAAAAGTGGTCTCAACTGGCAGAACATGCTCAAAAACCCCGATGCTGTAGCGCATATATAACCGGGGGAGCAAATCCCGCACATGTGGCCGCTGCCGAACGTAATCCCCAGCAAAAAATGCATACAATACCTTTTGCCATATATATTGTAATGAGCAACTTAAGAAGTAATGAGGAACTGAAGATGCAATGAGGTACTCCAGAAGTAATGAGGAAATCAAGTATTTTATTTAAATCATTTATTTCATAGATAATACAGTAAGTAGTGCAAAGGTGGCTATAAACATTAAACATACCTTAGCTGAACCCTCTGATTTTGATGGGACCTGTCAACCATCTAATGTGTGCGAAATGTTTGATGTTCGATGTCGAATTTGGCAGGGGGGAAAATATACCCAATCCTGTGTTCTCAAGCATGATCAGATGCAGTGTCTGAACTTAAAATAGTCCCATTTTCCAATTGAAGAAAAAAAATTTATGTGGCCAACAGCTATTAAGTGTTTTGCTACCTTGAGGAGTCAAGGGGTTTTCCAGGCTCCTGATATGGATAACCTAGTCTCAGCATAATACCTGATTGATAAGAGTCTGACACCCCATACCCCCACCCATCAGCTGGTCCCTGCAGCCTCCTGCCCTGGAACTAACATTTTGAATGCAGCAAGAAGCATAGCTCCATTCAAAGTCTAGTAGCCACGATCGACTTCTGCAGCTTAGCACCCATTTGAGTGAATGGGAGCTGAGCTACAGTAACCCGTCTTGGCCACTACACTTTGAATTGAATCTGTGGTTCCTGTTCCATTGAAGGTGCTAGTTCCTGTGCAGGACGGACAATTGATCAAGGGTAAGTGGGGTGTCGGGCACCCGCTAATTGGGTATTGATGGCCTATCCTGAGGATGGGCCATCAATATTAGGAGCCTGGAAAACTACTTTAATTTTTAAGCCTGATTCAATGATGGATGTGAATTGAGTTGGGTATGTAAGATATCAAATACTTTCAACTATGGGTTGATATAGGTTACAGAGAGTCTCAAAAATATAGAAAACTTTGCTTTAATACTTTGACCCCATAGATGGCAAAAGCAGGTAAATAGTAGTTGGAAGATCTAGTCAATTTTGTTTTATCACAGTGCTCTTCATACTATGATCTTCCAGGTTCCATCATGTGAAAGTTGTGAGGTCATGGTGGGAGTCATAGTCTCCATTGGCATTAATGAGACATCTGCCTCATGTATAGCCGTTCTCAGGTATACTGAACTCATGCAGGATAGACATAGGAAAAAGAGCATGCTTTACAGTGAAAGATATCTTTAGATATTTTAAGATATTTTCCGTCTGATATTACATTCCATTCTGTGAAAATTTTTTAGACATTGGTTCAACCACAGAATGTTTGGCTTTCTTCGGGAGATGCAATGGGTGCACCTTACGGCGTCCAATTTCTCTTTGAACAGATAAGATACTTAAATATTCATAAGCAAGAAGATGTACAACTCAGTTTCTGTAAATTATAAAAGAAAAAAACAACTCTACCCACAGCAAAACAATTCACAGAAGAAATTAATATTATATTGATCTTATGTTCTGTTAAGATGGGAAAAACGAAGAACATGGAGAAATAAACATATTGGTCCTTTGATAAGAAATATAAGCATCAAAGCACAAAAGAAACTGCTAAAATTAATTAAATCTTGTTTTGTGCGTTAAAGGAAAACTAATAAAGCTTGAAAGGCGCTATATTAAATGATATCAACAAGATAACTTTTGTGGAGTGGTGGAAAGTAATTAAAACCTGGTAATTCCTTTATCTAGTTCCTTTTTGTCTTCTATGAGCACTCTTGGGATACCAGCAAAGTATAAAAGGAATACTATTATCACTTAATGAGCAAAATCAGAGCCTCAACTTATAATGGAGGCAACGCTTTTCCTTGAATCACAGAACTATCGGTCAGTTTAATTAAATTACATATTTCACCTTGTCAGGATATTGTACTTGTGTTTTTGTGAGCTTGTCCTGTTCAGACAACAGGGTACTGCTACTTGGACCTCAGCTGTTATCTTCAAGGACACCTTGAGATGTATGCAGCACCACCTCAGGTGTAATGAAGCATTACCACAGTTCCCTCCTGAAACCAATAGGCTCCTCATGTAATGGATGAACCTGCTAGATCTTCCAAAGCCAAAAATTAAAACGTTTTGAGCTTTTTCATGTAATAAAAGTACCTTTAAGCCATACCAACCAGACGTATTCATCCACCGATGACACATGAAGTATGCTGGCCTAAATTAAATATTATGAAAAATGGTTTTGGCATGGACCCACCAAGGCATAGGCTGCTACATTGGGAAACAGTCTAATTTGTAGAGAAGGAGACCAAGAGTGTTCATAAATTTGTGCTAGAAACTTGTTAGAGCTAATAATTGACCGAGGTTCCAGATTTGGGGAACTTTGGGTCCAATGCTCATTTTCTGTTCAATATCCTTAGAGTTTTGTCCTGTAGTCTAATGCAATCATACATATTAGATAATTTTTGGTCTGTATTACATTTTGGACCAAAAATGATCAACTCTGATTCCTCTATTAGAATTATAGAATAGGGTGTGGAAATCAGATGTAGCAGATCCTGTTCCATTGTCCAAGGAGATTTAGGAGCCAACAAAACATAACCAAGATGTGATGTAGGGGGCTTTACACAGATGTGTAGAAATGTTATAAGCTGGTCATACTCATTAGATGGTTTCTTTCCCGACCCCTACACAAAGGTATGTCCTTAAGGGCTAACGCACCGCCTTGCCCTTATTGCGGGCAACCCCTTTAATCTTATGTGTGTGGCCAGCTTGACGTGTGTCTGATTCATAAAAAAGTTCCAACTTAGTCCTAGACATAAAATGTAATGGTTTCATTGAATTAACATATTTTAGGAATAGCCAGCCGTAGCATCTGAGTCGGCTTGTAAAGTCTCCTTCATGACCGTAGCGTTTGATTTTACCCTACAGTGGATCAATTGCTGCAGAAACACATTATCATTCATAATTTAGAATGCCGTTAACAAATCTTGTGTAAGGAAACATTCTGTAAGCTGCAAAAAATATCTGCAAAAGCATGAAGCAAACCACAGGGGAGAAAAAAAGTAAAACTCATTTGCAGATTTAAAAAAAAATGAATCTTTCTTTGATTTATGACTTGTGTGCAGCATGTAAAGTGACAGGAGGAAATAGTTTACTAGATGAAGTGATGGAGGAAAGAGACCTAATGTGCTCCAGCGTGTTAAAACCAGGAATTCTGCATGGTGATATGCTCTCTCCTTCATTCAATGCACTTTGGGACTGTTACTGGCAAACAAGGACCAAATAGTAAAAAAATAAAATAAAATAAAATAAAGCAAAAGAAAATAATAAAAGTAAATGGAAATATATTTAGTCATGTTAAATACAGTAAACCAATATATTAGTTATATTAAGTACAATAAACAATACAATATTAATAATGCTAAACACTACATACAAATATAATATTAGTAATATTAAATAAAATACACCAATATTATAGTAGTATTATTAAATACTATAAATCAATATATTAGTAAAAATACATCCAATAAACCAATATAATATTAGTAATACTAAATATAATAAACAAAATAATATTAGGCTAGTTTCACACTAGCAGCAGCACGGATCCGGCGGGTGAAGGGGCCCGCCGGATCCGTGCTGCTGCAGGTGTACATGTGGGGCAGGAACCGTGTTGTATTTTTGTTCCGGCCACCTCTCAGCAGGGGTTAACATGCTGCGAATGGGGCCGGAGCGCGGTTACAGTGAATGTGGCCGGAGCGCGGTTCCGACCCCACTCGTGCACCTGCGGCAGCACAGATCCGGCGGGCCCATTCACCCGCCGGATCCGTGCTGCCGCTAGTGTGAAACTAGCCTTAGTTAGTCATATTAAATACAATACATTTATATTAGTTAGTAATAGGGATGAGCAAACCTGAACTATAAAGTTCGGGTTCGTACTGAACTTTGCGAGTTTAGGGACCCGGACCCGAACCTGGACTTTTTCACTGAGTTTCAGGTTTGGTGTTCGGTTCATTTTATTATTTTCCACTACAGCATGGTTATAGCGGAAAATAATAGCATTCTTAAGACGGAATGCAAAAGAATATGGCAATTTAGGGGTTAAAAAAAAACCTCACCTCATTCACTTGATTGCACTGCCTTCTTTCAGCAGGACTTGCGAAAGGACCTGCGATTACGTCACCGCACTCACCACGTGGTTTTGTGATTTTAAATACTTAATTTGTGATATTAAGTACAATAAACTAATATTTACAAATTGGCTCCAACAAAATGTTAGATCATTTCTTATAATAATAATAATAATAATAATTATTATTATTATTATTATTATTTTTTTTTTTTTTACTTTTTTTTAACTTTTTTGTAAACTTTTTTGGGGGCAGAGGGGGGTCTAAATTGCCTTGCACTTCATATGAACAAAGAGAAAAAAAACGAAAAAAAAACAGTGTGAATGTGAAGGAATGTCTGTCAGATGGACTTTGTGGCATTCCGGTAAATCATCCACACTTAATCGAAGTGTTTCAAAGCAGCCTTGTATGGAGTGATTAGGTGGGAAGTATAAAACTAGTTATGCCGCACCCAGTTATGTCTGCTCAGCTCATTGCTCAGGATTGCGTGCCATTCCACAGCAAGGTTTAATGAAAATGAAAGTTACCCTTTTGAAGAAATGAAAAGTTCGCTGATACTATCTTTATTTTGCATGCGTACCTGCGACTGTGATCCGCCCCTCCTGTGTCTACTCCATAGAGTGTGCAGGACATTGCACCGCTTACCGACTCTTTCTACTAGTACCTGTGTCACCTGCACTTCAGACAGTGGCCCAGATTTACTAATCCTAAGTATGGTGTAATCATAGACCGGCCGTCTATGTCTATGCATCAGGCTGGATGATACATGAGATGCAGGGACAGACACTTTCTATGAATCTATGCCAACTATTTGAGACAGATTTTTATGCCAGAATTGTACAGTACTTGCGTTCTCTGTTTAATATTGTTTCTGGGACATTTTCTATATAATTCTATTTTGTGTGATGTCTCTATTATTAATAATACAGGTTTATCAATGAATTTTTAGCAGTCAGCAATAAAGGTCCAGCTGGGTGTCACCAGTTGTAGATGTATCCATGCATAATCAGTGATGCTGGTTTCAGATTGTGCAGGGACACGCTCCGAGCACCCACTTAATTCTACTGCCAGTTCATTCATTGACTTCTGGAAGGAGAACATAGAGTCAGCAGAATAGATGTTTAATAATTCTTATTACATGGGGAACACAAGTAGACACTAAAATAGACATGTCAGGAGAGGAGACAGGTCCTCTTTAAAGAGATTATCCGACTCTAAAAAATGTCCCCCGTATGCCCGGGCCCTTCGCACTGAATCAACTTACCTGGCCCCCCACTGCCTGTGCTGCTCCTGGTCCCTGCACAGCCACCGCTGCTTCTCCCCATGTGCGGATGGGGGGGGGGGGTACCAGGAGCAGCCAATGGCAGGCGGTTATGGGACAAGTCTCCCTAGCATCGTGGGTGAAGCTTGGGAGGCTCGTCTCTATCACCCCCGACACCGGATCTTTTCATGCACACGATGGGGAGAAGCAGCAGCGGCCAGGGAGGGGCGTAGGGAGCCAGGTAAGTAGATTCAGTGTGAGGGGCCCGGGCATAGACCTGTGATTGCTAACCTCCGGCACTCCAGCTGTGGCAAAACTAGAACTCCCAAAATGCACACTTGCTTGACTGTTCTTAGAACTCTATAAATATGAACAGAGCATGCTGGGAGTTGTAGTTGTTCACCACAACTGGAGTGCCGGAGGTTAGCCATCAATAGACTCTTCTATATCATACTATGGATGTGATCAGAATGACTAAGGTTTCCCAACTGTACCCACTACACTCACTCACGCACACCTACCCGTACCAGCCGGGGTATACATCATAGCCCTGGAATTCCTTAGCAGCAGACGACATGATTCAGCCTAATCTTCCTTTACCACCAGAATTTATATTCAGTCGGAATCTGTTCCTTCTTGACCTTTGTGTCTATAAAAGACTTGGCTGCCTGTTGCCGTCTCTCATCTGTCGTTCTATTATCGCCAATCTAAGCTGTCATTTTCATCAGCAAATGGCATATGACGAAAATGTTTTTTCCCCTTAATGCTCCCTCATGCTACCCGTACCCATAATTCACGGGCACATCATGTATAGGGATTGCTCTGTGTGAACGGATTTATAAGAGGGCCGCATCGAAGGGAGATTAAAATTCAGCGTCTTCTGGAAATGAATGGCACTGTATGTCCTACACGCAAATAGCACGCAGACAAATGTTTATTTGGAAGCTGAAAAGCAGCCTACGGTCACGGCTGACCAGTAATGACCTGCTGAAAAACAGAATGATCCATCTGCTAGGCTTTTAACCCATAGCGTGTGCATCAACGGGGGATTATTAACACCCAGCAATGGGCGACCGACTAATATTATGTATGGGATGGATTTCACCTATCATTAACTGCTGAAATAATAAGCCTTCTCCTCGAGCAGAAAGAGATAATGTCTGTGTCAAGAGTTTTCCATTGTGAAAGATAAAGTTTGGGAGCACCCCCTATCAAGAGGAGCGATGTGGGGGGAAGGATTTCATTTTTCAGCAACTTATTAGGAGATGGTCCTGATGTATTGAGAAATAAAAGGCAGCAAACGGAGCATGCGACCTCATAGCCGAAAAAGCGTAAGGCTAATGAGGCAGTGACTTTGCCACAATGGATTCTTATCCATTTCCATGACTAATTCTGTACATACAGTAAGAACCTGTTATAAAAGATGCCGTAAATTTAGAAGTAAGGCCGTGAAGTTATGAAAAAGTACGGACAAGGCAGGGGTGTATGCGGACAGGGCCACGTAGCAAAACTTAGTATGACCACCAGTTTCCCAGTTGATGTCCGTCAAATAGGGCTGAAACGATTACTTGATTGAATTGAGTAATTCGACACAAAAAAAATCCTTGATGCAAATTTTTTGCATCAAGTATTCGTTTGTGTCATGTGACCACAGAGCGGGTGTGAAGCACTTGCTATTACTCGCCACTCTGTGGCCACCCGCTGGCCCGCGCGCTGCACTGTATCCTGACACATCGTCAGGACATAGTGCACGTATGCATGCACTATGACCTGACGCTGCGTGACATCGGGACGTTAGTGCAGCGCTCAGAGAAGAAGAGGATGAGCTGTGGAGTGGTGCCCCTACAGGAGAGGTAAGTATTCTATTTCACCGGTGTTGGGGACATGGCTAGTGGGGGAAGATGGCACTGGGGGGCACCTAATGGCCCTGGGGGGCAAGCTGGGGGCACTGGGGTGGAAGCTGATGGCACTAGGGGACAGCTGGTGGCATTGAGGAGACAGCTGGTGGCACTAGGGAGGAGCCTAATGTTATGGGGGCAGCTGATGGCACGGGGGGGGGGGGCTGATGAGTTTTTATAAAGAAAAACGTTCTTTTAATTAATTTTTATTAGTTATTAGAGTACGCGATTAATCGTTGGATTAATCGATAGAATACTCGTTTACAAAAATAGTCGATAGCTGCAGCCCTAGCGTCAAATACTCACAGACAATTAGGAACGTCAAATGCGGTGCTCTACATTTGTGAGAAATTTACTTTTTTTTTTAAGAATTAAAGTAGAGAAATATTTATTAAAAAAAAATTGTAGTGAAAAAAAGTCACCGTCTGTCTCCCTCATTTTATCCAACTTCTGTGCCGGAAAAACATTAGCAAACATGGGTGGAGTAAAGCAAACCAAGGAGAGGAATTCCACCAGCCCTTTCACCTACACAGCATGTACTGAGATGGGAGTTTTCGGCAATCAATCCCAATGAGGGGGGGCATGGGATGGTATGACCCAAAAGTATCCATATTATGCATTTTGCTATAGGGTCCTCCTGTCTTCTCTGTTTGCACCTCTAAGCATACTGGACTGACCAACAGTTTATGTTCCTACAGCGGGTCCCTTTCAGGATCTATTCACTGGAGACAGTTCATGTTATTAGGTTTTAGACCTAGGGGACTTGAACTTTTCATGATTAAAGGGGTTGTTTAATACTAAGGATAGGTCATAAATATGTGCTTGCCACAGGTCCGACACCCGGGATCCCCGTCCATTCAGATGTTTGAAGAGGCCACAGCCGCCTCTTCAAATATTTCATTACTGGGGTTACCGGGAGTCGAACCACTACAGATTAGAAATTGATGACCTGTCCTGACGTTAGGCCATCAGTATAAAACACTCGGACAACTCAACTCAAATAAATATGGATAAAAATATATTTAAAAATATAAAAAATTCCAATAAAAATGTATAGATTGACAGCTGGATAAAAACTATAAATTTATATCCTAAGTTTATTTAGTCATATATATGGCCATCCATGTTGCCACTATCGGGGTTGTCACCCAAGTGTTTAATCCTCCATTCAAGTGGTTAGGTTGTATGGTATGTTGTATTTTGTCTAATGCTTTTGTATGCATGCATATCTGTGCTGTTTTTTTATTGTTTCTACCACTGCCAAGACTGCGTTGGCAGTATATGAGGAATCTGTAACATATGAAATCCTCAGTTCATAAAAGTACCGATTTGGCTTTTCCTACATAGAGTACATAATACATGCACATTATTTTATTTTATGGTATTGTACAGATTTTACATCCCCAGACCATGGATTGTAGGTATCCCTGATTTGCTGGAGTTTTCATTGCGGTACGTCACTTAGTGTGTGTTAACCATTAGAGACTTTTACCTATCAGTGCATAAAGGAATTCCTAACACCATCAGCACTGAATGCCACAGGAATGTAAACACATCCCTGGCATCCTCCGAGCATAAACACATTTTATAGCCCATTTTACAATGTTTGTTACATGGCGAGAGTACATTGTGGTAAAGACATAAAAACTTACCCCCACCCCCGGAAATGGAGGTTTTAGCTTCAAAAACTATATAGACACCATAATTACCGAACTGAAGCATGTGCAGAGCAAAGTTTTACAATATACACATGCTGAAGTTCAATATGGCGTATTTAACGGGTATCTATAAAGTAGTAGTAAGAATGATTCTTTCTAAAATCCCTTCTCATGGTCATGAAATCAATGTTCTTGTTACTTGTAGCAAATCTCTGAATTTCCAGTTTCTCGTAATCTGGGTGAGTCATCCCCTTTAAAGGGGTTTCCAGAATTTTTATATTGATGACCTATCTAGAGGATAGACCATTAATATCAGATTGTGTTGCACTCCTGACAATTAACTGTTTGGAAGTAGATGCTGAGGGCAGGCCATCAATATAAAAAAAATAGCAAGAGTATTTACTAGAGATGAGCAAATCAATTCCATCGGTTTAGAAGTCGTACTAAATTTATTTAGATTTATTGTTGTGACTAAGAGAAGCCAACACGTAATGTTCACATTACAAGAATTGTACAAATCAACTTTCTCTCTAAAACACTAGCAGATGTAACATAGCTATCCAAAGTCAATGCTTAGCCTTTTAAACAGGCTGTAAAGCATAACTTTACTAATGACTAAGTCAGTATCCCATCTGCAAATAGCTCTTTCTGGTTAACACCACCACATTGGCTTAGCTGAGAAGCCTTTGTCAGGGGGGTACTTGTTTTTTTATTATGGAAAACACCTAGTATAAATGAGGAGTATTGTAGGCCAGACAGCACTGCTCTGGGTTTCTGGGGAAAAATATATGCAAATTAGCATGTCTTCTGCTAAGTTGAATATCATTTCTAGAAACTCAAATACGTGCAAATTAGCTTTAATTAGAGATGAGCGAACGTGCTCATAACAAGCACTGTAGCGCTTGGCTCCCCTGCGCTCGCATGGGCGCAGGCATCTGTATCCGTCGGATGAGGAGGACGGATCCGGATGCCTGCGCCCATGCGAATGCAGGGGAGCCGAGCGCTACAGTGCTCGTTACGAGCACGTTCGCTCATCTCTAGCTTTAATTCCAAAAGACAAAAAGAAAGATAAGCCTCTCTTATGTCAGCAGAAGTAAGCTATGCTAATTTACAGATATATATATATATTTTTTTCCCAGGAACCAAGGGCATTGTTGCCTGGCCTACAATACTCCTCACGCACACTAGGTGCTCTCCATATTAAGAAATAATACCCCCCAGACCCCTAACAAAGGCCTCTCAGCTAGTTAAGCCAATTTTCTCTGGTCTGAAAGGATAATCACCCAGAAAGAGCTATTTGCAGATGAGATATTAACTTAGCCATTAGCTAAAGTTGTGCTTTACATCCTGTTTAAAGGCTAAACTTTGATTTTGGATAGCTGTGTTACATCTACTGGCGTGAAACACTCAGTTTTCTTGTTCTTTTGGAAAGAAAACCGATTTCTATGCCTCTTTTCCAGAGAAGGGTTACATGGGGACACTGATTTATTTATTTATTTATTTTCTCCTTTTAGAAGGAAAACTGGTTTGCATGTCTCTTTTAATGCAAGTGTTGGCCTCTCTTTCTCACGTAGAATCTAACTGGGTCCAAATCAATTTTTTTGAAAAATTTGGTGAATTGGATTTGAAATATATTTTAAGAAATTAGTTTATCTCTAATATACACATTAGATAGAAGAAGATGGCGGTTGTACAACTGTTGAACAAACAGTCATCTCTCAAACTCAGTCTGGCAATACATGTTCATTGAAACACAGCAAGGGACAAACGATGTTTGCCCAACTATCATCTGAAAATTTCAAACATGGTCAACTTCATTTCAGATAATCATGGTATGTTGTCTTCAGCTAAAACGATTGTTCGTTGTTACATTTCATCCAGTGAACCTTCATTTTGGTTGAAATTGCCCATTTTGATCAATGTTAAACTAATGTTCATGTGTAAGGCATATTGATAACCACCAAAGTCATCTCAAATTGGGTCATTTCCTTTAATTGTAGTGGGTACAGGGGTTTCAGTCACACCTGGAGGGCCCATATGACCCACACTATTAATAATCAGGGCTAGTTAGGGGTCCCTGTAACAGATTTTGCATTGGTTCCCAGGACATTTACATTGCCTGTATGTAGATCAAGAAACATCTCATTGACTTATCTTACAGTAGGAGGTCTAATTATCTTCGGTTTTATCTTATGCATAGAACTATAGTGTCTGTGTGTGACAAAGTGTATGTTCTGAAAAATGAGCATCCATACTTGTTTTTTTGGTTGTGAACACATGCTGAATTTTACAATATTGCCATAATATGAGATGCTGACGTTTCTGCTATCGCTCTACAGGAGTTGAAGGGTGATGCTTTGTTATAAGAGGCCACATTCAAGCCTGCACTAAAGTATCATTGTCTATTCTGGGAAAGGTTTCATGTATACATTTTTCAGACCGAGGGGCAAAGCACATTATCGCCTTCTCCATCATTGTTGGACGTGTTAAGATCTGAGGCGGCCAGCTGGAGCAGCTGTGTTTCCCCTTGGATCACGAAGCTCCCAAACTTTCATCTCTATTGCTGTCTCAGCTGCTTGTCTCAGGCAGAGGCTATCCCATAATTCAAACTCATTTCAAAGAAGTTTAAAGAAAAGATCCCTCACGGAATTCCTCCAGTAGAATCTTTTATTCTTTTCTTCTCGACAGATTTTCATGCATGTATTTCTGCATGTAGTTGTGAGGAAATGATGATGATACAGTAGCACAAATTATTTCTTATTTAGTTATTTTTTATTTAGCTTTTTTGACTATTTAAAAAATGTTTCATGTTAAATTTTATGTTACATTTCTGTTAAATGTTCAGTCTTATGAGAGAGAATATGTTTAAGGATCATTTTTTATCCCCTTGTGAAACAGTCTTAGTCATCCATTACATTGTAAACGATTTCACCTCGACCCATAGGAATATTGATTTGGTCGACAGTGACTGTTCTGGTATAAATATTATTTATAAACTCTGATCCCTTGACCCAGCGTTCCATCAGAATCCATTGAAGATGGTTTAGCAAATATATTTTACCCCGTTCAGGTCAAAAATGCTTTTCATTGCAGTTAGTTAGTCAATAAACTGGTCAAAGGTTGTCCATGGGAAGTTGCACAAGCTTTCAGTTTAATGACAAGTCTACTGCGGGTCCGGAGCTCTGAATGAGCATTTTTTGATAGTAACTTAACCTCATGCACATATCTGAGTCTTATTATTTATAGGAGGGAGAGTTCGTGGTTTATTTAAAAGGGTTCTCCGAGGGTTTTAAACTCCAGATAGGTCATCATTATCTAAACGGTCGGGATCTAACACCCGGGACCCCCTGCTGATCAGCTGTTTGATACGATACCGGCCTCCACAGTAGTGCTGCAGCCTTCTCTCAGCTTTGCCTAGGTCAGTGACATCACATTCATTAGTCACATGGCCTACACGCAGCTCAGTCCCATCGAAGTGAATCGGGCTGTGCTGTGATACCAGGCACAGCCGCTATACACTGCTTGGTGAGCCGAGAGAAGGCCGCAGCTCTATTACAAGCATCGGTGCCTTCTTAAACAGCAGATTGGCTGGGGTCCCAAATATCAGACCCCCTCCATTCAGACACCAATGATCTGTCCGGAGGATAAGCCATCATTCCAAAACCCCTTTATGTTGTTCATTAGACAATGACTATTTTATACAATTTCATTGTATTTAGGTTTCCTATAGCTGTTGGGTGAATGCTTGTTTGGCCAGCAGCTATCCCTCCTAGCTTCCCCATACACATTCACCCTCAGTTTGGCCAAGTGTACATGTGTTGTCAATGGGGAGAGGGGAGTAAACTGCCGGCAGACATGTCTGGTGGTTCCTTATCTGGGCATACTGAAATGCAACAAGCCTGATCCTTCTTTACCCCAACATCATCTGTTGGCTGAGAGTCGGCACAGCCCCATACACATAAGATAGTCAGCTGATCCAACTGAAGTCTTCAGCTTTGGCTGAGTATCTTTACTTTTAGGCCATCAAAGAGTCTGGTACTGCAGTTTATTCTCATTCGCTTGGCATGTAGACATTGTTCTATTAGTTCGGTCTATATCAAGCATTGTGCTGATTGCAGGTTCTTACTTTGCTACTTACTAATAAGCAGTATTAATTGTCTAAAAAAATAACATCTTAAGGTCTCTTCTTAGTACAGGTCTATCTGCAATTCATTTGCATTTGTGTACGTAGAAGGCAGAGTTTAGAAAGCTGTAATTACTTCCACTTATAGGATGTAACCATTAAGTAATGGTTACCGCTACTTCAAAGATGGCATTTTTTAAAACCCGTTAGAAGTGCATTTGTGTGGTCATCTGAGCTTTACATCCGTTTTAAGATGTTCTCAGTAATGATCTTGAAGTTGAAATTAGTGGCTGTGACCAGAGGGAGTTCTCCCTAGAACTGATATAGTCTGATGGTGCCTTCAAAGAGAAATGTTACACGTGGTCCTACATCTCCCACCCTCAATCTGCTGTCCCAAAGTAATGGGGTATTGAGGATGATGAAGGATCTGCCCACGTTTCATTTTTCCATCATGTTTGAGATATATAATTCCGGGACCTGCTCCTGTCTCTAGAAGTGGACCCTCAAAGTCAGCAGAAAGCAGACACGCATGTGTGGCCACCCTCTGTTCACCGCTATGGGAGTTCTGAAAATACCTTACCAACAGTCCCATAGTGGTGAATAGAGTGGTGGTCCCGCTTGCACGGTGTGCTTGCCGTTTACCACTACGGGGCTTCCAAAAACAGCACTCGTTCAGGTATTTTTGGAGCTTCCACAACAATGAATGAGCTTGGTGAGATCTCCTTCACTTTGAGGGCCCCATTCTGGAGATAGGTGAGGGTACCAGAGGTGAGGCCCTCACCTACCTGACATTGATGGCATATTCTAACTATATGACTGAGATGGGACAACCCCTTTCAATGTGTTCTGTATATGGCGGTATATGGTTCCCATACATTTTAGGTATGTGCTGTTATAATTCATTAACAGGACCACCATAAATCCTGCTCTACGTCTTACTTGTAAATCTTTACATAACGAGGGCTCTTATTTGTGCCGAGTTGTTACAACCGTTCCTGAAACCTATAAAAACCTAGAGCAAGCAATTTACAGAGACTTCTGAAAATGCTTCGTAATGGAGACTCTCTTCAGAGAAATTCCAGCCATGTCCTGTAATTAATGGTAGAAAAACGCTTTTCTGCTCTATCTGATTAAATCCTGTCTGTATTTGGTAGACTGCAGTGGGGGAATTATAAAGCAATCTGAAAAGAAAAGCTGCCTTTATTGCCCATGACAACCAATCAGAGCTCTGCTTTCATTTCTTGTAGAGCTCTGGTAAAATGAAAGCTGTGCCTTGATTGGTTGCTATGGACAACAACAACAATTTTAGGCCGTTACTGTTTCTCCCAGTTCCGCTCTCTGTGCACCATTTCTCCCAACATTTGACTCCCAAATCTCAGGACATTACAGGACAGATTTATCAGTCAAATTCTCTTGTTATCCCCTATCAACCAATCACAGTAAAGCTTTCATTTCTCAAAAGCTTTGTTAGACATGAAAGCTGCGTTATGATTGGTTGCTCTGGGCAACAAAGATGGTTTTGATGAATCTTTCCTATTTTCTCTATAGGCTCTCTCTTTTTGCCATTTCCTATTTCACAATAATCAAATCCCAACTTGTCCTCCTGCTGGGACCACCAACAATTAGCAAGGATTGTCCTTGTTCAGTTTCCCGGCAGCTCTACCACCAAAGAAACTAAGCATCACACATTGCCCATTCAAGTTCTTGGGGTGTCTGTCTATTACAGGACAGGCCCTCCAGAAAGAGAGACACTCTTTCTAAGCACTCTCCACCTTGGCAAGAGAGGAAGAGTCGTCCTGATAGAGAGGGACTGTTCTCTATCAACTCTATCAACTTACTTTCCTTATAGGGTATATAATAATCAATTATCTATGCTGAACAACTCCTTTAAAGACGAGCCAATTTCACCGCCTATACGTTTTTGGAGGTACTCTAGTACAAGGACTGAAATTGGTGGTCACCCAAACAGGAAGACATGTGGTTACTAAGCGACATGAACTCACATACCGTTCCGAAAACACTAAAGGGTGGCCCAAAAATTAGAAGTAAAGATAGGTTCTGTGAAACGATGATAACCAGGGTTATGATATGGGGTGATGGTAGCCTTTAAAGAGAATGTGTCACCCAAATTTTTTTTTATCAGTAGCACAGCTTTTTTTTCTAATCTGTTTCTGATTGCAGATTTTTTTATTCTATTTACTGGACATCATTATAGGGGCGGCCATCTTGCCTGAGCTGTTCTTAAGAGCATTTAGCCAGCATTAAAGGGGTTATCCCATGACTAATCTAAAAAATAAAAATCATACATAATACAGTACATGACAATCTCTTTCTAACAAAGCCAGTCCTGTACCTCACATGGATCCAGAGATCTCCTCATTCATTGTTCTGCTAGATTTATATCAAACTGACAGCTCAAGGGGAGTGTCTTTTCTGCTGCAGCTAAGGGTGTGTGTGTCCATGCTCTCCCTATCACAGCTCAGCGGGCAGTTGAAGGATAAAACTGAGCATGTGTGACCTTCTCAGGCAGCGGGTCAAAGAAATAAGAAAAGAAAAACAAACAACAGGAGGCGCTATACAGATAGATTTTATTGAGTAACTCAGTGGCTGTGCTAAATTTTTTATTACATGCAATTACAAAAGAATTCGGATCCAGGTGCTGGTTTAAAAATGGTAGAATATTTTTTGTGGGACAACCCCTTTAAGAAAGTTGCTTTACGGCACCCCTATGAGCCATAGACACAATGGTCAGGAGAGGACCTCATTGACTTCTATGGGAGAGTTGTCAAGGAAAGGATAGATAAGATTTGACAATCATCTATTGTGAATGAGGGATCCTGTCTTATCTATACACAGAGGTGATATCATTATAGGCAGGAATAGAATGACAGATAAGCAGATAACTGCAATAAAGAGATCTGTACAGACCAAGAAGTGACACCTATTATTTGGCTTAGTGGTCAGTGCAAAAACTGCAGGATTTTTTTTTTTGGGGGGTGGAAAATTAAAAATAACATTGAAAAAATGTTAAAACTATATTAAACCTAAAAACGTGATTTAAACAATGAGTCGT
Organism: Rhinella marina; assembly: GCA_900303285.1. Lineage (NCBI taxonomy): Eukaryota > Metazoa > Chordata > Amphibia > Anura > Bufonidae > Rhinella > Rhinella marina. Next base: position 96,758 of record ONZH01006381.1, on the reverse strand, counting down.
TTTCTGATGATACATTCCCCATAAGGGTCAGTGACATTGGCATCATGACTGACGCCGAGGAGAGACATACAGAATCACTACGTAATACCGTTTTGGCAACTTAACAGCTCCGACATCATCATCACGGTCCTGTTTCTTTCAAAGGCACGTTCTTCCAAACATCAGCCCCGAAGCCGTGGCGTGGTATTGAAAACCTATCTGAAATATCTTGATTAAAGACAGCAGCATTGGGTTTTTGCCATTAGAATAGAAAGGCTGGATTGTTAGTGAAATCCCATGGAGTGAAGGACTCTGGTATTTGTGGTGAAAGGAAATTGAAGAGAAACAGAACATTCGGATTCATATTTCACGAAATAATGTGTGTGACAGAATAGAAAGGCAGACTGGGCAAAAATTGACATAATTTTTTTTCCCCCCATTCGACTGGAGAAGGACAGATAAATATGTCAGCATTAACAAATGCGCCATTGTGCTGCGCGTATAATGCATTCCTTTTACTGTGTCAAAAAATGAGTGTACCCGAGAAAGGCGATCGTGGGCCCTCCATGTGCTTCTAATAGGAAAAGGCTGGTTGTTTGTATAAAACACACATAAACAGCTAATAAAACAAACAGCGGCAGCGTCCAGTGCTCTCTCCAGATGTAATCTGCCTTCAGTTTACAGGCTAGTCCCAATCAGCAATGCAGATTATAATGTACCGCCAGATGTTCGGAATTTTCACCGACAATCACACATCGCATGGGAAATGCCTTCTACAAATATTGCTTTTCACGAAAAGGCTCTGGGATTGAAGAATGCTAAAATACCAGCCCTGAGTATGAGAAACCTAGAAGCATGCCTTGTAGCTAGGGATGAGCGAACCCGTGGAAGTTCGGGTATGCTGGGTTCGGCAAAACTTCAGGTCAAAGTTCGGGTTCGGGACCCGAACTTGACCTGAACTTCACCCCGAACCCAGACCCCATAGTCAATGGGGACCTGAAGTTCATTTTATTGTTTTCTGTTATAACATGGTTATAAAGGAAAATAATAGCATTCTTCAGAGTTAAGAAGAATTTATTATAAACGCTATGGTGTACCATTCTCCTCTTATTCCTACCAGAAATTTATCAAAGAATTGACAGCTGACTGTTACCAGTTTGGGGTGTGTCCCTGCACACTCTGAAATTATCCAATCAATATTGACCCTGTAGAGACACACCCTTATTCTAGTAATAATAACAGAGTCATGAGAGTAGATGCTCCAGAACTGTTATCAAGCTGGAAATACAGTTATTTACTAAAAACAGAGGCGATATGTCTTTTTTGTTTGTTTTTTTTAATTAAGAGGGCCTTTCAGCTTTCCTGACATGTCTGATTTCATAAAGAGGATCTCTTCTTCTCAACTTTTTGGTATGCCATTCCTCTGTTACGCCTACTAGAAACGTAAGAATACATTCACAGCTGGGTTTTACCAATTAGAAGTGCGTCCCTGTACAATCTGAAATCATCCAGTCATAGGTGACTTTATAGAAATGCATGACTCTATTTTCAGTTGTTAATTTAATCATACATGTCTAGGAGGAATAACAGAGGAACTGCTGCACATCACAGAGCTCCTGGAAAATAGTTATCTTATGGGATATGCAAGCACTGATTAAAAGAGACAGGTCAGTGCATGCACTGGATTTCCTCACAGGATCAATGTATTGTCTCTAGGTAAGCACTGTCTTTTGCTTGCACACATTGATACGTTCCAGTAAAAACGTATTAATGTAAAGGATACATGATCCAAGGCTGGACGTCCGTCTGGACCCGGATGATTCATGGAGTCTGCACAGGTTGGAGCAGCAGTATTGACATTGTCTTGTATGTGCTGGTTAATCTCATACATTATGTAGTTTTGCTTGTTGACATACTTTCTTAAGACTTTTTGTGGCTGTGCCAGCATTACAGAGCAGGAACCTTTGGCAATGACATCATGTCTTCCGCATGGACCACTTGCAATGTATAAATGTTATAGAAGTCTAGATATGAAATCAGCCTGCAAATATTTTATGTTAATTAGAGTCTCGAACAATTGTTCTGTTGTTGTTCAAATAGAGATGCAGCAAAGCTGTGTTTGTCATGTACCTGTGCACTGTGATAAGTATTACTGTTACCTCTGTGGTGGTATGGCTCTTTGGTTTTATTACTATTATAATGGAATATATATATATATCTCCTCATTTTTCGTATATAAAGCCCCCGTATAAATGTTGTCTGAACTCACTGACCGACCCACTGTCTTTCGGTTCTCCCTCAACAGATGATGTTTGGAGAAGGAGGGATCTGGCATGTTGAGTTTGACTGCCAGGAGCAGTTATTGCCTGTCTCCCACTGAGAACACATGCACACTCGGCTGAGCCCGGAATGCATGTGTATGGGAGACTGGATATTGATATTGCAGCTAGGTTGCTTGAAGCTTTATGTCTGCTAGATTCAATACAAACTGAATAGTACTACATCTCCAAACATCTATTTCACTAATGGCTTGCATCCCCATGTAATAGCAGTCCTGGAGCATCTATTATGACACTGCGTTGTGCCATTCCTTTATTATTCCTGCTAGAAATTATGCAGTACTAGCAGTTTGCAATGAAGGTCCATCTCATTGTTACCAGTTGGAGGTGTGCCCCTCCAGTCTGACACTGGCAGCACTGATTGGATAGTGTCAGACTGTGCAGGGACACAGCCCCAGGGACACCCCCAGCTGGATATTCATTGCAAACCGCTAGCAATTCATTCACAACTTCAAGCAGGAATAATAGAGGAATGGCACAACACAGAGTCATAACAATAGATGTTCCAGAATTGCTATTATAAGTGGGATGCCAGTAGTTACTAAAACAGATGTCAGGAGAGGTGACCGGTCCATAAACAGGTATTAGATAAATGTTGAGCAAACTTGCCGATTGTGTTGATCATCCGTCTAATGTGTATGGGAGAAAGTAGGTTTTACATTATCTAAAGCGTTTATGATCAGCTTTTTACGGCAAAGGACCCCGTCAGGTCCCCAAAGACACCTGGGCCAAGAGCATCCTGCAAACGTTGCTCCTCTATAGTCAATCCAGTGGTTGTGGAACATAACTTCTCCACCACATCTGTTATATCAGAAAAAGTATCGTCCACACATTGTATGGAGGCCAAAACACAAAGCCCAGAGTCCCAGGACTGTGTAACATTACACATGATGGGCAGGAGGGGGGAGGTCTGCTCTGGAAATACCAATGATCTGGTGCTGAACCCCATAGATGTCACCTATGGTCAGTCCTGGGGGGCAGTGACCAGTGGCAATAGTCAGAGAGAAGCCTAAATCTATCATCAGCTTTATTGGCAGGACTTAATACATTTTAACGTTGCTAAAGCAAGTGGGAAATAATTAGGTATGGTTGGGGGATGGGGACACATACAGGTTTGGGTATAGGGTAGGGTTTGGGGATAAGAATACATCCAGAGTGTTGGTATAGAAGTCCATGGTGTATCAGGCTCCTCTCAGTCTATGGTAGGCACTGACATATTGTGCTGCTATGGCCGCTGTGTTCTCCCCTTCCCCAGCAGTATGGAGAGGCTCTCTTCCTCCTTCCTAGAGGTGAAGTCTGGGCAGAGATCAGACAGTCTCCTAATGTGAGTGTCCCTCACTGCTGAGTATTTGAGGCACCGCAGCAGAGAGTGGGTGTTCAGTCTGTACCAGCTCAGGATCTGTCAGATATGGGACCAGTTTGTACTCCCTCTGCAGGCTCTGGTATGTTGTCAGCTTCTGTGATGCTCTCATGTTGTTCCTCTGGACGCTGATATATTCCATTTTGCTCTTATCTATCGTCCTCTGGATTTACCTCTTTGTCAGGCTGTACTAGTTGGCGGCTTGGTCAGGCTGGGTTTGGGTGACTTGTGGCGGGGTGCTTAGTTTTTCTAGGACTTCTTGTTGCAGCAAGGGTTTGTGGTGGTAGGAGCGGAGACTGCTACTATACAGATGGGCTCTGAATGATAGTGCCCTCTTCTGGACAACCAGATACAGTGGCGTTCTATCTATCTATCTATCTATCTATCTATCTATCTATCTATCTATCTATGTCTCTCTCTCATATCTATCTATCTGTCTATCTATCTATCTATCTCATATCTATCTATCTTATATCTATCTATCTAATATCTATCTATGTCTCTCATATCTATCTGTCTATCTCATATCTATCTGTCTATCTCATATCTATCTATCTATCTATCTATCTATCTATCTATCTATCTCATATCTATCTATCTATCTATCTATCTATCTATCTATCTATCTATCTATCTATCTATCTTCTATCTTTCTATCTTTTTTTATCTTGTCTATCTAAAGCTAGACATTCCTTTATTTTTCTCAGACTGAACTTCTTGTTGCTTCCACTTGCCTAAATCAGTGTAGAAGTGGCTGCAGCAGGAGAAATTACTGAGTGAGATCTTTCTGTTCCACAAGACTTTTTTACAGATGCCCTGAATCTGTGCATCAATTCCATATCCCGTGCAATTGAATCACTTCAAAAGCATATTTACAGTCCGTCCGCGCTCCATTATGTCGGTGGCATGACATTTTTTCAACAAGACTTGAAGCGGAAACATTATTGGCAACATCTGTAATCATTCCCCATATTGAAAACACATTTCTTTTCATTATCCTCTAATAAGGGCTGCAATTACCTATGACAATGTGCCGCCATCAGAGCTGAGATTGGAATATTATGATCCAGAATGACTAGGAGTCCTAGGAGATAGCAAGTGAGTTATAAAATAGCTTCCCCGCGTGAGAACGATAAGAGCCGTGTACTGGAAGAGTGATCCAACACCAGGTCCAATGCAAGCAATGAGAGAGACTGTACAGGAGACACTTTGTGCCTAGAAATGTAAAAAAAAAAAAATTATTTCCATGATGAATGTAAAAAAATTAAAATCACACATGACAATCTCTTTCTAACAAAGCTAGAACCAGCCCTGTACCTCACATGGATCCAGAGATCTCCACATTTATTACTCTGCTAGATTTATTTCAAGCTGTCAGCTTAGGGGGCGTGTCCTTTCTCAGGGGGATGTCCTTTCTGCTGCAGGTGGTGGCAGTTGAAGGATGGAGCTGAGCGTGTGCTTCCATCTCGGTGATCAGGACAGAGAAATTAGAAGAATAGCGATGAGTGAATAACTCAGTGGCTATGATAAATGTTTAATTACGTGTGATTACAAAAGTATTTAGGGGGCACATAAATGGGGACAAAACGGAAGCGCTTTTTTCCGATATTCAGACCCTATGACGGATCTCAATACCGGAAAATTGAACCGCTAGTGTGAAAGTAGGCTTAATGGCATTGACAGCCATTTATCTGATTGGCCTCGTGAAATGCCACATTTCCCCTGCAGCTCTGCTACATCTGTACAGGTCTGGGTGTAGTTTCATCCTATCTAATCACCGGTTTTCTACAATGTTAAATGGACCGACAACAAGATACGTTATCATGTTTACCGCTCCCCAGCTCACAAAGCCGCCAGCTATTATGTGAACCGGCAGAAGTGTCCAAAAAGCCTTGTTAATTGAATCCGCCATGTGCAAATAAAATACCTCACTGTTGAGCTATGGTCAGGGCCTTGAACTAATTAGCAAATACGAGCGGCTGATAGTCGGCTTTATGAAATGAATATGCGCGGCTTTTACAGAGGTGAGCCCAGCACTGGTAGGCAATGTGTTCAGTCCTGCTTCTGCTGATAAGGATATCTCCTGATTAATGGCCCTGTATTCACACTGTTCAGAAGAATTAGGAGCTGCAGCAGATAAGGAGATGTGAATAGCTGTGTGGTCCAGATTAGGCGCCCATTGAGTGGGATCTCCAGGGGGTATCTTGGTAGCAAAGAAATGGGAGATAAGACACCTACAGATCAGGTAGTTGTTTTCACTTTACCTGCCACAGCAGTTTTATACCAAGTCCCAAAACCAGGGGTGATAAATGTAGTCTTCAGCTGACCATAGAAATGGCGACTTTCACAAAATGCGTTCCGTTCCGTTTGGTTGCATTGCCATAACGGAGAGAAAACCTCAGCTTGCTATGGTTTTCTGTCCGGCATGGGATGCGGAGCAAGACGGATGCAGCCAGGGGCATAGCTATAAAGGAAGCAGGGGAGGTGGCTGCTTTGGGGCCGAGACCCCCAAGGGAGGACTAAAAGATTTTATTGTCAGGGTCCCCTCAACTGCCGTACCTTGTCTGAGAACTCAATCTTGACTAACCACAGGAGTGGGGGTTGCGAAGAAGTTGCTGGGAGGGGGGGCCCCGTTCAAAAATTTGCTGTGGTGCCCAGTGAGTTGTAGTTACGCCACTGGATCCAGCATGACACACAATATAAGTCAATGGTGTTGGAACCGTTTTCTCGGACACAATAGAAAACGGATCCGTCCCCCATTGACTTTTAGTGGAGTTCATGACGGATCCGTCTTGGCTATTTTATAGATAATACAACCAGATCCGTTCATAACGAGTGCAGATGTTTGTATTATCAGTAACAGAAGTGTTTTTGCTGATTCCTGCAGGATCAGGCAAAAACGCAAATGCGAAAGTAGCCTAATCTGGATTACACCGTAAAGGTTGGGTTCACATATGCATAATGAACTGTGGGGGTGTGTTCCGGTGCAGAAACAGACAGCCGGAGTTCACTGTATCCGGCGTAACCAGATACCACCATGTACTGCCGGACCCTCATTCACCTCATTCACAATTCAGTCAGACAAAAATGTAGTATTTTTTCTCTGGCCGAAAGCCGGGATATATACCGGATACAGTGAATTTCGTCAGTCTGTTCCTTCACCATGTAGGTGAACTCACCCTTAATGTATTGTGATTAATAGTGCCACCAGTTATTCTCCAAAAGCTACATAAAATGATGGAGGGGGTTGAGCCTAACCATGCCGTAACCCTAAACAGCCCACCGCAGATGTTATGGAGGTAATTTAAGGACATTCTCCATCTGGACACACTCCTGATCTGCTGATCGGCTCAAATCCAGCAGAGGTAAGCTGTGAGTGGCCACTGCTGGAGATATGTGGTACTACAAACTGCCCATTCAAAGGATTTTCTGCTAGGTCATCAATATCGGATTGGTGGGGTGAGCACCATGGCCGCCTCACAGCTCACCAAGCACACATGAATGGGACTGACCTGCTCCTAGGCCATGTGACCGATGAATGTGACGTCACAGGCCTTGGAAGAGGCCACAGCACTCTTCAAACAGCTGATTGCCTTGAGTCAGACCTCCACCGATCTGATACTGATACCCAATCCTGGGAGCAAGCAATATGTAAATCTTGGACAACCGTTTAATGGTCATGTTGAGTCCTCCAAAGTTGAGCCACTCTCTGGTCTGGCTAAAGGTGGCTATATACCTTACATTCTTCTGACCTCTGGAGGTGGCAGAAGATTGTTTATGTTAAACTCCAACATGCCCAAACCTTCACCATGTGTCAGGTTGGATCACCACCATACGCATTAGATAGTTGGGTCTCCTTGAACTAAGGGAGTATGGGCCACCTTAACAGGAGAACATCTCAATGACATCCATATGGCACATGGACATGTTATGAGCCTTTCAGTCTAATATTGAGAATATATCATGTATCGCTTAAAGCACCCACAGTGGGGTCAGGGACCATGGCAAAGACTGTATGGAAAGATGGAAATACATATCTCAAGATCTCAGAGTCCCTGTATGTGCTTCATAGGGAACTGCATGTATAGCAATTCCCTGATGTAACATTATCAGAATTACTCCCAGTGGGACAGTTTAATAGCACCGTGCAGATCCACCAGGAATTTCACGTTCTCCATATAGACCTATTAGTAGACTGCAGTTTGCCATTTCTAGCAGCCTGTAGTCTGTCAATGGACCATAGAATTGAAATCCCTCCCTAGCCCCCTGCTTCTAATAGTATCATTACGTCAGGGTATTGCTACTCTTGTCATTTCCTATCATAATCATTAATGGGGACCTTAATAGTTTTAGAGTGTGGTTGATATTTCTGACACCCGATACGGGTCACACTCCTTGAAGTATGAAGTTCAGCTCCGTAATTGGAAATGCCATCTTATAATCCCATTAGACAAGATGAATCATTTTGGTTTCACATCCTGAGGAACAAGGAACGAGTCCGATGACGGTGATTATACATATCTGATTAGAAAGGCTCTCGCCATTTGTATTGTTTAGTATGCCTAATGATTTAAGCATGTCTCTGCACCGTTGCGATAACTTTGGCTGGCAGCTGATCACAAGAGACGCAATGAGATCCTGTTTGATCCTCTCTTTCGCTGAACACATCTGTGGAGGTTCATCCGGCCATCGACATGTGGTAGCAATTTTAGTTTTGGTGTGTGCTGATACTACGAAGATGTGTCTGAGGATTGTGAACACATCTGCAGGTTCCTTGTGGACTTCTTCTTACATACCATTCAGATGTGCGTACGGTTTTACCTTGAAAGGACCTCTTGTTGCCTACAGGCAAAATCTACCTTCACAAATTTTCTTTGTGATAACGTATCCAGAGATGAACGAATTTCTTCGGGATCCAAATCGTCCTTGTGACTTGATTTGAGCACAAATTGATTGGACCCGAATCATAAGTATTTTGAATACCTTTGAAAGGGCCTCTCTCAGAGTTTTTTTCCCAAAAATTTGGGTCGGATTTTAATTCTAAAGAATCAATTTGCTCATCTAAAGTGAGAAATGATGCAACTTTGCAATAGGTCATAATTAGGACGCATTCACATGACGTATGTATTTTACGGTCTGAAAAACGCGGATCTGCAAACAATATCAATGACGTATGTGTGACATCCATGTTTGCAGACCATTGAAATGAATGGGTCTGCATCCTATCCACAAAAAATGTGGATCAGATACAGATCAAAAATACGGACATGTGAATGCACCCTCAGAAATCTCCTTTTCATTTTGTTTCTACAGTTCCTATTCAGACCTATGTGTCTCCATGGTAACAGACAATACATAAATCCTGTATCTGATCCTGAAGTTATACTCCCTTCTATCTCCCCTTTATTTCTGGCTAACCTACCATATGTATGTCACCCCAGTGCATGGGAACAAAAAAATAAATAAATAAAATAAAAAAAAGAGAAATAGGACTGCAGGATTAGAGTATACAAGTTTTGTTTGTCGTCTGTTACCATGGAGACACACAGACTGCATAGAAACAAAGCGACTGATAATTTTTTAATTGAGACCTAATGCAAAGTTGCTTCATTTCCCAATTTAGAGGCGTATATCTGCATAACTAGGTGAAGTTTCTGTTCAGCACTCGATTGAACTTGGTGATAACCCAATGGAGGCCATGCTGGCTGCTTTCCCAGAATAAGTAGAAGAGAAAAGGATGACTCAATGACTCATATCTACAGGGGATTCCTTTATTTTGGGGAGAAGTCTCTGTAAGTAATATCCACCAGAGATCATCTTGAGAAGAGGCAGATCTAGATGTAGACGTAGTGACCTCAGTGAGGTATGGGGTGTTGGGTTCCTCTTGTCATTTACCCTATGGAAGTCATGGGCTGTGACGTCGTCCAGATTCCGAGTTGATGAAGACATAACTTGGTTCAGTAGGACATTGCATTGGTCTTATCAGTCCAGAGGTGTATTGTCTACACTGATAGCGATAGGATTGTAGTTTTTGTCCTTTATGGTATATTTTGACTGCTTGGTACCTGGAATGAAGCTGTGACCTGCATGAAGGTGTCTTTTGTTAAAACATGTCATATAATGTATTGTCTTTCAGAAGTTTGGTAATGTATATTGAATGTGTCGACAAAAAATTCTGTACTATTCATATTCTTCTTTATATCTTTTAGTCTATGGCCAGCTTAAAGGGGTATTCCCATCTGGCATATTGATGGCATATCCCTAGGATTTGCAATCAATGTCATATAGGTGAGGGCCCCATCTCTGGAACCCACTCCTATCTTCAGCATGGACGTGTACTGTCCATTCACTGCTATGGGATATCCAAAACAGCCGCTTGGTTGTTATCAGTTTGGGGGTGGTGTCTCTGCATAGTCTGACACTATCCAATCAGTGCCCCCAGTGTCACACTCACAACTGGTAAAAGCCCAGCCTCAACCTATTTATTCATGACAGGAATAATACAGGAACGGCACAAGCATAGATACTCCAAAATTGTTATTACACGGGGAATGCAAGTAGTTACTAATACAGACATGTCAGGAGAAGTGAGAAGTCCTCTTAAGGCATGTGACATGTAAACTGGTAATAGTAGCACGGACATAACTCTGATTTATCACCAGACAAGCAAAACATGGATCTTTTCATAGTTATATTTGCGGTCAAGTAATTAGTTTTGATCCATTCTCATTCTGTTAATCAATAGTCATTCAGAAGTGTAAGACCATGGCCTTCATGAGTTGAACCTGTTAGAGAATTGATGGAGCAGTTAGTTTTACGTTCTGCATACATTCTTATCTTTATTGTGTCTGCTCAGCGGTTACAGACCAGAAAATCAGCTCAGGGAAGGAATAGGCACGCTGCACGTGGCCCTGGCACCGGCCGTTAGGTGATGGATTACTGCCCCACTGCCTGTTACATCCTCTCGTTGAGCGTCCACATGAAATGCGGTGAGGACTTCATAGTCTACAGGTCACTTTATACAAGCATTATGGTATCAGAGCCCCCCCCCCCCTTACCCTAGGATCCTCTGGTGGGCCAGTCCAAACCTGATTGATCATTTGTTTGAATATTGTCCCTGATCATGGCCACGTTAAAATGTCGAATAATTGAATAATTGCGGATAACTTTTTTTTAGGATGACGTAAACATTACTTTTGGAGGGCAGCCCATCTCCTCACATAAACAGTTGTTTTGCTGCAAACAATTGTGTGAATGATCATTCAAATGAACCGCCTCCGATGATTGCGACATATAAATGTGGAAAACGTGCACCATCCCTTAGGAATATAACAATGCGACCCCTCAAAGGCCATGAAAGATCTGTGGTGTCTCACATTATAGACAATGGACACCTCGAGGGCCTAGAGCATGGGAGCTTATAAGGTTTGGACCCACAGAACATGCTTGGATTTCTGCCATCTCCATTCAGATGAATGGAACAGACTCTTTAATGTTTCACAGAAGCACAAGCGAGTCTGCGTGTCAGTAGCGTGTCTTCTTGATATGACTGTGAGAGAAGACGCAGATACAGCCTCGACAGTTCTGGTCACCGTTAGACATAAGGCAGACTGACTCAGATGTGTGCGGCCAACAAGATGCTGAACTTTTGCTTGTCAACCCAAGGCTTTGCATGTTCTATGCGATCTCATAAGCCTAGCCATATGCATTATATGATTCTTTCAGGATGATGCACATTTAGTCCTTGAAAGGGCTCATAGACAGAAGTGTAACCTGAAGCTCCAACATTTGTAAGAGCTCCCACCTGTCATGTGCCGATTATATCACTGCAATGACAACTGCCCCCCTTAGGCTCCAGCGTCCACTGTGACTTTTACCTCTTCACCCCCTGTAGCTATGGATCTGCCCATATGGAAGCTTTTCTTGCAAGGATTCAAATAGGTTCCACAGCAAAATCTAAACTAAGCGGGTCATTGGGCCCAGTCTTAGTTGGGATTATCTCCAGGGGCGGATTGGCCATAGACCTTACAGGAAAAGTTCACGGTGGACCGTCTGAGCCCTCCTCTCGGCCGGTCTGTGGAAGTTTTTTGGGAATGTATTTTGTGCTGCTGGCAGTATTTTGTGATAGGCTGTGGTATTTGGCTACGTTGGGGCAGTTTAATGTGCCACAATATGGTATTGCTGGCCCTGCCTTCCATCAATTTGGACCAGACTAAAAAATGGGGCCACTTTAGCATTTTTTCCAAGGCCACTTTAAGTTCCCAGTCCGCCCCTGATTATCTCCTTGGTCAGGACTCTACCCTCTAAAGCAGGCATCCCCAAACTGCGGCCCTCCAGCTGTTGTAAAACTACAACTCCCACCATGCCCTGCTATAGGCTAATAGCTGTAGGCCGTCCGGGCATGCTGGGAGTTGTAGTTTTGCAACATCTGGAGGGCCGCAGTTTGGGGATGCCTGCTCTAAAGGAACAACTTTTAGTAAATGAAGCAGTGGAAAAATGGCCCAAGGGTCATTGATAGGGGTTTAAATAGAAACCCTTCTGTCCTGTGTGGGGGGCCTGGTATGATCCTTGCTATGGGGCCCTTACTTCTCTATGTACACCACTGTGTGTAGCGTTGGACCTCAGCCCCATTTACTGCAGAACCAGACACAACCCATGGACAGGTCGAAGAGATCAGCCATGGTTTCCCAGCCCAATAGCGCTATCATAACCTCCTTTTATGGCAAGTGCAGAACAGTATCTAAGAATAATAACATAAAATACTGAAATAAATTAATAAATACATATAGAATTGTGTGGCTTTCCTAGCAGCACTTGGCTGTTCTTTCCATGACACATATGCCACATGTCATTCTTTCGATCGTTATCTTTTACATTCACATTAACATGCCCCAGAAATACAAGCATCCTTGACTACCACTCACAGCTCTAACAAATGGACTGGAGCTCAGCACTTTACCTTCAAGTACTCAAGTATTTCTTCCCCAGTAGATATTATCCTGATGTTTCCCCCGACTTAAATGTCACGTACAAGATTTATTTCAGAAAGACTTGAGGAAATTAGAATGTACGGTAGTAGACAAATTACATATCCAGGCCTGTGGTCAAATTTCGTTTGATCATATGTTTCAATTTCTCGCATTCGAATAAAAAATAGCCTTTTCCCATTGTTTGGGAACTTAGTCTTTCGAGGCTCTCCGAGCTATGAACTTTTTTTTCTTTTTATTCTTTTGCATTTCCTTTGGGAAATAATTATGTCAAGTTCCTGCAGTGTTAAAAATGCCACAAGTTTGAATGTGCTTCATTTTTTTATGTCTTGTGGCACTGATCCCTTGCTACTAATAGCATGTGGTTGGGGGGAGGCTTGTTTTCCTGCTTTCTGTTATCTGAAAAAATGTTAATAAGAGGAAGCGGCAGGGTTGTTCTTTTTTTTTTCCTTTGTCCATGACTTGGATGGTGCAGGCAGACAAAAGCACAGTAATTTAGATTTGCTATGCTAAATCAACCTGACTTTTTGCCTCCAGGATTGTGCGTGTTCACTTTGTTAGCGGGCTTCTAATTGGAACAAATGTTTTTTATTAGGAAAAAAGACAGCTGCGACGGTAAGGAAACGTATTAGCTGAGCCCCTCCAATAATAAAACATTGTTAGGGAGACGCTTCTTACCAGTAGCTGAGACCTGATTTTAGGAGTCAAGAGTCAGATAAATTGGCGGTATTATGGAGGCAATTGAAAACACTCATGATTTATTTATTTTGCTTTTCTTCTACTTTTCTTCTTAGACGAATGCTGAAATTGACTTTATGCTTTTAACTGTAGTTTGAGAAAAGGGATCCTGTCACAGATAATCATATTTTGGTTAACACAGAGATTTTACATATTAGATGGGAATGGTTTTATTGGTCTGGGTGTCTGCAGCATCAGCTTAAATGAAATCTTACCTCCTACAATCTTTGGGATATATATAAATATATATATATATTATTTTTTTTCGGCTGAAGGTATCATCAGCCTTTAAAATAGTCATTTATGAAGGTCGCTGTAAGTTTGTAATGTGTTTCTTTTATTTTTATTGTTCCTATCTTATATGCTGGGCTGTGGTCACATGACTGTGTCCATGCAGCTCTTTCTTACTTCCTGTGATGGTATGTCCATGGGCGGGGCGGTGATAGAGGGAGTTTCTATGTATTTAGCTGGGTGGGAGGAGCTATAAACTAGTTGAGTGTTGTTAGGGGCGGTGCTGAAGCTGTTGCAGAGGAAGGAGAAGTGCGTCATGGGTTTGGTTGGAAACAGGAAGTGCTACAAAAAGGATAGAAACAAACCAGGGAGATTTGTTTACATGGTGAAAATGGGATGATGTACAATAGGTAAGCAATTACATGAGCATTTGTTAAAAACCAGAGTAAAAATTTTTTCCCTACTAACTGATTCTAGAAAATGAGAAAAAAAATCTATTGAATCCCATTGAAATTAATGGGCTGAGCTACCTGAACATATATATTTTTTCAATCATATAAACAACATAGGTGTGCGGCCGTAAGGCTCCATCAGGTACGTATGTTCAGGGCTAAGCTTCTAGAAGAGAAAAGTTTGATACATATGGCACCTAATGTATCATTGTTGAGATTTTCTTTTACATTTGTATAGAATTTAGCAAAAAAAAAGACTGTCTTCGCGTGAAATCAGAAAAGTATAGAGGTACAGTAGATCCGAGCATCACAATAAAGCCATAATATGGATATTTTTTCAGAGGCCTAAGGAAAAAAATGGAGAGATAATCTGACACTATTTTAATGACATATGATAATCAGGAACATTACTATGAACTCTCTTCCTGATAATCAACACATTTAAAGGTGCCGCAGATCACCTGATCAAAGCAAAATGCTTTTTCATCAAGTAAAGTCATCATTAAAGGGGTTCTCCTGGCTTTTTGATATTGATGACCTATCCTGAGGATAGGTCATCAATATCAGGTCGGTGGGGGTCCGACACCTGGCTGTATGAAGAGATGGTGCGTGCAGTGCGCAAGTGCCATCTCTCTTCTCTCCTTCTGTCCCTTGCTGTGGTCTATGGTCTAATCAAGAAGGCATTCTCCAAAGTGACTGCTTGTCCACTGGAGGGTCCCCTGATAAGCAGACCAGAAGCTGTCCCACCACTGGTGTCAGTAGGTTCTGCAATAGTAATCAGATTTCTCTCATTTGAAATGAGTTGAAAAATCTTAGCCCCACAACTAATTAAATCTCCTTTGAGTGTCTTCTTTTTTCTTCTTTTTGTTCACTAGACACACGTACAAACAAAGCTGAAGTCATTATTTCCTCTTTACATAGTCCACCAGTTCATCCGAGGCAAACATCTTGTGAGCATACATGTCTTGGAGTGTGTGTGTCTTTTATATGCGTACTTGTAAATCTAATGGCATTTTTCATACAAATGTTTACTCAACGACCTTGGAACAAAACTGATTTCAGTACTGTGTACATGGCTTTTATTATGTGCGTGGAGGACACCCACTGACAGTAAATAACAGACTGCCTTTAATGATGCTAGCTTTCTTTGCTACTCAAGTAAATTATATATCTTGTCAAACTATCCCTTGATGACCTAGTTATTTCTGAAATGTTCAATCCTGAGCCCATATTCAGCTTTTAGTTTATTCCTTGTATTTTGATTTATTTTTATAAAGCTGTTAGGAAAAGTTTTAATATGCATAATTATTAGCATTCGAAGTTTTAAGAAAAGCATTCCCATTACAGATTCTATCTAACTTATGATTTAGACAAAGTGCTAGTAATTAATGGGCACCATAGCACCCTATAAGTTTAGAATAATTTAGAAAACTCAAAACTGTATTCATATATAACGCCTATTACATCATAACGTTAGTGCTGCACATTATTCATCATAGACAATATTTGGCAGGTAAGTTGACATTTGATAAAGTCTAAACACAGAAAGATTGCTGCCAGCACTGATGGTGGTTGAGACATTTGACTTACAATGAACCCTTATGTTCTGTCAATCATCTCCCTTTTTATAATTGAACATGAAAAACATTTTACTTCTCCATGATTAGTTACACCCGTACCCATCGGAAGCAGAAATGGTGAATCGAGACACACCACCTACAAATGGAACGTTTGACGGAAGTTTGGTCTTGCTTTGTGAAGGCCTCTGAACACATTGGTATATTGTTGGATAAACCTACTGAGAGCTCCCGACTCTACGTTGATGGCTAATGTTGCTGAGAGGAGGATCGGGCAAGGTGATCCCTTTGATCAACCTAAGGCCACCATACACATTATTTTATTGTAGGTTAAACCCTCTGAAAACGGCGAATTTGACAGACGGGATGGGGAGCTCCCTACTCTCCCTTGACGGCTAATGTCGGGGGAGAGGAGGATCAGGCAAGGTGATCCTTTGGATCAATTTAAGGCCCCCATACACATGAGAACGGCGGGTTTGACAGACAGTCTAATGTGTGTGGGGAGCTCCTGACTCTTCCTTGACAGCTAATGTCGGGAGAGAGGAGGATCGTTTGGATCAACTTACGGCCTTCATACACATTATTTTATTGTAGGCTAAATCTTCTGAGAATGGCGGGTTTGGCAGATAGTCTAATGTGCGTGGGAAGCTCCTGACTTTCCCTTTCCTGACTTAAGGCCCCCAGACACATTATTGTCTTGTAGGCTAAACCCTCTGAGAACGGCATCCTTGGCGGCTAATGTCGGGGGAGAGAAGGAGCGGGCAAGGTGATCCTTTGGATCAACTTAAGGCCCTCATACACATTATTTTATTGTAGGCTAAACCCTCTGAGAACAGCGGGTATGGCAGACAGTCTAATGTGTGTGGGAGCTTCCAATTGTCCCCCGACAGATAATGGAAGAGAGAGGAATCGTCAAAACAAATAATTTCACCTGATCTCCAAGGAGATAAGTAGCCACCTAAAGTGTCTGGTAGTGGCTTTCCCTCCTCTTCCCATTGAATATACATACATGTTTGTGTATGAGTAAGGGGGAGTCAGGAGATATAGCTGTTGGCCGAATGTTGGACCGACAGATATTGAATGTGTATGACTGCCTTTAGAGCATGTTTAAGTGAAGAGACCTAATAGACAATAGAGGAATCATGAAGACAAGCTTGTGAATTTAGGCAACAATGTTGAAGAATCTTAACTTTTTTACATATAGATACCCTAAGTTTCCAGAGTCTATCGTGGTCATGTGGCCTTAATCACTACTATGGTCATGAATAAAACCTAAAGACATTTAAGGTGTGAGTAGTCTATTCCTATAAAACAGTGACATATTAATATTCTTTCATAAGAAGCACTCTTTACTTAATATTTAAAGGGGTTTCCCCCTAAATAGACTTGTGAGTCTGTTTAAATTAATATAGGCTGGTTCCTGATGAACAACTGGTTTCCCTACTGATTTTGACATGTCCGATATTTCTTAAAAGTAGGTTTGGTTTTTTTTTTTTTTTTTTAGATAAATGCCTTGCCTAATATATAACCAATATCCAGTGTGGATCAATGAGTATCCAATATGGGCAATAAATCTGGTGGGGTTAACCTGCTTCATTACATTAACACAATTCAGTAATTACCTATTATTATCATTGTCCGCCTCAATTAAAGGAGACATTTTAAAGCTTTAAATATTACAGGGAGGACTATTAAGAGAGTTTCCCAGGCCGAGAACAGGAAAAATGGTTCTTCCAATTAAACAATTTAGTCTCAAGGTAAATCAATAGTTGCATTCTTACTGGTCCATAATGGAGCCAGTTTTAGGCAAATGGCTTCAGGATGTGTGGCCTCCGGTGGCCTTACAATTTCAGGGCTTATTTGCTGTGATAATAAGATTGGTTACATCCTGACGTTAGTTTAATGAACCAAGATTAAGTTGTGATTTCATATCCATGAATAAAATTGTCTAAGTCTAATGCTGGTTTGGTTGGGCTTGAACCCGAGGCCAAATTCTGAAAGAAGTAAAAAAAAAAAAAAAAAAAAAAAATTAATCCTCCCAATAATAAAAAGTAAAGTAATTGGAAAGAAAAATGCGGAAGCATAAAAACAAAAATGACCCTCTATTCTCTAGGCAGCCATTATCTTGATCTTCTACATTGTGTATAGACCGCATATTTTCACCTTTCAAGTTTCTAAAGGGCTTATTTCTTACCATTACCCAAATACGTAAAACGGATGAAATGCGTTATGCCTAGTATTGGTCTGAGGGGTGGTGCTTGATACAGGAATTCTCGTTTTGGTGATCTTTGAATCCCTGTGTCTTGTACCACGTCTCAAGGTCCCTTTACACTGCCCAGTGTTAGGGCAGATTATCGCTAATGAGCAATCTGCCAGTGTAAAAGTGCTGCTGTTTGCTCCATGAACGATTGAACGTGGACACCTAAATCATCGCTTGCCGGAAGAAGATTGGTGTCTAAACTTCTGCCGGCAATACAATGATTCTGTACGGGACGAGCGATGGCATTAACGATGAGTCCTCCCCATACTGTGGAGGAGATCACTGGATGTAAATTCAGAGGTCACTTCCACTGATGAGCAAACGTTTCCTTCCTGACAATCGCTTGCCACATCGGGCCATGTAGAGGGGCCTTCAGAAACAGCACTACTTTTAGCTTCAGTGAGAACAAGACCAAGTGCATGGACTCCTAACTAAATGTACCTTTACATGAGGCAATAATCATGTAAATTATTGATGAATTGAGCAAAACTGCACGATTATTGAACAGTGTAAAACCAACGAACGGTAGAATGACAGTAGGTAGATTTCTCGTTGGTTCGATCATCTGTGTGAACACAAAAATAATCATTGTACGTTAACGATTTCATACATGTAAACCGGAATCGTTCACCGCGCCCACAGTTACAAGTGATTACGCTGTGGGTGTGTTTAAGCACTTTGTGTAAATTCAACTGTCTGCTTTACAAACGATGGAATATATGATCGAAATTACGATTTTGTGAGCGATAATCGGCACGTCTAAAGAGTCATTGTTGAAACGTTCACTACACCGAGAAACGACTTGCTGTCGTACAGATCATCGCCTCATGTAAAGCTACCTTTAGCCCCTCTGTATATAAATCTATATGAAAATTAGTAATCATCTCTTTTAAAAGGAACCCGTCACATTAATCATGGCCTATGATATGTGGGTAGGATGTTGTAGAGTGGGAGGAACTGAGCAGCTTGATATATATATATATATATATATATATATATATATATATTTATTTCTGTGGGAATCAGGAGTGCACCACCAATGAGGCCAGGTGAGGTGATCGCCTCAGACAGCACCAGGTAGGGGCAAGAAGGGCCAGCTGAAGGGAAGGGGATAGGTTAAGAAATTAGCATTGGTGGGAATAGATTCATTTATGTAAATCTCTGCTCATTCTGGGCTTAGGAGTCCAGTGGGTGGTCTTATCAATATCATAGTACCTGTATGAGAGTAGAGTGGTAGCTGTCAATCAGGGAGTAGGACTCCTAATCCCCGAATGAGCAAAAGTTAAAATAAACCTCAAAACTATATATCAGTTTGCTCAGTTCCTCCTGCTCTATAACATGCTGCCTGCAGATTGAACTGCATGTTCAATGTAATGGGTTTCCTTTAAAAGGGTTGTCCCACAAAAATATTCTACAGTTTTCAAACCAGCACATGGATCTGAATGCTTTTATAATTGCATGTAATTAAAAATTTAGCAGAACCACTGAGTTATTCAATAAAATCTATCTGTATAGTGCCATCTGCTGTTTGTTCTTTTTCTTATTTCTTTGACCTGCTCACTGAGATGGCCGCACATGCTCAGTTTTATCCTACAACTGCCTCCTGAGCTATGATAGGGAGAGCATGGACACGCCCCCTAAGCTGCAGCAGAAAAGACACTCCCCTTGAGCTGCCAGCTTGATATAAATCTAGCAGAGCAATGAATGTGGAGATCTCTGGATCCATGTGAGGTACAGGGCTGGTTCTAGCTTTGTTAGAAAGAGGTTGTCATTTACTATATGATGTCTGATTTTCATTTTTTACCTTAATCATGGGATAACCCCTTTAAGTATTACTTTTCTAAATTGTAAAGATGAAGAACTTTTTAGTTTGTGACTGAAGCTGAATTCTGGTGGTTGAAAAGCCTTCAACTGTATAGGTAATAAAGTTCTTTACTTCTTTTTTTGTGTTCTTACACTTCTGCATAAAAGATCGGCGTCACCCGTTGAGGTGTCATTAATTAAATCATTTGATTCTCTGGCGTGTTAGAATAAAAGCCTTTTTTCAAGTTTCTTTTCTTAACTAAACAAGGGCTATATTTTTGGAAGCTCTCGGCTTTCAGGTGGATGGTTTATCTCCTGTCATTTTATATTGAGAAAAGAAATGTTTTACTTCCAGACTAAACTGCAATTTTCCACCCTAACGATCATCCACCTGAGTGGAAGATTAGTTGCTGTTTTAGATGGCAAGACGTAATAGTAAAATATTGTATTTTTTTTTTTTGGTATATTTTTAACTTTTTTTTTCGATGGGTGTAATTTAGTGGAAAGGGTTTGATTAGCACAGGTTTGCCATTGGGTAGTGAAAATAGAAAATGTATTCTGTAATCTACCTGTAATTTACCTTTCACTTTCCGCCCGGTAGACCCTGACAATTGCATTGATAAAAATAAATTTGAATTAAACGTTTAAAACTGATTGCAATAGAACAAAAAAGCCTAAAAATTGTGACAACAGAAATGAACGTAGCTGCAAAGGAAAGCTAACATTTCAAGATCACATGCATTCGGCCTTTAGAATGGAACGTGGAACTTTACTAAATCATTATTTCTAGTATAAAGTATGTCATTTGCAAATTATGCTGTTTATGCACTAACATATCATTTTTATGGACATGTTGCTTACCCAGAAATGATTGTGCTCATACCATGACAGGAGCGTGGGCTTACCGAGGCAAGTGAAATCAAACGATAGAAAAATACGTAGGCAAGAACATAGGGGGACAATTACCATGCTATCTATGCCACTATTGGGGTGTTAAAAAGTAGCAATTTATGTTACACACCAGTTTCGCAGCATGACTTGTGACATTTCTTCCTTTTCTTCTGAAGAAAAGGGTTATGGCGAGGGTGGGAAGTGGAGTGACCAGTAGGGCGGGCACATTTATTCTCATTCATGCCAGTTTTCTTCACTTCACACCAGTATTCTGGCATGAAGTAAGACATGACAGCTAGGAGGCTGCCGTAAATTTTAGTTTGTCGCACAGCCTGTGGGAGGATGCTCCAAATCTATGCTGAGGCATGTCAGGACCTTTCACCTCTCCTGACATGCCTATTTAATAGCTTTATGCATTCCCCAACAATTCTGGAGCATCTATTCTCTCTATACGGCTCTATGTTGTGTCATTCCTGTATTATTTCTACTAGAAGTTATGAATGAATTGCTAGCAGTCTGCAGTAAGGGTACAGAGGGGAGGTTATCAGTTGCGGACATGTACCTCCACAGTCTGACAATGACAGCACTGATTGGATAGAGAGAGTCTGTGCAGGTACACGCCCCCAACTGGTTACCTCCACTCTGTACCCTTACTGCAGACTGCTAGCAATTCATTCATAACTTCTAGTAGATATAATAAAGGAATGGCACAACATAGAGCCATAAGAATAGATGCTCCAGAATTGTTATTACACGGGGAACACATGAAGCTATTAAAACAGGAATGTCAGGAGAGGCGAGAGGTCCTCTTTAAGTTTGCCATATCGTCCGGCTGTACAGAGGTCATTAAAGCCTGTATTACATCAGGTGATTGTCGGGCCAATCATCGCTAACCAGTGTAAGTATGAAAGCTTGTTAGCAATGATCTGGCAGTGTAATACTGCCGCAGTTTACCTGATGAATGAGTAAACGCTTGTTCATTGGGCAATCCAAATCTTTCGACATAGTGGTGTCTAATCCTGCTGTCCAGTTGTTTGCTTGCATAAGAGACGGAGATCGCAACATTTAATAATATGTAATAGGTTTTTGCCTATTGTGTGATTTTTTTTTTTATTTTTTTTTTATTTTTTTTTATTGTGTTACCATTTAGGTTCTTTGCTTGAATTCCTTTTTCAAATATTCCATTTTCCATTATTTATTGTCCAAGGAGCTATCCCTCAGGGAAAGAGAACAGTGTTGCTAGCGTCATGTTTTGGAAGTGGCTCCCAATGGGTCAAAGTCCAACTTTTTAATAGGCCTTGGGACATGACAAGGGAAAACGGCAAAGCCAAATATACATCCACATGCCGCTGTTTTGGGGTGCTTGCCCCTGTGATGCCTTGGATCCAGCTAAACCTCAATGCCATTGAAACCATAAAAGTAATGTTAAATTAGGTCTAAATGAAAAAAAATGTAAACAAGATGCAAAATTAGCAAATAATTAATGTTAACCACTCGTAATGAGTCGGTTAAACTGGCTAACGTTCCAATACCTTGGGATTCACATTTACTCGGACGCATTTAATAGGCATTAACACAGCTTGTACACACAGATGCTGGATGCATTGAGTACCATCTGTTTTAAAACTTTTACCTAGACTACCATAAAATTCTGAGTGAAACGCAGTACGATATGATCCCTTTGGCTGGTGCGCCTTGTCAAACTCAATTGTTCGAGTTTTACTCTTACGAGTAATAGATTTTCTAGATGTTTATGCCGTGAAATGTGTACAGAACAGTTTGGGCTTGGACAACTTTAAAGGCTGAGGAAAGAACATTTCCACTTACAATTTAAAATGTAGTCTGAAACACGCCCACTGAAACGATATTGGTTCAAGCTCTTGCTCTCTTCCTTCCTCCTTTCAATGCCTCCTCAGAATGGCTGCTGAAGCTCACCAGGAAGTCAGTGCCTGGAAATCTAAGCCTTGTTATAATAAGAGCAGAATAATCTCAGGGTCTTCAATTACTGGAATCTACAGTAATCTAATATATAAAGCTGAGTGTATGTGTGTGTGTGTATGTCCGCTAAAGGAATCCGCACCGCTGCAGCTACAATCACAAAATTTGGCACACATGTACATCAGGTGTCCGGGAAGGTTTTAGAACAGTTTTCAACTCTCCAGGACGTACCGTTCCTGAGATATTCCCAAAAAATGCATTAGCCAATAGTAGCCTGGTCACATGACCCTTATCAGCCAATAGAAGCTCACAGGCACACATCAGGTTTCTATGACAACCTAGCCAGTTCACTGCTTTAGGTCTGCATTAAAGAGGCAGAGCACTGTGGATGACAATGGTAAATGGGTATTCCCAGTTACCATAACTATAACTTATGTTTTAGACTAAATCATCATCAATCATTACCTCATATAATGTAAATTTTACATATTTACTGTTCAGTAGTAATAAAAGATGTTTTCTTCCACTGCTACCCACCTTCCTCCTAAATCAGGCATCGACCTATAATTCCGGCCACCGTCAAAAGAAGGACTTAAAAGCACCACCCCCAAATCCCACTAAGTCACGCCCCTGACTCAGTCAGGCCACGCCCCTTCCATGCTGCATTTGACCGGGATTAAAAATATTGGTAAAAATCACCTTCTGTCAGCTGCAGGGGTGGGGGGAGGGTGACTTTCTCCCTGCAGCTCATTGCTCAGACTGCACAGTGCTGCTGCTGAGAGTGCTGCTGCTGTGTCCATCCAGGCCCTGCGCATGACAGAGGTCAGGGAGTCTGAAAGCCAGACCGTCCAGCCTAAAACAAGACCTCTGGCCACCCTAGGGGCAGGCTGATGTTAGGGTGGCCAGATGTCCGGCTTTAGGCTGGACAGTCCAGTTTTCTGGCTACCTGTTCTCCGTCCGACGCAGTGCCTGGACAGACACAGGGATGTCCACCCTTTCAGTAGCTCACACTCAGACAGCTTCTCCTCCATGTCTTCACGGAGCCGGGGGGGGCGTGGCCTCATGTTTAGTGATGTGTCTTCATGGGAACTGGGGGCGCTGTTTCACGTTTGGGGGAATGGCCGGTGAGGTCTGGCTTTCTGGGGTGAAGACAGTGGCCACTCTAGCTGCTGTGGAGGTCACAGTTAATGGGGCGGGCTTCTGTAGAGGTCATTGTTAAAGGGGTGGGCAGCTGTAGAGGTCACTGTTAAAGGGGCAGGCTGCTGTAGAGATCACTGTTAAAGGGGTGGGCTGCTGTAGAGGTCACTGTTAAAGGGGTGGGCTGCTGTAGAGGTCACTGTTTAAGGGGCGGGCAGCTGTAGAGGTCACTGTTAAAGGGGCAGGCTGCTGTAGAGGTCACTGTTAAAGGGGCAGGCCGCTGTAGAGGTCACTGTTAAAGGGGCAGGCACTGTAGAGGGCACTCTTGATATCTTTTAACGACACACACACCCAAACAGTAAAAGAAATAAATTAAATATACCCGGGTGAAGCCGGGTCCTTCAGCTAGTCTTTTATAATGTTGGAGAAACCAGCAGCAAGTGTCCAGTCTTCCCACAATGCCACCAGAAGGAAACATAAGTATTACACAGTTCCAGCTGAATCCAGTGGGCTGTCTATGTGATGGATGGGCATGCCAGGTCCTCCGGAGTGGGGTGAACTGGTTTAGTCAATCTCCAGTCTGGATGATAAATAAGGATCCTTAACAAGGGACCCTTCCCTTTCCTTAAATTAGAATTCCTTAATTGGGAATTTTTAAGCCAAAGGATCCCTTTAAAGTTGACGTGTCGATTTGGCCAAATCTGGACTCTGAGATTTTGTATATTTGCAAGAACATTGATCAAAAAAACCTTGCATTTAAAACTGTATTGCATGCCTCTGAATGTGAAGAGCTTCAGTTGTAGTCTTTGTAGTGTCCCTAAGGGTAGGTTCACATCAGCGATAGTGAACTCCAGTCATATGTTCCGGCAGAGGAATACACTACCAGAGTCACCGTATCCGACATAGCCGGACAGTACCGCACACTGCCGGACACAGCTGGATCTCTATTGACTATAATGGGATTTAATGGTGATTCAGTGGGTTTCTGGCATAAATAGTATTTTTCTGCTGGACAAATACCACTGCATGCAGCCAGCATTTATGCAGAAAAGCCACCGGATCCCCATTGGATCACAGTAACTTCGGTAGTCTGTTTCTATGCCAGGACAGACTACTGGATTTATGTGCCAGAGATGTGACCTTAGCCTTAGGCTACATTCACACGACTGTATGTGTTTTGCGGCCCACAAAACATGGATCCGCAAAAAATATGGATGACGTCCGTTTGGCATCCGTTTCCATTGTAACAATGCCGATCCTTGTTTGCAAAACGAAAAAGATTAGGACATGCTCTAACTTTTTTGCGGGGCTACGGAACAGATATACGAAAGCAGATGGGGTTCGGTGTACTGTCCTCATTTTTGCGGACCCGTTGAAATGAATGGGTCCTCATCCTATCCGAAAAAAAAAGGAACGGAGACGGAAACAAAATACATTCATGTGCATGAGGCCTAAGGTGGATTTAGACGGCCAGATAATCGGGCAATCTGTCCATTTATAGGTGCAGCAGATCACCCTATGAACAAGCGAAACACTCGTTCATCGGTTGATTCTGTCGTTAAGCAGGTACCTGAATTATTGTTTCTGGGCATCAGATCGAGCAGTCTAAACAGCGACCTGCTGCCCAGAGAAAATGCAGCTGTATGGGGGTGAACAATTACAATACTGATCCCTCGTCCTCATACTGTGGAGGTGATCACTTCACCTCCACTGAACGAGCAGTGGACTGTTGAGAAGGAGCACTTCCTTCCCGACAATCTGCTGCTCATCTGCCCGTAAATCCACCTTTACAATTATTTTTCACTGATCATTTTTGCTTTTGAATTTACTTTCATTGACCAATAGTAATGGGCCTTATATATAGGGTAGCCACTAAACAAGAAGACAGTGTCTACACATAGCCTGGGTTGAGAGTGATATAGATTTGGACTATTGTGTCAAACTGTGTAATCATCACAGAGCAGGCAGTGAAACAGATCCCTTCTGCTTTCCCAGAGAAGGTTAACCATACATATCAGCAATGCATCCAATGAAACATGCCTTCACTGTGTAGCCTTCCTGCCACCTGCACATTGTTACCGCTAATGAATAATTTCAGTAGGAGATACGGTAGATAATAAACATTAATCATATCCACCACTCAGGCTAATCAAGAAGTAGAGGCCATGGAAGGTCTGCAGAGGAAGCAAATGATAAGGTTAACATGGTGATAGCATTTTTAGGCCAACTTTTAAAGGGGTTTTCTGGGTCTTCCTTAAACGGAATCTGTCACGTTGACAATGATGTGTACAGATGGCATGTTATAGAGCAGGGGAAGCTGAGCAGATTGATATATAGTTGTGTGGAGAAAAAATATAGTAAAACTTGTAAGTTATTCATTTAAATTCCTGCTCATTCTGGGCTGTGAAGTCAAGGAGTCAGACCTATCAGTGATTGACAGCTCTCTGTGTATACACAGTCATAAAGGGAAGGCTATAAGTCACTGTTAGGACCGCCTCCTGGACTTCAAGGCCCAGAATGAGCAGGAATGTAAATGATTAATATACGTACAAGTTTTGCTCCTCCTGCTCTATAACATGCCTCCGGTTAAACTGAATTTTCATGGTGACAGATTCCCTTTAAGTAGTGCTGAGATAATTGAACTTCGGATCCTAGATCTGAAGTCAATTTGCTCAAAATTTTGTTTTAATGCTGTATGGAGATTCATCTCTGTACAGCATTAAAATGTATGGGCTCTGGCGAGGTGATCAGAGTTATCATTGAAGTCTCGGCCATCAGCTTTTAAACTTTAAAACCATTTTGGAACATGGATTCAAAGTTGGCTTTGAAGCCGACTTTGGGTCCATGTTTTAAAATGCACTTAAAATTGAAAAATCAAATCCCAAAGTTATTCACCAAAGTCCCGCGAGATTTCGGTAATAACGAATTTCACCGAAATTTGAATTCTGTACAGAGACGGATCTCCGTACAGCATTCAAACAAAGTTTTGAGCTAATCGACTTCAGATCTTGGATCCGTAGCTTGATTCACTTAATGCTATCTTTAAGCCTTCCCTATTGACTTTATCTTTATCCCTATTGACTTAGTACAAATTTCACCCATTCGTACAATCTGGATTTCCTACTCTTTGTTGCACAAATCAACGAAATTGAAAGTACCATGCCCTGATCATTAGTGTTCCCCAAGCAGTGTTAAATTGAGGTTCCTTAGGCCCACCAGAGGAAATTATTCTCCGGGACCAAACCCCACATCATAGGTCTAATAGGTTTTAAGTCAAAGAAACATACCCTAGTGGCAAGTGATTGGCTCCAAAGGCAACTCGAATTTGTTTTTTCTCATTGACCTTTGAGGTCCACTATGGGATCAGAGTCGGTCCCACCAGAGGATCCTTAGATTTTCTAGTAAGCCAATCCTTTGGGGTCCACTATGGGATCAGAGACGGTCCCACCAGAGGATCCTCAGATTTTCTAGTGGGCCAATCCTTTGGGGTCCACTATGGGATCAGAGTCAGTCCCACCAGAGGATCCTCAGATTCACTATGGGGCCAATCCAACCTGTCTCCAAGATCTTCACGCTGAGCATTGACAAATTTTAGAACATTGCAGGCATTGTAAGTGTCAAGCCTTATCTATTGCATTTTGTTAACGGTGTATAAATGCCATGTTCAATACTTTGCCACCAGCTTGTCACCTGGAAGTTATAACTTTATCGATCTTAAGGCTGCATTTTTTTTACCCACTGTCAAATTATTTACTAACCTGATGGTGACATTTTCCATTGACGTGTCACAGTGATGGTTTATCTATGGGTAACGTGAACTGCAGTGACGACGCACCAGATTTCTGGAATTGTGAGAGGCTCCTAATCTGCTTGCGAGACACATAATATGATACAGTGATGGGTGATGCGAGCAGTCAGGTCGTGTCTCGCTTTATCAGATTTGCACAAGACAGGAGATGAAATGTATGAAATTGTTAAATAATAAAGTATTGCATTGTTTTTTATGGTTTTGGAATGAGGTAGGAGGTTACGGTGAAGTATTTTTCTTTTTATTGATTGTTTATGAACTTGTTGCACTCTTGGTTCGGAGCACTGTTGCTATAGCAACAAGCAAACACATTTCTAAAGCTCCCGTAGGGTTACGTCTAATCTCTGCATCCTGTTTTTATTTTCGGAAAATGTAAACAGTGAGGAATTAAGGTACAGCCGAAAATGCGACTCTACTTTCTGCAGTTGTTATATAACTGTATTCTATTTTTTCCTTTTTTTTCTTTTTATTAACATTCCTTCTTTAATCCAGTAGGAGATCTTGTGGTTTTTCCATAAGATATCTATGACTGGATAAGGCCGAACATGTCAGCTCAGTAGAGTATGATTATTCAGAGTCTTATGGCTGCTCAGATCTATACAAGATACAAAAAGGTTGTTCATTATCGCAAATGCCTAAGTAGCCAGACCCTCAACAATCAAACATTTAGGGCTTAACCTATTGGTTGTGTCATGACAGACGTTAAATCTGCCATCAATGTCAGATCAGTTTGTGGAAGACTGTAGTATTCATAATATGCCTTAATAAAATCAAATGTTACCACAGTAGTCAGGTTCAAGTATGGAGGCCTCCTTCCTCTGCTGTGGAGTGACACACGGCCCCAATGGCTGGTATGATGATCTGGGAGCCTTCGCAAATGACAGTCACCCCTAGTAGTAATATGAAGGACACTAATAGCTCATTGATATGAGCAGGACATCCTGAGGCCACATGTGTTCCTCTCATGGCAGGGCTTCCAACTAGTATCTTTCAGCAGGGCAATGGTCGCCCACACAGCAAGGCTTTTCCAGGAATGTCTCTACCAGATTGTAGCAGTTCCTTGGCTGCCCGGTCACCGGATTTATCACCAATCAAGGATTTATGGGACCAGCTGGGAAGTTAACTTCAACAACCTACTAGTGTGCAGGATCTATAGGCCCAGCTGTGACATCTCTGGGCAAATGTGCTGCTGGGTATCATACAGAACCTGTATGCCTCCATGTCCAATCGTATCTCATCTTGTATCCAGTCCATATACTGTATATAGAAAAAAGGCAGCATCACAGAAATCAAAGAAAATGGTGCCTTTAATCCAAAGTAAGGTAAGTACAAGTGCGACGTTCCAGCTATTCCTTAGCCTTCCTCAACATGCTTGAGGAAGGCTAAGGAATAGCCGAAACGTCTCACTTCTGGGTTGCTTATACTTACCTTACTTTGGATTAAAAGCACCATTTTTTTCAATTTGTGGGATGCTTCCTTTTTTCTATATATGGACTTGAGGGAGTAGCAACTGGATACGGCTCTGTAGGCATGCATCTAAAGGTTTAAAAAAGAACGCCCTCTTTTTTTTTTTGGTGGGTGCTGTATTTATCTTCTTTTAATCATCTTTTATCCAGGCTAGAGGCCATATCTAATCTTGTATCCAGTCCAGAGGCTAGATCTCCCCTTGTATCCAGGCTACAGGCCATATCTCAACTTGTATCCAGACTTGAGGCCATATGTCATTTTGTATCCATGCTAGAAACCATATGTTTTCATGTATCCAGACTAGAGGCTGTATCTCATCTTGTATCCAGGCTAGAGGCCATATCTCATCTTGTATCCAAACTAGAGGCCATATGTCATTTTGTATCCATGAGACCAGGTGTCTTCTTTTATCAAAACTAGAGGCTGTATCTTATCTTGTATCCAGGCTAGAGGCAGTATGTCATCTTGTATCCAGACTAGAGGCCATATATCATCTTGTATCCAGACTAGAGGCCATATCTCTTCTTGTATCCAGTGGGCTCCTAGAGCCTGCTTTCAATTGTACAGTCTTCTCCAATAAACATCTCCTTTCGTCCTAATATTGCAATCATTTACATATAACATCATTACAATCTCGGATTAAAATCCCGTCTTCGATGAACTCTTCTAGCTGCACACTTTGCAGCCACGTCTTCCATGACTTACAGCCAGTCTTGGTATTATTTTGTTGGTAGAAGTGCATTCTCGCCCACCTTACAAAACACTGCTACCCACTAATGCCATCCAGTGAATGGTGGAGGCTAGAAGAGTAAGGAGGAGTCATGGAGGATGTGGCCAGTAGGGGGTTCATAATGACATGACAGGTCATCTTTAAAGAGGACTTTTCACCACTCCTGACATGCCTAGTTTAATAGCTTCATGCATTCCCCATGTAATAACAATTCTGGAACATCTATTCTTATATCTCTATGTTGTGCTATTCTTTTATTATTTCTACTAGACGTTATGGATGAATTGCTAGCAGTCTGCAGTAAGGGTACAAAGGGGAGGTAACCAGTTGGGGGGGGTGTACCTGCACAGTCTAAAAATGGCAGCACTGATTGGCTAGAGTGAGTCTGTGAAAGTACACACCCCCAACTGGTTACCACCCCTCTGTTCCCTTACTGCAGACTGCTAGCAATTCATTCATAACTTCTAGTAGAAGTAATAAAGGAATGACACAACATACAGACATAACAATAGATGTTCCGGAATTGTTATTACATGAGGAATGCATGAAGCTATTAAATCATGTATGAGAGGTGACAGGTCCTCTTTAAACAGCTTGATAAGTCTGACAAGCCAAGTGAACATCTCATATGCTGGCAGGAGCATGCTCACTACAGCCCATGCATTATTAACCTTCCAAGCCAACTATGAAGAAACTAACTTTTTGGGGTTTTTTGTTTTGTTTTGTTTTTGTTACAGAATCAAACCCAAATGTTTTTGATTATATCATGTCATATAAATCACATGGAGAAAACAATGGAGAATTATAATTACTGCTGTTTGCAAGATTTCATAAAAATGAGAAGCTCAAATGCTAAAAAAAAAAAAAGGTCATTATTATTTTTAACTGTACATTTCCTGTTGTCCTGGTAGCCTTCTTCATATCAGGCTATCATAAATGTGCTCGCTTGCAGCATGTCAAACAAGTTTAATAATATGAATCAAAGCGGCTGTGTGCTTCCTGGCTGGAGCGAAGTCTGAACAGATAATTGAATACATTTGTTTCTGGTTAGGAGTATGTGTCTCCAAGGCAAATTGGCATTTTCTCTTTGTGAGACAACAGACAGTCATTAAGTGAGTTTTGATTCTATATGTAGATAGTTATTTTCTTTCCTTAGCTTGGAATACTAGGCTAGGATTATGAATCTCATTTTTCTTTTTTTAATGTGCTGTCGACATTTCATTGTAGGCTTCATTCATATATAAATATGCTGGAGCCTTTCTTGTTCTCTACTCTGTACTTTAGACTCTCCCTTAGCCTACAATTTAAATTACAGCCCAAGATGATCCAAACCTCAGTGTTTTTGCTTCTTTCTTTTTTCCAGTTGGTTGCAGTGAAATTCATAAATTCATAAGCTTGTATAAAAGTAGGACAAATGTTCTGCCGTCGTTTCTATGGATTTTCTTTTACATGAACAAACGACCCAAATATATAAAATATAAACAATTGTGGAAAATGAAAATGGGAAAAGATTTTTTTTTTTTTTTAGGAATCCTTAAACGGGTTGCGATTTACAAAAATGAGGCTAAGAATAATTCACCATATACTTCCTAATTCATAAACCATAAAAACATTGCAATATTTCATTACGTAACAATTTCATACATTGCATTGTGATGTCCTAGGCTTGACCTGAGCCCAGGACACCACAAATATCAGAGATACGTATGCTACTTTTTGAAAGGTGAATGCATCTATAAAGTGTCACCAAAGGCCCTATGCACACGACCATATTTTTGGTCCGTATCCGATCCTCATTTTTTTGCTGATCGGATGAGGACCCGCTCTTTTCAGTGGGGCCTCAAAAAATGCAAACCACACACTGTGCCGTCTGCATCCATATGTCCGTTCCACCACCCCGCAAAAAATATACAACTTGTTCTAATTTAATTCGTTTTGTGCATAAGAATAGATATTTTTAACATGGGGCGGGACGTGCAGAACGGGAAGATGCAGGTATCTATGTTTTACGGATCCATGATTTGCAGACCTCAAAACGGATAAGGTATAAGGAGACCTCTTGTCCTCTCAAACTCTACTTCAGCTTGTCGGTCATCATTGATGCCACTGAAGCCAGCATCTAGGGGGGATCTTCCCTTCCTCCTACAGTGCTTTCCAGCAGCTGTTTGTCTCAGGACTTTGGGTCACCGCAGCAGCAGAAACACTGCTCCCCATACTTCTTTAAGGACTACAGTTAGGGCTTGGTCTTCACCCACAGCCAATAGATGCCCTCTAGATGGTTCCATAATGGTTGGAGCAGCACTCCAGCAGTTCCCAGGCCCCCAAACTGGTTCTTGGCTTTCTTTCTTTGTGCACCCTAATAGTGGGGTTATTGGAGCATAAGCTCATTCTGGTTAACATGGCGTCAACTGGTACTTTCCTCAGGGCTCCCACCTACTGCCTCCTTCTGGCTGGTTGACACACTAGCAGCGTCACAGATTGTATCATCACAGGGCCGGCATTAGGCAGAGCAGTGTCTTCCGTTATGGTGCAAGAGCACCATCTAGTGGCTGGACTGTACCTCTATACTTAGCAACTTACCAACGCAGTGCCCCAGCTTTCTGTGCCTATTCTTCATTGCTCCAGAGTGGCAGCACGATTCGACAACGAAAAGTGTTGTGCTGCTCATTTAGGGGAGTTGAGGTGGTGGCAGTTTTGGAACGTCATCACCATTCACTTCCCCAGCAGGGCAGCCTCCTACAGTAGGCTTGGGTCCCCCAACTGTTGTCATTGTGAACTAACGGGTTTAGTATTGCAATGTTTAAATCTTTTTGTGGGTTATCCGTTATTTCATATTTCTCCTCACACTTTATGGAGTGAACTTGTCTCTGTTTGGAAGTTTGTAAAGAGCATTTTGTGCACACGCAGCGTTTGTTATGGCTGCTGCTGTAACTGTGATCACAGCTCTAATGTTAATGACATGCAGTGAGGTTTTTTGCTCAGGTAGGTATTCCAAGTTCGCAATCTCTTCATTAGGCTGCAGGTTTCTTCCCAAGTTCTTCTGTATTAGCAGTTAATTAATGAACAGACTAACGCAAGTTGTCAGCAATTTGGAGGAATGAAATATGAAGCGGAGTGGAGCATATTTGGCAGCGGCTGTTGGCTTCAATGTTTTCTCGACAATATATCTTGGATACATGCGCAGAATAAGTTAATCGATGTTCTAATTAAGCAGTTTTAGAGAATTACATTCTGCGTATTGCTTCAAGGTGATTTTGGTTTACGGCGCTGGAAATGGCATTAACACTTAAAGCGGTTTACCAAGATAGGTCATCAGTAGCTGATCGGTGGGGGTCCGACACCCAGGACCTCCGCCGATCAGCTGTTTTAGAAGGTACCGGCACCCCTGTCAGCGCCGCTACCTTCTTGCAGCTCACCAAGCATAGCGCCGTACATTGTATAGCGGCTTGGTATCGCACTTAGCCCCATTCACTTGAAGGAGGCTGAGCTGCTCCTAGGCCACGTGACCAATGAACGTGACGTCACTGGCTTAGGAAAAACTAAGAGAAGGCCGAATGCACTCCACATGCGCAGTGTGGTCTCCATTCACTGCTATAAGAGTTCAGAAAATAGCTGAGCAAGTATGTTTGGCAGATTGGTCATAGACCTTACAGGGAAATTTCCCGGTGGGCCAGTGCCCAGGGGGCCGCCTAAGCCCTCCTCACTGCCGGCCAATGGAAGTTTTTGGGATGTATTTTGTGATGGACTGTGGTATTTGTCTCTCTTGGGGTGGTATAATGTGCCACAATATGGTATTGTTGGTCCTGCCTTCCATCAGTTTGGACCTGACTACAAAACGGAGCCACTTTTTGTATTTTCCCAGGGCCACTATAAGTTCCAAGTCCGCCCCTGTTTGCAGTCCCATGGCAGTGAATGGAGACATGGCTGTGCATGCTAGGTGCACTCTCCATTCACCGCTATGGGTCTGCTGGAAATAGGTGAGCCAGCGCTCGGCTATTTTCGGAACTCCCATAGCGGTGAATGGAGGGTGCACTCTGCTTCACTTCGGATTCCCTATCCCAAAGCAGGTAGGACCTTTTGCCAATATGACATTGATGGCATGTCCTAGTGATATGCCATCAATGTCTGAGTTGATAATACCCTTTAAGGCTTAGGTTTACTAAACATTTATTACTCAATATTTGCATAATGCCAACATATTCCAGAGGGTTGTACAATGAATGCTGTAAGGAAAAAAGTTATTGTTATAGATGAGAATTTTTTTTTTACATTCGATCTGAGTCTGATTCTGCCAAATCAGCTGGCAGATTCAGCCTGGATCCAAAATCTCTCATTTCAAGTCTCCCAAGTTGAATCACACAAAATGCAGTTTGTTTGGTTTTTTTGAAGTTGAACTTTTTGGAAAATTATGGTCGCACTTGAGTTGATTCACTCATCTTTAGTTGTATTACATGGGGATCTTTACAATCTAGGTGGTAGAAAGGGAAAGAAGAAATCATGTTCTACATTCCCTACTCCACATCTATAATTTTTCATCTTCCATGTGCAGACCAGCAGTGTCTGTAATTAAAGAGTGCTATACAGTCTTAATTTTCATCCATTCACAAGACAGAGGCTTTTATGAGGTTCTTAGTATAGACTTAATGACTGTATATTCTCTATTTAAGACATAAGAGGAAATGTACAGACGTACAAATATGGGGTCTACTAGATGTTCATATTATATGGTGCCCAAACATCTTCAAAAGCTGTTGACTAAACCACTACTCTCCTATACATGCACAGTATATGTTCTCAATGGGGAAGGAGGAGTAAACACTGTCTTACCTTCCCTGAGGTAAAGACTGGAAGAGTTCTCTCCTCTGTACTCTTCTGCTGGCTGTGAGGAAGTCTGTGCAGAGTATTGCACAAGAACAAGGAAGGGGAAAGATCCTTTGTGTATCAGCAGTGTCACTGTACTCTACATCTTGGACTTGAAGTCCAACACATACAACATGAGTATCCCAGCAGTCAGACTGCAGGCAGGGCAGCACTTTTATTTACTCCCTTTGCAGAGCAGGGGAAGTGGAAAGGCGGTCTTTGTTGACACACTCAGAGATTGTTGTTACACACGCCCGCAGCTCTGCACCTGCATGTCAACAAAGGGGCCAGAACAGAACTAGGTAAAAGATTGAATGCTTAAAACTTGCTTAGTTTATGTATATATTGCTGACCATCATATTTGCAGGGTATTTTTTTTTTTTATATAACTCGGACAACTCCTTTAAGGTTATTTGTCTTTTTTTTAACAGTTCTCAGAGACGACTTCAGACAGAACCCTTCAGATGTCATGGTGGCTGTTGGAGAACCTGCCGTGATGGAATGCCAACCTCCTCGAGGTCACCCAGAACCAACGATATCTTGGAGGAAAGATGGGACGTCAATAGATGACAGAGATGAGCGAATCACGGTAAGTGGTGTGGTGGTTTCCCTGCCTTTATGTGACAGAAATGGGTTAGCATTCAGCTGCAGAGTTTAAACTAAATAAATGTAAAAAAATAAAAAAAAGGACTAAGGCAAAACAATACTATCTTACATGTCACATCAATCTCAAACCCATCGGCATGGGGTCCCATTTTAGCTTCCCTGTTTCATGATGGTTATTTGTCCATGACTTTCCCAAGCCCCGGCCCCATCTCATTTATTGTATTATCTTTGTGGTGACTGCTACAGGAAGTGATGTCATTTCATTTACAGATGCAGACAGGATGATATCATTTGAAGCAAAAGTGATCATCACCCAGGAAAAAAAGACTGCACTCATTTTAGATATGTTGTTTAGTCACCGAACCTTTAAGACGGCTTACATGTTATGCCCCTCTAGGCCACATGGGTCTCCACCTGCAGTGTGATGGATAGGAGCAGCATGGGGATGGCACAGAAGGCTAAGGCTAGTTATACATATGTGTCTCTCCAGCAGGCTGTTCTAGCAGAGGAACAGGTCTGCCAGAGTTCACCATATCTGGCATAGCCGGATATTGCCGTTCACCGTCAGAGCCTATTGACTATAAAGAGATCCGGACAGTTTCCGGCACAAGTGCTGGGATTCAGCCAGACAAAAACTAGTTCAAGCAGTTCAAGTTTTTGTCTGGCCGGATCCTCGCTGGATTCTCTGCCCGGAACAGCCTGCCAGATAGTTTTAACACGTATGTCAATGTAGCCTTAATGGATTTTCCAGCCCTGGCAACTTTCATACTGTCAACCCCAACTCATTCTCACCAGCAGTCTTCCAGTCCCTGTCCTTTAGACCGCCAGGCAGATGGGGGTCACATGTGCCTCTGCAGCCAATGCCTGACCTCAGCAGTGATGTGTCTCCAAGCGACACCAGCAGTGATATGCTGCTTTGGAACACTTTACTTTGGAGGACAATCACTGGTTGCATCGGTGGATGTGACCCCGTCCATCTAGAAATTTACAAGACGAGAACTGGAAGACCAAGGAAGGGAGCCTGGGTGCTGAAACGGACAGCGGGGGAGCAGGTGCTTAGGAGTTTTTCAACAGGCACAGTCAGTGGGGTTGAAAGCTAGACAACTCCTTTAAAGAGGGTTTCCGGGAATACAATATTGAGGTCCTATCCTGAGGATTGGGGTCATTGAAATTATTTTCTGGAAACCCCCTTTAAAGATCATGGTGGCCTGGCTTAAACTAGACTTAGGTCTCATGCACACGACCGTACGTATTTTGTGGTCCGCAAAAATGGATCCGCAAAAAATACGGATGACATCCGTGTGCATTCCGTATTTTGCGGAACAGCTGGCCCCCTAATAGAACAGTCCTATCCTTGTACATAATGCGGACCCATTGAATTGAATGGTTCCGCATACAGTCCGCAAAAAAATGGAACGATGTGCATGAGCCCTTAAAATGATGCAGAAATTTAAGTCAGTACTTTACTAAGTTACATACATATATCTTGTCCTGAAGCATCCAATCCCTTTAAGGCGACAGACTAGCGAATCTTCACATGACCTACAGTATAATTGCATTTGAAATTTGGTGTTAAATTTCATTGGGAAGCAGACACCACGGGCACATTTAAATGCATTGCTGTGTGTGATTGCTATTCATTTTAGATATTTCCTTGCGGTTTGACAAATTGTTTCGAGTCTTAATATAATTTGTCCTGTCGGGGTAACAAATGGACTCCTCATTGCCTAGGACTTCTTACCAAATTTAAAGAGACAGTCCATCAATCAGCATTTCCAGTGAATGAGAGGTACGACTTCCTTGCCAGACTTTACTCCAAGTAATAAGAAGTCCATTGGAAATCTGACATCATTTCTCCCGGGGGCGTCTGACGTTACCTATTTTTAGTGCCAAATTTTAGTTTTCCAACTATATTTCATTGCAGTTAATTCTAAAAATGTGTAACTCTGCTGATTGTTGATAAGTATTTTTGATTATACTGAAACAGTGGAACAAGATGTTAATCCATATGCTTAGGAAGCGGCAGGCTCTAATACTGGGCTTTTATTTCCACTTCTGCCATCTGTTCCAGAATTATTTGGTTGTGCTGATAAAGGACGAGTAAATGATTTGTAGTCTCTCAATCATTTTAATTAAAATATGTGCAGCTTTGGGGAATCCTGGGACGTGTACTCCTGTATGTATCACCGCAGGAGACGTGCATTATAAATGCGCAGAGTCTCTACACTGAGGTGAATGAAAGCGATATTCTGTGAGATTGGGGAGTTTCATTGGATGATGGGAGTAGTCCACAGTGGATTACCTGGCTGCCAGATTACCCAATTGCATTATACAAGGGGGTCTGTTACAATAGAGAGATCATTGATCCCTATGGCATCAGTGTCTTGTTCGCATAGGATTACAAAGAAAAGTACAACGGGCTGAGGGCAAAAACACGAACAGTGAACTTTGATTTAAACATCAATGCCAATGTACAAATTCTTTGTCACCACTCCTGACATGTCTGGTTTAGTAAATAGTTGTATTTCAAATGATATGACAATTCTGCAGCAATTTTTTTAAGAACTTTGCGTTCCATTCCTCTGTTATTCCTACTATAAATGTATGAATAAATTGCTAACTGGGTGTTATCAGGTGGCGGCATGTCCCTGCAGACTC
Organism: Rhinella marina; assembly: GCA_900303285.1. Classification (NCBI taxonomy): domain Eukaryota; kingdom Metazoa; phylum Chordata; class Amphibia; order Anura; family Bufonidae; genus Rhinella; species Rhinella marina. The sequence continues at coordinate 58,937 of ONZH01006381.1, read as the reverse complement.
TCACACTGTCCAATCACTCCTAGAAGTTTCAGTCTGTATAAGGACACACCCCTTTAAGTAATGGAAACAAGGTAACTCCCAGTTGATAATGTATTTAGAAGATTATTTAGGAGGAATAGCAGAGGAACAGCACAAAGCAGAGTTACTAGAAAATAACCCCCATAATTGCTAGTTTATGTAGAATAAGACTTTACTAAAACAGACATGTAAGGAATGGTGGCAGACCCTCTTTAACAGGATAATACTGGATTATCTAATATTCTGGATTATCCAGCTGGCATGGAGAAGTGCCTTGCCTTCGTTCTGCACATCTGCTATGTATTTGAATTATAGAGTTCCTTTGGCCCTCGGTGAGAGGAAGGGGAAGAAAGCTCCCTGTTCTTTCGATCATGGGAGTTCTAGTGACTAACCCCCACCGATGTAAGGCATATCGCCACTCCAGTAGATACTGATATATCTTATCCACATGAATAATCCTTAAAAGAGGAGATGTCAGCTGTGGTGGCATGTCTGGTGTCATGAGTATTTGCATTTAGTAAATATTGCATAATATAGCAATTGGGAAGCTGTTCCTCTGTTGTTCTTCTTAGAAATATATACATCAATTGGCAAATGGGTGTTACTCATTGGGGACATGTCCTTACAGAGTCTGTCCAAACCATGCTGACAGAGTCAGACTTTCTGTAAGTGAATGGTAACAATCAGTTCTATACTTATTCGTACGTTTCCAATAAGAATAACAGAGGAACGACTCCTGCTTATTTGTAATAGATTTTGCTGTAGGACAGCCCTTTTGAATCATGTATTAGTGACAATTCTGTAATTTAACATACTGTTCAGCTTTCTTGTCATTAGCAATAGGATTGGTTGAGCATCTTTCCTCAGAACCATGGGGACGTTTGGCAGAATGCAGGCTGCTGACTATGGAGCCAGTATTCTGACAATGTAACGCCTACTACAGCGCAGCGCAGCCATGTATTCATGCATCGCATTTGGATCAACCCCATCTCTTTAGGGATAATGCTGACCAAATGTTCTGCAACTACTTAATATCTACTTAACAGATCCAAAGATGAAGATTTCCTTTAAAGCAAAGTAAGAAAATCCCTGCACAAAAGGCGAAAGAATCTGCTTTAAAGCGTATACATAAACCAAGCTGCTCCATCTCGGCTTTAATGTGGTTTGGTGTCTGTGCCGTAACAGCGTTTTTCCCACCTGCTAGAACAAAGGCACAAGTCAGATCAAAGGCAGACATGTTCCCCTCCACACCTGAAGAGTTACAATGTGGGCTTCTAGCGCTGGTGAACTTCTGACTTAACCCCCTGTAATCGGGGCCCTCCAACCTTTGTTAAGTAATCTTGCTTGACACTCGGGGTCGTATTTGCTATGTGATAAGAAGTGGGGCAGAAATGCACAGGTAGGAAGGGTTAAATCAATAGAGCAGCACATTACTACTGAGACTTTGTAAGTAAACTCTGGAGCATTGGCTTTGTGGGCCGAGCGAGAGCAAATATTATGTGCTGGTGGTCGCCTTAGAGGTCATGTGGAAACAAGAGATTTTTATACTTGAGGGGGGGGGGTCATTTTAAGTTTTTGGTAGGTCATAGTCATGTAATACCTATTCCCGAGTATTTATTCTCATCACTCTGTGTTGTGCCATTCCTCTTTTATTCCTGGTAGAATTTTAGGAATGAACTGCCAACAATGTTCAATAAAGGTTCAATGGGTATTACCAGTTGAAGGATGTGTTTCTATGCCATCTGCCACTACCCAATCAGTGCTGCCAGTGTCAGACTATGCAGAGAGTCCCCCAACCAGATAGTTGCTTATTGCAGACTTCTTGCAGTTGATTCATAAACTTTTAATAGCAATAAAAGACTTTTTACTGAAGGTTGAGGACCATTGAAAAAGGGACAGTGCTTGGACAAGAAGTCGGTGAAAGGTAAAGCACGTCTGTGGCTGTAGACTTAACTGCACGTGGTTTGGGTTATATTGCTTCTGGCATCTGCCACACTGCTACTATAGACTGATCATCCATTGAAGGACTGCACCCCTCAATTGGTCATTGCAGACATATATTAAGAGAACTTGCATACCTTTGGGTAGATTACAGGTTTATATAAAAAAAAACCTCAGGGAGGACCATAGTATCCGCCACTTATACACAGCCTTTAGGAAAGGTCTGCTTTCTGATATACCTAAGAACTGGGCCTTCTACCTGTATTTGCACTGTGCCACCCATCATCTCCAAGAAAAGAGACTATTTGCTGTTTCCAAGCTGGCCTAGTCATTGCCTGCCGGCACCACGGGTGGCCTGGCCCTGTCCGCCCTCCTGCCTTGCATCCATGGCAGCCCAGCCACCACCAGGCAGGAACCGCTCAAGGCCAGGGTGTGCCCTGAGGGGAAGAAAGGGTATGTCCTTCCTTTCACTGCACGCGTGGCCCAGGAAGTGCTGGAGCAAGGATTAGTCACTGTGAGGAGTACCATCACCCTCAGCATCTCTACCACCACTCCCTCACTTCCTCTTCCACCCCACGCCTCCCCGGTGGGCTGCCGCACTGCAAGAGCATTTAGTCCTAAAATTAGCTGCAAATATGGCATTGAGTCATCGTCTTGACTACCAATATTTCCACCTTTACCACCCTCAAATATGTCTTGGTCTTCCCAATTTCCCAACAATTATTACTGGTATCTGGTTTAATAGCCTGTGCCAGTTATGTGCCCCTTGAAATCATCATATATATATATGAGAGAGTCCTAATTACCTGACCCACACTCAAGATGATTGACCATTTATCAGTGTGTGTAGAGAAGGCTGTCAATCATCCTGCATGGGCGGGGTGATCAGGACTCTCACCTTCTTTCCCAGGAGTCCTGTCAGAATTCACTGGCTTTTTACTAAGTAATTCTGCTCCAAATAATATAAACCTATATATCACACAGCTGAGCGTCTCCCCCTCTGTCATATCAGGCTCTCAGATAGGGCATCTGACAGGTTCCCTTTAAGGGAGACTTAACTACTGATGGTGGTTATCTGACAACCTCTTGTACATTTCTGATAGTTGTAGAGGTTTATTTATCTCTACCCAAGACTCAGATTTTGAGATTATAGCGTTATAAGCAGTGGAGGAGCAGGACATTCCTGGCTGAAGAGGGTGGCACATGATTGAATGCCAGTGTCATATGATGTTCTCCTGGGGCAGCAGCTTCAGTGTCTTCTTGTCTCTGTACACAGTACTGCACTTTATTCTACCAGTCTTTGTGAATACACAGAATTTCACTCAGCACGGTTTAATACAGAAGAAGAAAATTGTAAACTATTTCTCTCATAGATAGATTTTTGGTGATCTGTTTCACTATTGATATGGTCACTTGCAGAAGGTCCAAGGGAAGGAACATCCCTGTGTAAGGAGAAAAAGAGGCAAGCCTTGGAACGATTTGGCCTCTATGGCTTGTTTTCGGGAACATAACTTACTATGTTTATCTTGTGGTAAAGGGGTTGTCTCACCAAAACAATTAGTGTTAAATGTAACAATAACAATACAGTCCTTGCTTGATATATGAAGATTCCTGACCCCTTATTTTTGCTCGTTGCCAAGGGGATCTGGCCACCACTGTAACACTAACAGCTGTGCCCGCGCAGGCGCTGTGCCACTTCTTCTTTGTAATCTGTTGGGAGTGAGCGCACATTACTACCTGTGTATGCTCACTAGCTCCCAACAGGTCCAGAGCCAGCAGTGAAGTAGGGCGCACCGTGCATGCGTGGCCGCCCTCCAGTCACTTGTATAGGGCAGACGGAAATAGCTGAGCCCTATACAAGGGACTTACACCAGTTTATGGTGCAAATTATATTAAAGGGGTTTTCTAAGTTTTTTTGTCCTTTGTATGTTTCTAAGTAGGCAAATGTAATGTTTTTTCAATGCACTTTATCTGCAGTTGCTGCTTTCTTAGATTTCACTGAGGGTCACATGACCTGTGATGTAAACTTCTCTCCCTGCTCTGATGAGGTTTAGTGCACAAGCAGATAACAGTCTGTACACGAGACATCCCAGTCTTGGCCACGCCCCCTGCACTGCCTGCTGCTGCTCTCTCCCAGGATTCTTTCAGATAAGATTGTAACCCCTTCAGCCAGCACAGACTCAAGGCTGAAGGCTTTACTGAGTAGCTGCAGGCAGTGAGGAGACAAATGCTGGGCACAAGAGCTGACAGACTAGAGAAGATCTTAGTAGAGTATTGCACAAAAACAGGTAAGGGGAAGATCCTGTGTGTATCAGCAGTGTCATTGTACAGCTGGGACTTGTAGTCCTACACATACAACATGCTGCTGAGTATCCCAGCAGTCAAACATGTCACTCAGGGCAGCACTTGTATTCACTCCCTTTGCAGAGCAGGGGGAGGGGCAGAGATTGTTGTTATTGCAGGGTAAACAAAGGCCAGAAGAGAACCAGGGAAATGAGGAAGTATAGATTTTTATTTTGCTTAACTTGGCTATATATTGCTGCCTATCAGATTTACAGTGCTATATATTTTTTTCATAACTCGGACAACCCCTTTAAGTCTGATGAGCTGCTATATGCTCCTAAACCTTACCCCTTTTCTGGACACTTCAGAAAAGTGTCAAGAAACTCAAAAGGTCACCAATTATGGTGCAAATATGCCATGTATCATAATTTGTGACTTTTTTTGCCAAAATAGTGGCGCGGAGTTGCCAACCATCCGTAAAAATAAGCAACTTTTCTCCTCTGTCCCTGAAAAAAAAAAAAGCTGAGGTGCCCGTGATTTTTTTGAGGGTGAAGCTTGATCAGATTATTTTGGTATTAGTTATCATTTTACAGCTTGCAGTAAATTCTGGTAATGAGTTAATATATCGAGTTATAGACATGTATCACTTATCATCTTTATCATTCATTATGGTTTTCAAATGTATCTGTAAAAATATTAGCTATTCGTGATTTTGGGTTAAGTTGTCCAGAAAAAATTACAATTCTGATTGGCAACCCTGTAGTGGTGACAACGATTTAATAAATGTCCCCCATTATTTTAGTTTAGTTTCTACCCTGCTGGATTTCTATCCTTCACGTCTACGTTTTCATTGCACATAGCCTCCTGGTTGTGTACTCTCGAGCCCTTGATCTTACATCAAACATTCCTTATCTAGCAGAATCTCCCATAATTTGGTGTTAAAACAAATGCCCTGGTGAAGCATTTAGGTGGTCCTCAAGAGAAGACTGCCGGCACATTCCTGTAAACCAACGTTTTTACCCGGGGAAGAGATTCCATTCACTGTGCGTTTTATTCCCATGGTTTCCCAGTCTCCAGTTCCCTCCACACACTGGTGAAATATTTGATCTGGTCTTATGATGCCAATCTCATGCTAATAGCTCCAGTCGCGCTTTACATCTAACTGCTTTTGAATTGGATCACAACCTGTACAAAGCAAATATCAGCCTTAGAAGACTCTTCGCCGCTCTTTTCATAGCCGGCTCCGCTTTCTTCCACACTCCCACCTTCTGATCGCAGACTGGCCTGTCTCCAGGACAAAAACCATTAGCATCTGAATAACTCTTTCTGGACTGTCTCAGGAGACAGTAGGAACATTTAAGCCTTTTTTTCTAATTTTAGAACTTCATCACTTCTCGTGATAATAATTTGATGGATCTCAGCTCTAAAATGTGAGAAAACTGTGTAAAAGCACCCCCCTCCCCCCAATATAAAGGGTAAGACTGTGTTTCTTTAATACAGAACAATGTTCCTCTAAACCTCCAAACCTTCTTTCCCTGCATACATATACCTAAAACTTCTGGCTACCATGATTGTTGCCACTAGGTGGCAGATCTGTGTATCTTTCCTGTTCAGCTCATTGGCAGCCATAAACTGCTGTGTACAAATTAGCCCCCTAGTGGTGGCAACTGGAAGCCAAATTTTTTACAGTTATGGAAAAATAGTGGAATGGTGCTTGTGCCAAAGGAACTGAGGCCGTATCAAGTATACTAGGGACATGCCAAATCATGTATGTTTCTGGTTTCTTAGGGAAAAAATGTAAATGTAAGTACGACTCTTGCAATTTGTCATGTTTAGGAATGGAGATCCAAATTTTGTGCAATTTTGAACAGATTTTTTATTTCCATTACCAATATCGCCCAAGTCATGTGAAAGGCTAAGAAAACCCTGCATAGACATAGTTTAAAGGGCATCTGTCAGCAGATTTGCACCTGAAGGCATCTGTGTTGGTCCCATGATCATATGAGTTGAGGCTCTAAGTGTAATGGCAACACCCCCATTGCTCCGAGAGGCTCATTTGCATATATTAAATTATTTCGCAGCAATGTGGGCACATATGAACATGGGAACAACACAGATGTCTTCAGCTGCCAAACGCACCTGATGTACGTAAGCCAGTGTCATAGGTACAAATCTGCTGACAGATGCCCTGGAAGCATCAAGGATGCCTAGAGCAACCACTAAGTGGAGCCCCGGAGTGTGTTTGTGCGTATATATATATTTATATATTTGTGTTTCTGAAAAATGAAGCTAGAACCACAATAAAGAAATGTAAAAAGTTGAACAGCTCATATTTTTACACCAATTTAGATTAAATAAAAAATAATTTTTTTTTTCAAGGGTGGACATTAACTTTAAAGGGGTATTCCGCCTTTTTTGATATTGATGATCTATTCCAACATCAGATTGGTAGGGGTCCGATACCCCCCCCCCACCAATCAGCTGTTTTGAGTGAACGAGAGCTGCGCTGCAGAACACTCCCATGGCCACTACTCAATGGACGGAGACGTCTGCTTCCGGCTCTGTGCTCCGTTTCGTTTCTGGTTTTGATGACCTGTCTGGAGTCTAGGTGATCAGTATAAAACAGCTAAAATGCCCCTTAGGATAGGTCATCAGTATCTGATCGGTGGGGGTCCGATACCTGAGACCCCCACAGATCAGCTGTTTGAGAAGGCACTGACACTGAGGCCTTCTCTCAGCTCACCAAGCACAGCGCCATACATTGTACAGCGGCTGTGCTTGGTATCGTACTCAGCCCCATTCTCTTGAATCCTAGGCCACGTGACCAATGAACCTGACGTCACTGGCCTAGGAAAAGCTGAGAGAAGGCCACGGCGCTCATGGAAGCTGATCAGCAGGGGTCCTGGGTGTCAGACCCCCACCGATCAAATACTTAAGTAGTTAACTCCCGGAAAACCCCTTTAAGCCTTATGCACACAAGTACGCTACATGCATTACATCTCATAGTATGGGGCATGTCCCCGTTCCCTCCACCATTGAACCAAACCAGGTCATATTACCATAGACCCTACTTTAATTTTTATTCAGTTCACCTGACTATTAGAATCTTTCAGCCCTGGAACTGTATGAGGGCAGACACAATCTGTATAAGTGGTGGCGGTCACACGATGCAGCCTTTCTGTCCCCTCTTACAAGTACATAATAGATGCAAATGTCAATGTCTTGCTAAACAACATTAACAGAATGAATAAAAGCAGATTCTGTGTGCTTTATTCTTCTTAATGCTTCACAAATACAATGTATGAAACATTTTACAGCCAAACAGCTTTAATGGTCTCATCAAAGGACACCTGACAACAATACCTTTTATATCCCAGTCCCAAACAGAGGAGCAGATCTAGGGCACTGATTGTGAGGAACCACCGCTCATCAAACAGCGAGGGTTTACAGAAGGGCCATCACTTCCCCTGACATGTCCTTTGTAGCCTCTACTTTCATTCCCCATGCAATTACAATTCTGGATCATCTATCCTTTAGACCAGTGGTCCCCAACCTTTTTTGCACCAAGGCCCGGTTTCTCGCTACACAATTTCCCCAGGGCCCGGGGCGGTGTTGGATGGGGGGGGGGGGGGCGGGCGCTGCGGTTGTTGGGGGGCGGAGCATAGTGCCCCCACACAGTAGTTATAGTGCCATAGTGCCCCCACACATTAGTTATAGTGCCATAGTGCCCCCACACAGTAGTTATAGTGCCATAGTGCCCCCACACAGTAGTTATAGTGCCATAGTGCCCCCACACAGTAGTTATAGTGCCATAGTGCCCCCACACAGTAGTTATAGTGCCATAGTGCCCCCACACAGTAGTCATAGTAGCATAGTGCCCCCCACACAGTAGTCATAGTGCCCACAGTGCCCCCACACAGTAGTTATAGTGCCCACAGTGCCCCCACACAGTAGTTATAGTGCCCACAGTGCCCCCACACAGTAGTTATAGTGCCATAGTGCCCCCACACAGTAGTTATAGTGCCATAGTGCCCCCACACAGTAGTTATAGTGCCATAGTGCCCCCACACAGTAGTCATAGTAGCATAGTGCCCCCCACACAGTAGTCATAGTGCCATAGTGCCCCCACAGTAGTCATAGTGCCATAGTGCCCCCACAGTAGTTATAGTGCCCACAGTGCCCCCACACAGTAGTTATAGTGCCCATAGTGCCCCCACACAGTAGTTATAGTGCCCACAGTGCCCCCCACACAGTAGTTATAGTGCCCATAGTGCCCCCACACAGTAGTTATAGTGCCCACAGTGCCCCCACACAGTAGTTATAGTGCCATAGTGCCCCCACACAGTAGTTATAGTGCCATAGTGCCCCCACACAGTAGTTATAGTGCCATAGTGCCCCCACACAGTAGTTATAGTGCCCACAGTGCCCCCACACAGTAGTTATAGTGCCATAGTGCCCCCACACAGTAGTTATAGTGCCCATAGTGCCCCCACACAGTAGTTATAGTGCCATAGTGCCCCCACACAGTAGTTATAGTGCCCACAGTGCCCCCACACAGTAGTTATAGTGCCAGTGCCCCCACACAGTAGTTATAGTGCCATAGTGCCCCCACACAGTAGTTATAGTGCCATAGTGCCCCCACACAGTAGTTATAGTGCCATAGTGCCCCCACACAGTAGTTATAGTGCCCACAGTGCCCCCACACAGTAGTTATAGTGCCAGTGCCCCCACACAGTAGTTATAGTGCCATAGTGCCCCCACACAGTAGTTATAGTGCCATAGTGCCCCCACACAGTAGTTATAGTGCCATAGTGCCCCCACACAGTAGTTATAGTGCCCACAGTGCCCCCACACAGTAGTTATAGTGCCCACAGTGCCCCCACACAGTAGTTATAGTGCCCCCCACACGGTAGTTATAGTGCCCATAGTGCTCCTCTCCTTCAGTTTTGTACAATAAAAAAACAAACACTTATACTTACCTCCATCAGCCTGGCAGCACTGCGATGCAGGCCTCCTCCGGCCTGTGTCCCGCTCTGCACGGCTCAGGCGGCGCGATGACGTCATCGCACCGCCTGAGCTGGCCTCTGATAGGCTACAGGCACTAGGCCTGCAGCCTATCAGAGGAACGGGCAGGGGAGACGCCTCTCCCTCCCCTGCCCCACTGCAGCACAGGCATCTGTATCGCCGTCCTCAGGACGGCGATACAGATGACTATGGAGATGAGCGCTTCCACAATGGAAGCGCTTATCTCCTTGTCCCCTGCTACCGCCGCGGCCCGGCAGACATCGCTTCAGGGCCCGGTCCTGGGCCGCGGCCCGGTGGTTGGGGACCGCTGCTTTAGACTCTGTGCTGTAACATTCCTTCATTATTCCTGCTGGAAGTTATAAATGATTTGCTGGCTGTTTGCAATGAAGGTTCAGATGGGTGTTACCAGTTGGGGGTGTTTCCCTGCACAGTCTTATACTATCCTATCAGTGCTTTCAGTGTTGGACAGTGCAGGGACACACCCTCAAATGGTAACGCCCAACTGGACCTTCATTACAAACTGCTAGTGATTTATTCATAATTTCTAGCAGGAATAATAAAGGAATGGCACAATGTAGATGCTTCGGATTGTTATTACATGGGGGATTCAAGTAGTTAAAACGTATGTTGATATTTTAAATATCCACATACAAGCGGAGTCACTTTGTCGTGTTCCTAGAAAATGGATACCCTGATATCTGCTGTCACATGTCCAGGCGACGTCCGTTCTGTGGATATCATACTATCGTGTATCTATCAGCTTAGAGTTACGGCCAATTATTTCCTTATATTTGAACCATGTTGCTAAATTACCAGATAAAAAGCCCAATAGATTTTACCCAAATTAGCAGTCAGGGCACAAGTGGGGCGTCACATTACCCCCATCAGATACCAGGTGCCAGCAAAGTACATTAGACACACGGATAATAGCAGCCGCTGTTGTGACCATAAAGTGTCCACTGTCATCTAATGATCTGTATGTGTCAGTCTGCACTGCATTCCTAGCATTATCTTCATAAACCTGGAAGATCTGAATTCGGAATACACATCATCCATACCTTAGTGGTTTATGAAGAAAACACCAGAAATGCAGGTCAGAGTTTTCTTTTCCTGTCCTAGTGTTAGCTCCTTTCCATTTTCTATTCTGCAATTGTAGTTTCCCAGGCTGGAAATGAATATGCAGTTTATATGGCAGTTATGATGTGGTTTTCGATCCAAAGGCAGAAGTGGATCCAGCAGGAAGAAGAAATATCCGTTTTTTTGAACTCACTCCTGTCTTTGGCTCAAAAAACTGCATCCAAAGCTTACCAACGCTGAGTGACGACCACACATAACTGCCTTCCATAAGGCTGTATTACACCCAGGGGTGCACCGCCAATGAGGCCAGGTGAGGCGATTGCCTCAGGTGGCATGACCTAAAGACAAGTTGGCAGGGTCGTGGGAAATGAGCGCCTCCATTGTTGAAGTACTCATCTCTCTATAGTCATTCCTTTAACAGTAGGTCAGGGGGGATGTTGCCATTTCAATTTTCGCCTCAGGCAGCAGAAAGGCAAGGTGCACCCCTATTTACACCAGCCGATTGTCAGGCAGATAATTGCTGACAGGTGTTTGTATGAACGCTCGTTGGCGATGATCTGGCAGTGTAATACTGCCACCGATTACCCTATGAATGACCAAACGCTCGTTCTTCAAGCAGTCGCAATCTTTAGCAGGTTTAAAAATCATTGCGGCAGATTGTGCTGTATAATCCCGCTCTGCTGCCGGCAAACAGTGATTCAGTATGAGGACGAGCAATGGCATTCGCTATCACTCCTCCCTATACTGTGGAGGAGGTCACTGTGTGTAATAGCAGCAGTCTCCTCCACCAACAGCTTCCTTCCGGACAATCACCTGCAAATCTGCAAGTCTGCCTATAGACTCTAAATAACCATCCTCCATACCTTTCTACTCTATTTCTTTTGCCTAGTGTCAGTCTGCACTGTCTTTGGCATTCCATTCAAGAACGTGAAGATGAACAGTAGAGATATGTTTAAAACTTTCCATGACATAAAGCGTGACTGTTATCCGCTTTGTGGAATAGATGTGGAAACTACATGTCGCTCCGGTCATTAGTATTCTCACAGAGAACCCTCTAACAGACATTTAATCAGACAAGCGTCTGAGATTCACCTCTTATGAGCCGCGCGCTGATTAAACGCTTCCCCGCAATGTTTGCATTAGGAAGAATGGGTATGGTAATGCCCCCGGTGTCACGGAAGTTCCCGTTACGCTGCGTGTGCGGCGGGCTGAGTGCTCCGGGGAGGTAACCTCAGAGGTGCAGAAATACAGTGGAGCCGAATGATTCCTGTGTATCCAATCCCTTCCATCAAATGACGCCCTCAAGGGCAGAGAAAAGCAGAGCTGTCAGCCGGCAGGTTCAGTGCGAGTTCACCGACTACTGATCATGAGATGGCGAACTTCAAAGAACGATTGTTCACAGTAGTTTGGATTTAAGCAGGAGACGTAACCTTTTATTTCTCTTCGCCGAGACTTGTCCACGTGTTACAGTTTATCTCTTCAGAATCCTCTTTTATTTTTCTCCCATGTTTCTCCAGAGGACACGTATGAAAAGGTTTCCATCCGAGCTTCACGTGGAAACCATTTAGAAATTACTGAACAGTCCGTCTGTAACATTGTGCCGTGTCTACCGCCATTCATCCATAAAAATGTAAAAATGGAAATGTCAGCGGAAGCTTGTCTTTTTTTGGAATGCAGAGTTGTGAGCACTACGCTACAGATGTAGCAGAGCTGAATCTGTCAACTCCTCTCTAGAAGCTTTACTGTGATTGTCACCATGGATGAACACATGAGGGAGGGCAAGGGTAGGAAACTGGAGGGTAATACCGCAATAATTAACTAACAGAGCCGGAATGAAAGATGAGCAAAGTATTCAAAAAGTCAATTCGGCTGCTTCACCGAATTTTACAAAAAATTCAATTTGCTGCAAATTGAATTTCCCCTGAAATTCAGATTAAATTCCACTTTGTGGAGTTCGAATCGCTCAACGCTAATAAAAATATTACTGCCAAATGGTGCATAATAGTGACAGTACCAAAGTACCAAATCAACATAGAATACAAATAATAACTTTGTAAAGTCCACCATTAAAAGGGTGTTCCAAGACTTTACAACTCAGGATAGGTCATCATTATCTAAATGGTGGGGGTCTCCGACACCCAGGACCCCCACCAATCAGCTTTTTGAGAAGGAGTCAGCACTCCTGCACAGTGGCCTTCCCGCTGCTTACCATAGCGCCATACATTGTATAGTAGTTGTGCTTGGTATTGTGCTCAGCCTCATTCATTTGAATGGGACTGAGCTGCTTCTAGGCCACGTGACCGATGAACATGACGTCAATGGCCTAGGAAAAGCTAAGAGAAGGCTGTGGCGCTACTGTGAGTGCTGCTGCTTTCTCAAACAGCTGATCAGCGGGGTCCTGGGTGTTGGACCCTATCAATCAGATGATCAGATACTGGTGACCTATCCAGAGCACAGGTCATCAGTATTAAAGTCTCTGAAAACCCCTTTAAATATCATATACATTGTATAGTTCATAAAAAGAACCATATTTCCCAGGTATATGCTGTTAAAATGATCAGGAGTACAATCATGACATTTAACTTACATAATATAGCACCTGGTGTATAGAAATGTGCAGGGGAGCTGCCAGAGGGGGAAGGAGATTGACTGAGAGCTCACCCCAAGCAGCACAGGTTAACAGCTGCACCAAGGGAGGCAAATGGAAGCAAAAAGGATGAAAAGGGTATCTGGATTTCAGGACTATTGGTATCGCATCTGATTCTTTAGACAACATAGTATAGCACCATCTGGTGATGCTTGCCAGGGAATGAATAGAGCCTCTGCAGCAGGTAAGTAAGAAGGTTGCTGCCAGAGGGGGGAGGAGACTGACTGAGCCCTGAGCCCACCCCAGGAGCACAGGTTAGCAGCTGTACAAATGGAGGCAAAAAAAAAAAAAAGGATGAAAGGGATATCTGCCTTTCAGGGCTTTTGGTATCACAACTGATTTGTAGGACAATACCTTTATATGGATTCTTTCATTTGATTTGCAGTTCAGTCTATCTTTGCCAGAAACAGATATAGCAAAGAAACTGGATAGAAGCTTCTTTCATTATAACAGATGAATAACACTCAAGGACTTATGTTTGCTGGATATGTTTTTGTGAAGGTAGAAATGTTCTTCAAAATCACTTTCCCAGTAAGGAGCTCTTGAGCAGTATTAGACTGGTGCCTCGAGTCCATGAAAGGAGATGTTTGTCCACCAAAAATCTATGCAGAACATGTACAGTACAGACCAAAAGTTTGGACACACCTTCTCATTCAAAGAGTTTTCTGTATTTTCATGACTATGAAAATTGTAGATTCACACTGAAGGCATCAAAACTATGAATTAACACATGTGGAATTATATACTTAACAAAAAAGTGTGAAACTACTGAAAATATGTCTTATATTCTAGGTTCTTCAAAGTAGCCACCTTTTGCTTTGATTACTGCTTTGCACACTCTGTCATTCTCTTGATGAGCTTCAAGAGGTAGTCACCTTAAATGGTTTTCACTTCACAGGTGTGCCCTGTCAGGTTTAATAAGTGGGATTTCTTGCCTTATAAATGGGGACCATGAGTTGTGTTGGGCAGAAGTCAGGTGGATACACAGATGATAGTCCTACTGAATGGACTGTTAGAATTTGTATTATGGCAAGAAAAAAGCAGCTAAGTAAAGAAAAACGAGTGGCCATCATTACTTTAAGAAATGAAGGTCAGTCAGTCCGAAAAATTGGGAAAACTTTGAAAGTGCCCCCAAGTGCAGTCGCAAAAACCATCAAGCGCTACAAAGAAACTGGCTGACATGAGGACCGCCCCAGGAAAGGAAGACCAAGAGTCACCTCTGCTGCGGAGGATAAGTTCATCCGAGTCACCAGCCTCAGAAATTGCAGGTTAACAGCAGCTCAGATTAGAGACCAGGTCAATGCCACACAGAGTTCTAGCAGCAGACACATCTCTACAACAACTGTTAAGAGGAGACTGTGTGCAGCAGGCCTTCATGGTAAAATAGCTGCTAGGAAACCACTGCTAAGGACAGGCAACAAGCAGAAGAGACTTGTTTGGGCTAAAGAACATAAATGGACATTAGACCAGTGGAAATCTGTGCTTTGGTCTGATGAGTCCAAATTTGAGATCTTTGGTTCCAACCACCGTGTCTTTGTGCAACGCAGAAAAGGTGAACGGATGGACTCTACATGCCTGGTTCCCACCGTGAAGCATGGAGGAGGAGGTGTGATGGTGTGGGGGTGCTTTGCTGGTGACACTGTTGGGGATTTATTCAAAATGGAAGGCATACTGAACCAGCATGGCTACCACAGCATCTTGCAGCGGCATGCTATTCCATCCGGTTTGCGTTTAGTTGGACCATCATTTATTTATCAACAGGACAATGACCCCAAACACACCTCCAGGCTGTGTAAGGGCTATTTGACCAAGAAGGAGAGTGATGGGGTGCTATGCCAGATAACCTGACCTCCACAGTCACCAGACCTGAACCCAATCGAGATGGTTTGGGATGAGCTGGACCGCAGAGCGAAGGCAAAAGGGCCAACAAGTGCTAAGCATCTCTGGGAACTCCTTCAAGACTGTTGGAATACCATTTCGGGTGACTACCTCTTGAAGCTCATCAAGAGAATGCCAAGAGTGTGCAAAGCAGTAATCAAAGCAAAAGGATTCACATCTACATCAAAACCCTCATTGAAGATTTCATCATATTTGCCAGAAAAAAGTTCAACATTTAGTTCTTTTGTATTTCTGGCAAAATAGCGGACAATATGAGAGAACCCCGATGGACCTCATTATAAGTCAGTGGGGGCTGTCAAGGACCACTGGTGATGGATCTGTTATGGAATTCCTAATGCAGATGTGAACTCACCCTACCAAGCTGAGGGGACCTCAGATCGGTAATTGCTGTACATACAAGAATGCCATTATAAGTTATTACTTTAAATTAAAGGACCTTGATTCATCATCTCATAAGATTTCACGTCAAGGTAAATTTGGACAGTTCTCCATGTAATAAAAATGGCTGCCCCACAGAGAGTGTAAATAAAAGCATGCGGGCTTGAGTCTGATCTGTAGACTCTGCTCAATTTCCTTTTTCCATAATTTATGATAAGCTGAGCCCTTTGTCAGTGATTTATTGAAAACACACCTTGCTTATCACCAGAAGGAATCATAATGAAGAAAGGAATCCGTTGTGGTTTGCTTGTTGTTTTTTATCCTGTACGGTAAGACAGCTCATCATCTCCAGCATGGAGGCCATTATTCATATCCTCACCATCTCTTGTTCATTGATTCATAACATTTTAAATACCTTGTTAACGAAACGCCTGATACCCAGGGGGTTACTGTATAATTGGATAGCATAACTACACACAGTGTATGCTTATTAGGTTTCTCTATTTTATTTGTAAAAATGGAATATTAAAGGGGTGTTCTGGTTATTTCAAGTTATCCCCTACTCACTATTCTCCATGGGACTGCTGGAGATAGCCAAGTACAGTGTTGAATGAATGGAGAGGCAGGACACATGTTCTATTAATAGGAGGCCTTGTTCTCTTGATCAATCTAATAGTTATCTCGTATTCTGTGGGCAAATTGAAATAACCAGCATACCCCTTTAAAATCCCTCAACATCTGAGTTGTGGACTGTAGCTTTATAGATTGTGCTGTTGGTAGGACCACCCTATATTTGAGATAAGCAAGAGTATGCATACTGAAGAGTTATGGTGCCCATATGACTTCAATAGCTGTCTGATATCTTTTCTTCCTGAGCCCTCTTATACTATTTGTATCACATTTAATTCATAGGACAACATAGTATAGCACCACCTGGTGTCTAATGTGTATAGTAATGTGCGCTTCCACCTTATAAGCTGGTTGGATATGCATGTTCAGTGACTCTCCCTCAGCCAGGTCTATACATAGTTATTCTCACTGCAGAGCAACCAATAGAAGTAGCTTTCTGCCCTGCTTATCAGGGAATGAACAGAGCCTCTGCAGCAGGGAAGTAAGAAGGGAGCTGCCAGAGGGGTGAGGAGACTGACTGAGTCCTGATCCTACCTGTGTAGGACCACCCTAGTTTTGAGATAAGCAAGTGTATGCATACTTTAGAGTTGTGGTGCCCATACAGCTTTAATAGCTGTCCGATATCTTTTCTTTCTTAGCCCTCCTATATGCATGCACACTTGGCTTGACTGAGCAAGCGTGTGTTCTCCATGGGTAAGCATATTTCCCTTGAGACTGAACAGGATGGGCATCTCAATTAAACATGCTTGATTTTTTGGTGATGGGGAGAATTGGAAGGCCCCCATACCTCAGCAACTTCATTGAACTTTAACATTATGTGAATGGCCACCATTAGATATTGGCAGCTTAGGCTGGTCTTCTCCCCTATAGCATGAGCAGTGTGGAGGACCTGTCTTCTACACACCACCCTATCCTTCTGCAAATTGTTGTCCCTACCAGTGGCCCACCTAGAAGAAAGGTGCTTCATAGCAAAAATCAAAATGGACCTGCCATTATATGATGCATGGTTTCGTCATCCAGGGCAGAAGTGGTTGGTGTTTGTTTCCACCTACACTTCTTTATATGACCCATGGGACAATTCCTCTCCTCCCTCTCTTCAAATCTTCTCCACTCAATGGAAGAGACCAACCAGAACTAGGTCTAGTCTCTGCGAGAGCCCCATACCAACCACATGGGCTACCTCTTTAGTATGTACACTATCAGTCTCTACTCTTCTGAGATAAAGGACTGTAGAGGTGTGAGCCAACACCAGAAGGAAAGGCCCTACTTTAAATGTAATGGTTAGGAAGATATGGATCAAGCAAGCACCCATCTCTCCATCCTGAAAAGAAGTTTAGAATTTGTACGAGTCCCTTGAAACTATAGTGCTTATAATCAGGGGCGGACTGGGAACTTAAAATGGCCCTGGAAAAAATACTAAAAGTGGCCCTGTTTTGTAGTCGGGTCCAAATTGATGTAAGGCAGGACTAGCAATACCATATTGTGGCACATTATACCACCCCAACAGAGCCAAATACCACAGTACACAAAATGCTGCCCTAGCAGCACAAAATACATGCCCAAAGACTGCCACTGGCTAGCTATGAGGAGGGCCCAGGTGGCCCCCAGGGCATCGGCCCACCGGGAAATTTCCCTGTAAGGTCTATGGCCAATCCGCCCCTGCTTATAATTCTTATTTTTGTTCATTTTCTTAACCTACGTGATCTGTTTGTCTGA
Organism: Rhinella marina; assembly: GCA_900303285.1. Classification (NCBI taxonomy): domain Eukaryota; kingdom Metazoa; phylum Chordata; class Amphibia; order Anura; family Bufonidae; genus Rhinella; species Rhinella marina. Next base: position 41,323 of record ONZH01006381.1, on the reverse strand, counting down.
AGAACAGATTAAAATGTATTATGTTCACGTCTTCTAGATCAAAGTTTTAGTCATCGCCATTACATAAGCAGATTGAGGGGAAGCATTCAACAAGCTCTTGACATGATTTATGAAAGTCAGTGAATAATAATAAATGAGGATCCGATGAACCCCACACAAGATATTCAATTCATGATGTGCTTACACCAAATTTTCAGTGTGAAATTCACAAAGCAAGAACAAGAGCTGATATCGAACACCTGCTCTTCACAGTCACAGAGACCATCATGAATACCGCTCTGTGCAAACAATTCAAGTTATTACAAGTGCCTCAAATATTTGCAGCTTCCACAGAGATTCAGCTCTCTGACGAACAGTGGAAGCCTTTGAAAGCATCAATTAAAATAATAACTTACAGATGGTTAAAATATGTCAGATGGGCTTTAGTCTACACTGTGGGAGCAGCCTACCTTCTCCAGCTTTCTCCTGACCCTAGTGTTAAAGTGGATTGTACCTGTGTCCTGCAGATGTGGTAGACGGTAATTATGAAGTTAATACTTAAAGAGAAGCTGTCACGGTGTACATGCAGTGCAATCTTCAGGCAGAAGGTTATAGAGCAGGAGGAGCTGAGAAGATTGATGTATAGTTTTATAGGAAACTGTTCAGTATAACTTGCGTTTCATGCATTTAAACCACTGCTCTTTCTATGCTAAGGAGTCCAGTGGGTGGTCCTACTTATTGACAGCTTTATCTGCCTGAGTGTGCATACACAGACAGCTGTCAGAGTAGGACCTCCCACTGGATTCCTTAGCAGAGAAATAGCAGACATAAATTAATGAAATACAAGTTATATTGTGGCTTTTTCCCCACAAATCTGCTCAGCTCCTCCTGCTCTTTAAAATACCACCTACTGATTAGATGCCATAACGAGTTCCCTTTAAGAGACACAGGTTTTCAGTATAGCCAAAGTCCAGTGGGAGATATTTTCGGCTTTATCCAGTGATTTAGAGGAAATTGAGTTTCACCACATTGCTTTACCAGCAACTACTGTTCTTCTTGCAGCCCCAGAGAGGTTCAAATTTAAGAAGGTGCAAGACCTTCCTCTCATACCACCTGTGGCTACTTTAGCTCATTTGGACCATGAATGAATTTCTCACTGGCTTCCCATAATGAATAATAATTAAAACCAGCAATGATTTTCTTTTTTGTATTAACTTTTTTAATGTATTTTTCTTGAGAGCATTTAGGTTGGGAATTCAATTTGACTCATTCATTTCTTGCTGTGCTATCCTTCTACTTGAGGTTTTGAGTAGCATGGACAATCCACGTTTTTTTTTAATTTTTTTTTTTATTTTAAAGATGATTTGCGACTACATCTTAAAGGGATTTGTTTCTGGTCTGTTGTTACCAGCATTAAGAGATATGCCTCACAGCAGCCACATGGCACAATGGTCAGGAGAGGACCTCATTGACATTGGGCCAGGAGGCAATGTCTGTTATTAGGTTTAGTGGCTATTTCAAAAACTGCAAGAGTGTAGGATTTTTTTAAAAGGGGTTATTCAAGTTATATTTAGGATAGGTCATCTATATCAGATCAGTGGGGATCCGACACCCGGCACCCCCGCTGATCAGCTGTTTGAAGAGGAGGCTTGTTCCTATACAGGAACGAGCCTTCCCATTGAAATGAATGGGAAGGTTAGGGGTAATTACACCTGATCACTGCTTCTGATGTTACATCGAGCAAGTAAACAACGAAGAGGAGGCAGCGCTGGTGTGGCTCGTGCCTCCTCTTCAAACTGCTGATCAGCAGGGGTGCCGAGTGTCGAACCCCGCCGATCTGATAATGATGACCTATCCATCAATAAATATCTTGGATAATCCCTTTAACTATAGTGACATAAAATTAGAAATATCAAAAAGTCTCTAAAATATATTTTTAATCTAAAAACTTGATTTAAATATCATCGGTATAGAAACAAGACCTGTTTTAGCCAGTCTAGTCCAAAAGCCAACCTTAAGTCTTTATGTGCCATAGTTTAGTTGTTTTATCTTAAATCTAAAAAGTATTATTTAACATGGAGAGGGGGAGGGATAAAAGATAAGTTCAGCTCTCACCGTTAATGATAAGAAGTTGATGATGTTTGGCTGGAATCTTCTTGAAATGGCAGAGTGTTTTATCATCTTTACTGTTGGTATCTCATTATTTCAGTCCCATGGAATCCAGCCTGTATCCTACATGCTTTACAGCTCATTCACATATGTGATGCTCATATCTACATCCATCTTGATTTCCCCCATGTGGACAATTTTCTCCTTCTTTTCAACTGGGATAAAAAGAAAACTTAAAAATTTCTTGTACATTGCGACATGCAGGCTAAATATTTTTTTGTAGAATTTGTTAATGATGTTTTGTGTGTGTACATTTCAAAGCTGTATATTTCAGCCTACACAATCTTTAGATATTTAATTTGTAATTCAGATGAAGGGACCTTACCACACTTGACACATGTCAACATTTTAAATGCTGCTTGGTGTTTTAATTACTCAATGTATAAGAGCATTTAGAAAATTCCCTGGTGCTTAATTAACATATGTCTTTGAAATTGTTTTTGTCAAAATTGGGTTAAGTTAATGCTTGGAGTATTCCCCGTGGGTTCAAAATATAGTCCTGTAGACACTCTCTAATAAGCGGCACATTTTCTATGCTTTGTTGTAAGTCTTCTCTCGTATCCGAAAGGTTGGGTTCCCTTGTGTTCTATCTTGGTTCACCAGAAGTATTTCATACCTACTAAGTTTTTTTTTAGGTTTTAAACTACATATGGGCATTTAGTAGAACGGTGACCCCTTCGTAGGGTCATTAATTTGACCTTACACAAACCCAGCAAAGCACTAAATTCAACATCTGCCCTAGGAGTGGGGCTTCTGCCTGGGAAATCAGAACTTATTGTAGTTCAATTCCTTGTAGGGAAAGGTAAAGGACCGCGATCACCAATGCCGTATTACCCACTATTCTGCCACTAAAGACCTCTTTTAGGTTTCTTCATCCACTTATGTTATATCTTTGTTTCACAAATCTCAGCCTCATACATATTGATGTCTGTGGCTATTCCCTTCTGCTGTTGTGGAGCCTGATGATATATGGAAATATCATCTAGCATTATCAGTAGTAATAAGTCAGAGCAACTGGACTTGTAGTGTTTTATCTTGAAGCTGTTTAACTAGTAATCTGACTGACTTTCCCTATAGGAATAGATTGTATGAAAACTCTCTCACATTAAATACTGGGGACTCTTGCTTCAGTCTTGGAGGTAAAGTGTTGATTGCATTTGCATGACTGAAGCCATTAGGTGTGGTTAAACTGCCTTGGGAGGGGTGTTAGAGCCGCACTGTAAGTGGAAGACAAGTGATGTTGTACCCCTCCACCTCTATTCAAGCTTGGTTTCTCCAGAATAGCATAAAGATCTTCTTTCACACCACTTTTTTTTTAAATGTAGGTACACTGCTGGGTCCTGACGTTGGCTCTTCTATGCTGGGCCATACTCTGTTGTAGCTGCTATATTTGAAAGCCAGTTGGAGGACTAGCAAAATGTCTTTAAGACAAAAATACAAGTCCTGTTGCTCTGACTTATTGCTACTGATATACCATGACCTGGATAAATGAGAACCTTCACAGACATATCCTCTAGCATTGTGTATATGGTTACTCTAGTTCAGTGATGGCTAACCTCCGGCACTCCAGTTGTGGTGAAACTACCACTCCCAGCATACTTCATTCATTTCTATGGAGTTCTAAGAACAGCCAAGCAAGTGTACATCTTGGGAGTTGTAGTTTTACCATAGCTGGAGTGCCAGAGGTTAGCCATCACAGCTCTAGTTTCTCCACTCACTAAAACAGTAGTTTAAGCATCTAATTGACATATGCGTACATAAAATCTATGTATGGATACACATTATTCAGATATGTTTTTATACGTAAGTTTTTCATCCATTTCCCCAGGCCTGCCTGTAGGCATGTCTCTACTGTTCCTACAGGCACATCTGGTCCTGAGCTTCACAAGCTGTCATCCAAGGTGACTGTCACTTCTTGCATCTCCTAGCCATTACCCAAATAAGAAAAAATTGCAGAGTGGGTAACTAAAGGTAGTGCAGAAGGGGGCAGTGGTGTAGGGTGAGGATGTAGATGCAATGAAATCTTGGGCACGCTCTTGGTATTCATGGAAGTTACCCACAGAGTCTCCATGTACTGATGATGCAGATCAGGCAGGATGAATATCAGTTAACAGTGAAATTGCCCTTTAGCAATAACATGTGGCTTCACATCATGTGGCATCAACCCAGTCTGGTACACAGTGCAGAGTTACAGAGCTTGGATTTGTGCATGATCTCCCCTTCCTTCCTAGCGCCGTTCTGTCCGTCAGGATAGACCGTATCCTTGGTTTTTCAGCTTCCCCAGATGTTCCTGTGTGCATTAACACATGCTACATTTCAGCCATAAGACCCAGTGTAAAAGATACAAGGGATATTTTGTCCCAGTGCTTTTTTTTATTTGCTGTACACAAATTTAACGATGTGCACTCAAAAGATTTTGGTGTATTAGAGCGTCAGAGTTATCCATTTGAAACAGTGATCAACAAGCCACTCCAAAGATCCCAAAAGGCCCAACATTCAATTATGTGAAACTCTATACTTTTTCTCTACCTGAACACTTAATCTTACACCACTCAGTCACATCACCATCCATCTTATTTAGTGCTACTGAATAGAAGGATTGCATGGTCCCTTAATGAGACTACCACTTGGTGTCTTCTGCCTTCCACTGGATAGCTTCTTTGGTGTTTTTGGCCTGCAGAGACACTGTATATTATAATACATGTATGGAAAGGGTATAGAGATGATTATTGTTGTTATTATAGATCATGATAAAAGACTGTACAGCTACTAGAAAATATCCTTAAAAATACTAAGATTCAATTTACCATTCTTTTTCAGATACGAGGTGGAAAACTTATGATCACCTATACAAGAAAAACTGACGCAGGGAAATATGTTTGTGTCGGTACAAATATGGTGGGTGAACGGGAAAGTGAAGTGGCAGAACTAACAGTATTAGGTAAGTTTACTCCAGTTCCAGTTTATTTTTAATTTTTTTCATTTAATGTGTATGTTTAGATTTAAATGAGTTCTTAGACATTGGGGGCATATTGCTAGGACCCACAATTGTACTAAGAATGAAGCTGGCAGAGTACCGGGGGGCACACTGCGCATGCGCAACCTCCCTCCGTTCATTCCAGTGGTAGCGAGGAAAATAACCAAGCTCTGGCTCAGCTATTTTCGTCAGCCCCATAGAAATGAATAGAGCGGTGGTCGCACTTGCACTATGCGCCTCCCATTCATTTCAAAGGGACTTCTGAAAATAGCCCAGTGTTCCGCTTGGAGGGCGGCAGTATATGCGCGATGTGCCCTCTGGGACTTTTCAAGCTCTGTTCTAAGTATCGGTACAAGTCCCAGAGGTGGGACCTGCACCTGTCAGACATTGGGGGAATATCCTAGCGATATGTCCCCAATGTGTGAGATAGTAAAACCCCTTTAATGAGGTGGTCACCACCAGAGCAGAGAGCTGAGTTCCCACTCGTGTGGACTCAATATGAATGAAATGGTTAGCTGTTTGTTTGACTGCTCATCATGTAAAGGTATATACATGGTAGTGCTGCCCTCAGCTTTCAAAACCATTTAATGGTCGATAGCTCAGAATTCCAAGAGTTTAACCAATGGCTATCATCTATCATTGTAAAAGAGGTTGTCTTCATGAAACCAGTAAGAGTGGAGTTATATTTAAATTTAAAAAATGGAAGATCCAGCCAATACACATCATAGGAATGTCCCCGAAAAAGATCTGCCGACTAATGTAATGTGTATCGCGGTGTGCCAACTCTCCCTGATGGTAGATGTCGGGGAAAGAAAGATCAACATGTTGGATTTCAGCATGATCAATTTGTTCCCACTGTAGATAACTCCGACCCCACTGTACACGTATTCATTCTCGGCCCAGCTAAGTGTGTATGTGGGTGGAGGAGTAAGGAAAAACAGCTGTTGGCTGAAGTTGAGTGAATTTTCAAAGTTGGCCACACAGAAGATCTATGTCAGCCAACCTCATTTCAACAGGTTTAGTTGAACATCAAGGGGCATATTTATTAAGACCGGTGTTTTAGACACCAGTCTTAATAAGGCCCTCTGCTGGTGCCTACCTCGGCATAACTTTGTCGTATCCACCGCTGCTTCTAAATGTAAGGCAAAGAAAATGGTAAATGAGACGGGCCTACTGGCCCGTCCCCTTCCCCACCCACGCCATGCCCACTTTTTTTTAGACCTGGCGTAAGCGGGGAAAAGTTAGATTGCAGAGCAATGGAACTTTGTGCCGCAATCTGCACCAGAAATACACCAAATATGGGCGTATTTCTGTTTAATAAATTACCTCCCAAATGTGTATAGGTACTCTTTATTGTCCCTATTGGCTGATTTCAGGGAAGATTGGGCATGTTGGACTTCAATACATTCACTCAATCTTTTTGCTTTCTACTGGAGGCTTTCTCCCATCTACCCATTCACCACATATGTTAGGTCGAGCATACTTGTATGTATGGGAGGATTGGGAGAGATAGCTGTCACCTGCAGTTATCTGCATATACATATTTCATCCATATGGCTACTTTAATTCTTTTACTATGCCAGTATCCTGTAAAATTCTATGCTGTATCCATAATATAAAAAAGCAAAGAAAAAAAAGATAAAAATTACCTTTAACCATTTTTCTACTGTATCAAACTTCTCATCTTAAAGTAAAAAATTAGAAATGTATTTGCTAAATTACTTACTGAACTATTTAGCTTCAAACTTGGAACATTTTAAAGAATTCCGATTTGCCAAAAATTCCAATTCCATCATCTAGGTCAAAAAAGAAAAAAATGAAACTCTTATTCAACAGACGTTGAAGATATTGTAGATGACTTCAAACCATCAACAGCAGATAAACAATGTTAGCTTTTTCACAAAGCATCTAGCTTTAATCTAATTAGTTTATTCTGCGTTATAGCGGGAAAGAAAAAAGTCCCATAGGACAAAATGCTCTTGTTGAAACAGGTGCTGTTTGTTATTTTTGGCTGTAATAAGTGAGAGAGAACATTTTAGTGATTGCCTGTCATTATAATTATATCTTCTGGAGAAGTGTATTAAAGAGTACTACTAATCCTGGAAAGAAAGTAATCATCATTTTTCGCATTCCCTTCATGGTGATAGTAAAAGTATCTAAGGTGGCTGCAATTATATATTTAAAAATAACAGTATTTAAGCTCATGGAGTTATTACGTTCTGATTTGTCGCAGCTTCCGAAAGTTTCACGTTGCATGTTCTGATGAAAGTGTAAAACGTGTCCTTAGGAGTAATTATTAGTATCTTCAGGCCAGGATTAGGCAGGAGGAACATAAGCAATTGCTTAATTTTTTGGCAAGTGATGGCTTTATCTTTTTCACGGTTATATTCACAAATCTGTAGGCTTCCTGATTCATGACAAAACCTTTTTTTTTTTCCATGAAAAATACACGTGATAGCAAAAAGCGCTTGAACAACTGTGGAACAGGTGGTGTTCTTGTAATTGAAACTAGACACGGCCTTCATGAATAAGTAAACCTTCACATTTTTTTGTCAGTAATGCTTAAGTCTTGGTTTCACACCTTGACTTTCATCAAGACCATAAAACACTATTTTTGAGAAGTTTCTAAAATTGTAGAGGTGAATTTTTGGTTATCCCAGGAACACCAAATTAGGCATCTCCTACAGTATTGGTCTTGAGACCATCTTGAGAAGATGCTGCCCAGTAGGCAAACTAATGTAACAATATATATTTGGCTTGAATTCATGAGTTTTTTTTGTATGGGATGTTCATATAGGTGAGGAGACCAAAGAGCAACATTAAAATGGGCCTGATGTTGGTAAAGTAATCACAGCCTACTGTCTTGTGATAGGTGATTGCTCAAAAGCTCTTCCAGACTCCTCTGGAAGAGAAAGATGACGTGGCCTTCAACCAACTTCTTCAATTACTTGTTTGCTGTTGGGCAGAAGCCTGTGCTAAAGCTGGCTATAAGCTGGTGAACCGAATGCTATTGCTCCTAAATTCCCCACCCATAAACGTGCATGCTCAACTTAACTAATCATGCATATGTTCTCAGTATGAAGATTGAAGTAAGTCTCTGCCACAGACTTTATGTCCCCGGAGAACAAGTAGATTGGGCTTTTTGGAATCCAACATACCCAACCTTTCTGAGAAAAACACCACCAAACACATTACATGGTTGGTCCAGACAATATTCACCTAATGTATATAGTCACTTTAATTGGATGAACCTGAATGGTAACATTCTATGGCCCTTGTAACCTTAGGTATGATGTACATCATATTTAAATCAGCATTAGTTTCAAGCATTCTCAGACATTTGCCACATGACATTTGTCACTGAGATGCATTGGGTTATAATATCATTTGTGAGTGATGAAGTCTTGGTCCGTTGAATTAATTCTGACAAACTGTATGAAAGATGTCAATTTACTTATATAACTTTGTTCGTTTTTACAGAAAGACCATCCTTCGTAAGGAGGCCAAGTAACATGGCAGTCACGGTAGATGACAGTGTTGAATTTAAATGTGAAGCTCGAGGTGATCCCGTTCCTACTGTTCGTTGGAGGAAAGATGATGGTGATCTTCCAAAAACAAGGTTCTTTTGGTTTTATTTTATTCCAGTGTTGGGCACATAACAAAAGAATGTCTAATCAGTGGATGTGTTTTCCAAAAATATATATATTTAACATCTAATTTATAAAAGTAAAAAGCCACATATTAGTGTATTGCTTACTTTTTGAAAAGTATTTTATATAAGGTAACCATAGACAATCTGAAAGGTAAAACATTGTGACCCAGGACCATTGTTGAACTGGGGTTCCTTCTGCCTACCAGAGGAAATTATTCTTGGGGTCTAGCCACTATGTCTTCAATAAAGTCTAGTAGGCTTTAAATCAACAAATTAGACCCTGGTGGCAAGTAACTGGCTCCCAAGGCAGTCAAGTGTGTTTTTTTTTCCCTTTGGACATTTGGGACCCACTATGGTAATAGTAGCCTGTAGCCCACCTGAGGATCCTCTGGTACTATGGTGGTCCTGTCCAAACCTGCTCAGGACAATCATTCTAAATCAGTGGACCCCGAGCTAGGGCTCAGCAGCCACATGTGGCTCTCAATCATGCTGTAGCTGGTATCTGTAGATACTGCAGTCTTGTGCAGTAAAGGGGGCCATACACCTTGGATAACTGTCAGCTGACAGCGATTCCTCGTGACCCCCACACACACTTCACGCTTGTTTTCTCAATGAGAATAGTAGAAAAAGCTAATCTAGACACCAATGGCATTGGTATATCTCACTTGAGATCAAGCATGAAATCCAACATGCCTCACCCTTTATTGCTGCCATTAGATGGGTGCCCGTTACTACCAAAATTGACGGGTTTGACTGATGTTTGCCTAATGTGTGTGGCCACCTTAAAGGTTCCAGAAATGTTGTACTGTTGTACTGCTTAATTGAAATTATTTTTCTACTATCTGAAAGTTTCTCCAATGTGGAAAATATATACTAAAACATGGATGTGATTTAAAAAGAATCATCTAATTCCGGCCAAATCCTTGTCCCTGGACACTTGCACATAACATTTCTGATTTACAATGTTTTGATGCTTCGAAGGTATGAAATCAGGGATGACCACACACTCAGGATTCGCAAAGTAATAGCTGGGGATATGGGAACGTACACGTGCATCGCAGAAAACATGGTTGGCAAAACAGAAGCATCAGCTATCCTCACTGTCCAAGGTAAGGGATGGCTCTACCGTCACCAGTCTGGTCTACGCTTTCAAGATAGCAGATACAATTAAGTCATTAGTAATTTCCTTTTCCTTATAATTCATATTTCCATTGTCAGAGTAATGTAAAATTGATGGATATGTTTTTTCCTGTGACTTTTGAATTTAGGTCACATTTACATCCCATTTAGAAGCTATATATGTCACTCTCCGTTGGATGCCTGCACAAAGCCAATAATTCTTCTTGCAGGGCTCTTGATTTGCATAGAGACTCATTTATGTTGATTACTGCAGCATATAGAACCAGCATTATATAGATATTCAGGGTACAGACAAACTTAACATTTTTACTTTATCATCGGTCCAGGGGTGTAGCTATAGGGGGTGCAGAGGTAGCAGTTGCTACCAGGCCCAGGAGGCTGATGGGCCCAAAGACTCTTGTACCACATAAGAAGACACTGGTATTATAGAAAGTACATGCTGGTCAAGTTACAACTCTGGCTGGAGGGAAGGGGTTAGGTCAAGAATTTGACATGGAGGGGAGGTGCTATTTCAAGGAAGGCTATGCGCTTCCCTGCCCCTGGCCACAAAGTACTGAGGGAAGGGGCCCAAGCTGAATTCTTGCACCAGGGCTCATGAGCCTTTAGTTACGCCCCTGTACTGGTCCATCTAAAGATACAGATGTATGGACCATCAGATGAAAATGTCTGATATTGCCTGAGACAATGGAAAATTGCAGATAAAATAGAGGCTACAGCTGCCAGTGTAACTGAGTGTTTTGCTGATAGCTATGCCTCGTGACCCCCCAATTCACATGCAAGATCTGCTCGGCTGAGCGTGCATGTATGTTAAATAGGGATGAAGCTGCTACCAGATCGGGCTTTGAGGTGGCTTATCTCTCTTGAGAACAACATGTAAAGAGGTATCTCCCAAGAAACATTTAGCTGGCGCCATCTTGTGGAAGTGGCTTATTATTGGGGCAGAATCTGACTTTTTAACAAGCTTTAGGACATGATACAGGAAAATAGCCAAGCCAAATATCCATCCATATGTTACTTGGAAATTTTCTTTTGTCATGTTCCAAGTCTTGACTCAGCAAGAGCCACTTTCACAAGGTGGGACAAGCAAGATGGTTATCTTTCCTTGGGACATACTTCTTTGCATATTGTTTTCCCATGAAGCATTGCCAAAAAAGTCTCCATACTATAGAACACTTCCAGTAGGTCTCTACACAAGGCTGGCCTCTTTAAAGAGAGCACGTACCCTACCTGGGCTCCCTTAAGAACTATAGGATCAGCCATGATAAAATCTAACAGCCCGATCGTAGTCATTGATGTGAAGCTCCCTTTTTAAGAGGTCCTGCCTCAGGTTGTACAGTGTTACTTATTAGGGTAAATTCACAAACATCAGATTTGTGGCAGAAATGTTTGCGACTGTTGCATTCATGGGAATGGAGCTTGCAAAAGTCCTTGTGCTTGCTACCAAACATAAAGCCCATTCAGAAGTTTGCAACATATTTTCGTACTTACCCACATTTTACTTTTCACGGCATGTAAGCCACAAGCTTAGAACCCCAAACCTGCCCGGAAATACTCACATATGGGCAGGGTTTGCATAAGCCCCACTCATTTTTGGTCCGATACAGCCCAAATTTGCAGGGACTGTCTGTAACAAATTAAGGACAGTCACTGCGAATCTGGGATTGTTGGTAACTATGCATTTTCAAAATTTCTGAGAATTCAGAGGGACGAGTGCAGGATGGAAGTTTACAAAACTGCTGTCTGTGGACCATGTGCGCTATTGCCCCATTCATTAACTGGTTTTTATATAGTATATTTGATGCCACCAGTATAAACTGGGATTATAACTAACAAACCCATGAGGTAAACTGTGGGCCATTGACAAGCTGATCATGTTGCAGTTAGTATTGGGGTTCAACTGATACGTTGTAGGGTTCCCTGTGTAGGAGAACCGCCCTTCACCATACACTACACAATACATAGGCACAGTAATCCCTTTGTGGGAAGAAGCCATCTGCGTGTTTACAGACTAGATTATTTGCTCTGAACTTCCGACTGTAATCTGAAGGTTTTCTTCAAAGGAGGTTAAGAGCGATGTATCTTTGAGGGTTAGTGTTTAGCGGGATTTAAACTTTCATCGCTTTAACCATGTTTACCTTTTGTATTGATTCTCTATGATAAAAGGGCCATGAAAAGAAGTACATTCCTGGCCTGGATATACACGGCCTTCACATATCACCGCTACCACTCATCTCTCCTTTCATTCTATAGAAGCAAACATGTCACGTACAGGGGAGTAATTGTACAGCAAAGAAAAAGCAAACTCTAACAAGCGCAGCCCACCTAAATCTAGCTGTTCGTATAATGATCAAACAATGTATATTTTAGTAGTTATTCAGGGATATTTAAAGGGATTTTCAATCTTCAGGGGTCTTGGGCCTGCGGAAGGTAGTATACTTACCTGCTCCATGCAGCTGGGTTCCAGCTCCTTTCCCCATGTGTCAGTATTATATTTGATGATTGCTGCAGCCAATCACTGGCTACAGTGGTGACACATCCCCTGTGCATCACATGACCCATTAACTGGATGCAGAATGGACATGGCACCACTGTGGTAAGTGATTGGCTACAGCGGCTGTCAAACCAAATGCTGGCATGTTGGGAGTGGAGTGAAGAGGGAGTGAAGGAGCTGGGACTCAGCAGTGGGGAGCAGGGGGAGCAGGTAAGTATGCTTCCCTCCATGGGTCTGACCATGTGGGGGGGAAGGGCGGGTCTACCCAAAAGGCCCCTGAAGATGGAAACCCCCTTTAAAGAAAATTGTCTTTTGACATTGATTTTAATAACTTTACAAGTACCACAGGTTGAATCGGGAGCCTGCTTACCCATGGACTTTTCGCTGTTTGGTCTAACCTCTGCCTTCCGATATCAGCCAGGTTTTCATAGAAAAAAAAACACCTGTGTCTATATGAATTCATAGTCCGGATACGCTTCTGTGTTTAGTGAGTTGCTTGTCACTTGGGGAGTGCACATATTTTTGTAAAACAAAATATACAAAGCATTTTGGGGGTTATCATCTCCCTACACCTGATTTCTGACATAAAATTGGCAGCAAACCTCATGTTTGCCACCATCACCACTTTTCCGTTAAGGGTCATAGTGAGTGCGGGGAGTGTGTGGCCAGTGGCCCAGAAATCTAGGGTATCTCAGAGATCCCTTTGATTTATGTTTAGGCGCACACACTGTTAGAGGATGCACCTAATATAATAACAAGGTGTACACCTCATCATAAATTAGGGTGGAACCTCTGGTATCACAGGGGATATCAAGACTGGCACAGAAAGCCCCTGTCTTGATAAATCTCTCCCTTAGTGTATAGTATTAGTGAAGGAGATGTCCCCAGTATATATGTATATATATATATATATATATTTATTCTCAAGTTACGTTTACCCACGTTTGAAACATGATATAGGCAATCTGATTGGCCAGTGACATCAAAGTGTTCATATGTACTCTGTATGTTCCCCAGTTTCCATATCCAAAAGCAAGTTACTAAAGGGACTTTATGAGACAAAGTTGTCAATTTGAAAGATAAAAAAAGCCCTGAAATGTGCTGTTTGCACAAGTCGTCAGACCTCACACATTGAAGAAGACTTGTGTCAACTGATATTATGTTTATTACATTTCTTGCGGAATACCTTTCCTGAAACAGCGGTAAAGCTGTGCTTGTATATTATCTCTAGTTATTGGAATTGTTCCTTCTATTAGGCCTTATGCACACAGCCTGACTACAGCTCTATGTCAGTGGTGTATATATCGAGCTCCAAAATGAGGTTGGATACCCCATGAGAATACATAACCCCCCCCTAAATTTACAGGAGCTATAATATGGCCATGTGAATGCTATTTCCAGTTACATATAGGTCTGGTAATGTGAATTTCCTGCAGTTAGTGTGCAGATCCACAAAAAGCTGAAAAAGCTGGAGTAAATTGTATAATTGAATGAGTACTGTACCAAAGTCACTGAGGCTCCCGATTTCATAACCTTAAGGTGGCCTCACACCTTGAATGGTCACTAGCCGGACGCTAATACCTGCAGATAAGAAAGTAAGCTGTTGCCATACACCTCTAGCAGAGGATTGTGGTATCTTCCTTGATATCAAAAGGATCGGGCATGTAAAGTTCAACATACCTCATCCTTCTTTACCCTGACATCTTTCATCGGGGCAGAGTCGTACACCCCCATAAACATCAGTTGGCTGTCCCTGCGGGTTTGGCTGATGTGTATTGGCTCCTTTAGACCAATTCAGATGTGCTGCATTGACAGCTGTCGATTGTTGGAGAATGGGAAGAGTCGAGAAGGGAGGGAGGACAAACTCTGTGCCAATGCTGTCCTTGGATAGGCAACCATTTTCACCAATAAGGCACCAAACTGCCTGAATTCAGGGCAACGCCGGCTTTATTTTTTCACAATTTGTTGTCATCCCGTCTTGCATGTTTGATCAGATGCCTTGAAGAAAAGCTGATACATATGTTTGAACATTATAAGGATGTGTTCTCCCGGAATATCCTGCACTTGCCTCTGTATGTTCCAGTGAACAGCTGGGAAACAGATACAAACGCTAATATGTTAAGCATGATGTGATGGGAGTTTTCGTGTCCCGGGGACGTCGGTTTTAATTTTTGTCCTTGGCACATTTTTCTGTAGTGCTGTAGATATTTTACAGTTTTTCATTAGATGTATGACACAATAGTCTCTGTTGTACGTTATCCTCTAGCTGGGTAGATGACCTTTGTGCGGCAATGTCTTAAAGATCCATTATCCTAAACATACTCATATTGCAGATGTGAGTCAGTGTACATTCTAGGCAACAAGAATGAATGTTTTTATACCATGCCCCCGAAACAGATCTGGTGGCTGCAAAATCAAAGGCAAATCAGTTTTTCCAATATGTGTTATAAGACTCCTTTTCTCCTTGTTAAATGTCTAAGAGGGTTCACAGAGGAGTTTAGAAAAGTTAAAGAAAAAGATTGAAATTAAAGGGGTTTTCAGATTTTTTTTCCCTCAGGTTAGGTCATCAGTATATCAGTATATGATCTGTGAGAGTCCAGTGAGCATTGTGGCCTCCTCATAACTTACCAAGCAAAGCACCGTACATTGGATATTTGATTGACTTGAATGGGACTCAATCCCTCCTAGACCATGTGACCAATGAACATTACGTCACTGGTCTACGGTAAGTGGCGAGAAAGCCGCAGCACTCATTGGACAGCGGCCTCCTCAAACAGCTGATCGGTGGGGAACCTGGATCTCGGACCTCTACTGGTCAGATACTGATGACCTATCCTAAGGATAGATCATCAGTATAAAAGAGTCAGAAAACCCCTTTAACTAGGATACAAACAGAACACTTACCTGGTGACCTCTTTTTCATCTTTTTAGTTGCAAATATGATACACACTGCAGGTTAGTAGCCCAAGACACTTGCTGCTTGTCCAGCCCTGTTCTTGGACTGGCCAGAATTGTACACTCGAGCAGTGCTGGCCAGTCCAAGGGCAGTGGGAAGTGTGTTAAGCTAACAAATGCACAATATGCATTGGCTGGTCTGGGAAGTGGTGCGGCCATCTTGGATGGCAGAAGAGGAGTCTGGGAATTAATGGATCTGCAGGCAAAAAATATGAAAAGGAGGGCTGCATGTAATTGTTCTGTTTTGCTGCTCAGTTAATGTATTTTTTTTTCTTGAGCTTTAAAGAGGTTATCCAAGATCTACAATTCCCCCCCAGTATGCTCAGGCCCCTCACAGAGGTTGTACTTACCTCGCTTTCCGGCACCTGCATCGCTTCTCATACTGACACAGTCACTGCTGAATCTCCCCGGCACGCGGATGAAAACATCCGGCATCGGGTGTGGAGGGGAAGGTTTCAGCCAATAGCAGGCCACGACTGGAACAAGCCGACTGGAGCGAGGTAAGTACAACCTCTGTGAGTAGCCATGGCATATGGGGCACATTATAGATCTTGGATAACCCCTTTAAGAATGGGAGAGGGGCTGCAGTAATACTGGAAAGCCGATGGAGCTGTGTGGTTAGCTAATGCAGAACAGCTGATTGGTGCAGTGTGTTGGACTTTCACCAGTCAGATAGTGATGGCCTATTAAGAGGATAGGCTATCACTTTTAAAGAGTTGGACAACCCCTTTAAACTCCTTTTAAGCCATCTGATGAGTAAATTGGGTGATTTTCTAATAGAAGTTTGATTGTATATTCTGTGGATTCTCTAGTATAAAAGAGAGCTGCTCTAGTGATGGGTGTAGTATTAGTGGAAATTATAGTGCTATATGTACGGTATATATTCAGTGCCCCCTTCCTTGTATAATTTCCGTAAAGAAATATATATATATATATATATATATATATATATATATATATATAAACACTTCGGTAGAATTGGTATGTTATGTCAATATATTGCTCATGTGTCTTCCATTTGTAGTTAATCTTGATCTAATTAGGATCATAATGAGTATCTATTCCTTATAAAGGTTTCATCTACCTAAATTCATTGTAGGGGAAATCCTGAGAATTTTCGAAGCAGCTTTGTAAATGAAGTAATGCAATATAATGTATTATAAAAGCAGAACGTGTACTTAATTTTTTACATGGATGTAATTGTGGACATTTGATTAAAATTTCATTTGGGCTCACATTAAAACCAGCATTTTATATTTACCCCCATACGTCTGGAACCCTAATCCATTCTAGTGAGACCTACTGTATAACGCGGGTCCATGTCGTGAAGATGATAAGTAAAAAATATAATTGTGAAGTAAAGTTGAGCCAACATTTTATCATCGTTATAATTTTGACATTTAATTAATTTCTTTTGTCATTTTATTTCCTCGTTTTTGCTTTCCTGCTCATTTTGTTGTTATTTTTTTTTTTTTACGTTTTCATTTAATTTCACACATTTTCTTTTTATTTCTTTTTATTTTTTAGTTGTTTCTGGTAAGTTGGAATTTTATTATTCATCATTTAAAATCCATTTATATCATGGCTGGAATTCCACCCCATCATCTTCTTCATCACTCCACCAACCACTCAACCTCTAGCTTTCATTTGTCAAGGGCAAACCAGAAATAACGGTAGGAATTACATCTGCCTGAAAGCACTGGTAATGGTGACAAAGGTATAAGGTAATATGCACCTCTCTAACCTTAGGCTAATTTCACACGAGCGAGGTTTCCGTCCGGATGCAATCCGTATTGTGAATGGACTGAATCCTGACCCATTCATTTCCATGAGTCTGTGCACAAGAGCGTTGTCTATCACTGATCATCTCTGCGTTCAGAGAAAAATCTCAGCATCTTCTATATTGTTCGTTTTTACGCAGCCCTGGCCTCATAGAAATAAATGGGGCTGATTGAGAAATGGAAGGCATTTAGATGCATTGCTAGTAGGTGTTAGGATGTTATTCTTCAGTTTTTCTTCAGAAAAAAGGATGTAATCCGTACGGAAAAACTGAAACACTGAACGCAGACGCAGATAAAACTGATTCAACTTGTGTGCAAAACCATCAGTTTTTCACCGAAAAGACCCTGACACAGTCTGTATCGCTCGTGTAAAAGAGGCCTTTAGAGTTGCCCATTTTCTAAAAATGCAATCAAATGTCATAATTATGTTAATTTACCTAGGGTTATGGCTTAAAGGGACCCGCTTCTTTTTCTGTCTTCTAATAAACGTCAATTAACAAACTTACGATAGAGTGCTTTATGTGGTACTGCAAATAATAAATCTGATGACATCATTGTGGAATTCCAGTGTGCCTTGTATTGTGGAAACAGACATTTTGAGTTGAGAAACACATTTTTTTTTTTTAGATATCCACATTCCAGTCCTGGAAAGTGGCAGCAGTATTGGCCATCTCTCTACGGCTAGACTGGAAGTCCTTCTTTTGTGATTTAAAATTAGTTTCCAACGTATACAATAAAATGGTTATACATTAGGAAACCCAAAGGACCTTTCAGATAATATCATTTGGGAAACTCAGAAAGCAACGAGTTTCATTAGTAAGTCTGGGACTCTCTTTGTTCAAGAGGATATGTACTATCTGTGGGTGCCTTAGAACTGCAACTCATTTTGATCCCATTTTCCACCATTAATGTTCTGAACCTTCCCAGGGATCCTACAAGGAAGGGGTACCATACAATTATCCAAGTTTCACACCATGTACCTTTGGATTGATATGGTTACTACAGCACTGCTCCCATTGAAAGTGCTGTAATTACCAGTACCAGCCGCTACAAAATTGGCTAAGCTGTGTAGGTCCGGCACTGGGGCTACTCTGGAATAGCTGACTGGCAAGAGTGTGGGGTTTCGAACCCCCACCAATCAGATATTGATGTCTGGGGATAGTCAGGAGCTCCCTGCACACATTAGTGTCGGCTGAACCCACCATTCTTGGCGATTTGGCTGACTAAAGACTATTGTGTATGGCTAGTTTAAGCCCTACTATTCCAGAATGGACAGAGTGGCACAGTGATTATCCAATCCTGGAGTATGCAGAGATCATTGATTACAACATCATTTGTTAGAATATTTACTATATTTACTTCCCAAACGTAGGGGGATTTCTAGTTCAGGCTGTATATACAGGACATTGTTTCCTATATATACTGCTATCAAATTTTGCATTTGTACAAACCAGGATGAGATTTTGAAAAGAAAACTTGGAAAATTAAACTCAGAATTTTGCTCTTACCCTGAGACTTTGGATATTGCAGCATGAACAGAATTTACTTTGCTGACTGCAAATTATATGGCACAAAGGCAAATAATTCCACATGGGTGGGCATCAAAGCTGATTTAATAAGGAAATTTTCTGTGGTCGTCAAAACAGCCATAACAGTCCTATGGCTTTGGCTAAGTCATTCTGGCTTGTTCCTTATTCCACTGCATTGCTCTCATTTTCCATAACTCATCTTTTTAGTGTGTGAATCCTTTTCTTTTGCTTATGAAATGAATTTTCCGCTCATATTCTATCATAAACCTTCTTAGCTAATACTAAGTGGTTAAAGTGTAAGTTATCGTTTATAAGTAGAGGGATTTCTGTGAATCTTAAGTGCCAAATGACAACATATTCAAACTCCAGTATGTAAGTAAATGTAGAAAGTGCCTAAAAATGCAAGAGTTCAGAAGAAAATGGGAAACTATACCGTGCATAAGACCATGTTCCTGCTCTATAGAAGGCTGGTAGTGTTAGTCAACCCCATGGTCAAGAAGTAGGATAAATGTCTTAATTGGATATTATATGTGAAGGCTGATCGGCTTTCTGTGGGCAAATGATCACATACACAGTCTGAGAGCTGCCAAAATGACCTTCTTCAACCCCATATGTAAAAATGATTCATAGACCCCTTCAGTTACTGATCCCTTGAAGGAATAAGGTAGTCAGTGGGTGTATGTTCAATGCTATGGGTTTGAAGTTAGATCATAGAATGCAATGAAAATGTGTTGAAAGGGTGTGGACTATCCTGTACTGGGAATAGTATTGAAGCAGAGATAGACCATGATATTGTGCTAAGGCAGAAATGTGTTGCTGCATAGTACAGTGAAAATTAGGAATACAATATGGATGACTTGACGACTCAAAATCCACAAATGTTTGTTCACTAGAGATGAGGGGATCAATTAGTACAAATCAAATTTGTTAAAAAATCAGCCTCCTTGAGCAGCGAGGAGTTAGCCCGCTGGTCAAGAGACTTCCCATCTTCCCTTATTGACAAGGCCATGCATCTCACCTGGCCCTATCAGTGTTGTGCCTGTGCCATTAATCAAGAAAGTAGCACAAGAGCAGAAGCTTTGCTGCTTCCACCTGAGCAGCGCAGATGCCAGCTGAGCATGCGCCGCCATACTTCCAAGTGTACTCGGACATGAGCGGCGCATGCACAGTCAGCATCTACACTGCTCAGGTAGCAGCAGCATAGCTTCTGTGCTGGCACCACTACTCGGAGCAACTGTGCAGACACAAGATTGTTAGAGCTAGGTCAGATGTCTGGCTCTGTCAATCAAAGGCTAGGGTGGAGTCTGATGAGCGGCGGGGCCAGCCCGCTTCTCAAGGCAGATGATGGTTAAGGGAATTTGAGTCATTGAATTGATTTGCTCATCATTACCTATCACAAACATGAGACAGTCACTATGTCAGGGGTGCACTTAGCCTTTCTGCTGCCTGAGGTGAAAACTAAAACGCCCCCCCCCCCCTTCCCAATGCAAATTTCTTAACCTAACCCCTTCCTTTCAGCTCATGGCCCTTCCGCTGCCCCCCTCTTGCCCCAACCTGGTGCTGCCTGAGGTGATCACCTCACCTGGCCTCATTGGTGGTGTACCATACACTATGTGTAACAAAACTACATCTTTCTCTTTTTGAGTGCAGATTTTTCAGTTTCTTCCCCAGGTGCAAAGTCATATTTTCCCTCTAACATAAATAGTCATTAATGTAACATAAGTCACATATGGTTTTTACACATCCTGTTTATTACCAGCTGAAGTGACCATATGAACTGTATAAACCAAGCAAAAAAGAAACAAACTGCTGAAGATTGCCCTTGCGGCAAATGCAGATGTGTACTTTTTATTTTCCATTTGTGGTGTTCCGTAACGTAATGGAGTAAAATGTGTTGACCTGGTTTAAACAGTCAGAATACATTGAAATACTGTAGCTCTGACTTCCAGAAATCCACTGAACTGTGATCTGTTAGGGTGGGTCAGCAGGTCAGGATATTGGGGGTAGTCACTTTCACAGCATTTTGAAATTTAGCTCTCCAGGGCCTGTTTCACTAATATGTATATATATTTTTCAGAACCTCCAAATTTTGTGGTGAAGCCACGTGATCAGGTGGTCGCTTTGGGACGTACGGTCACATTTCAATGCGAAGCAACAGGAAACCCTCAACCAGCTATCTTTTGGCAGAAGGAGGGCAGCCAGGTAATGGATTTTAATAGATTAACAATACCCATGAAATTAAATTGATATGCATCAAATCTCCATTAACTCTTGCCCATAAAGGCTTTACGTGCCTAAGTGTAAAAACAGTATTAAATGACTATAAGCACCTTTACACGTTGCTGCAATTGATTTGCCGCCGATGATGAGCATGCTGCTAAATTTGGATATCAAAATGGCTGTCATGGAGCTAAAGAAGGCGCATACATCATTAACGGCAACGGATCCATAAATGAACTGACAGGTACAATTTATTTCACGTTAGACGGGTATTATTCCAAGATAAACAAGGGTTTGATTACATCAGTTAAAGGTCATCCATTTATCAAGCAGCAAGCAAAGATTTCTCATTACACCGCAGAGTGTCATGTAGTTTCATGCTTATGATACGGCTTTTAAAATAGATATCTGAGTCTCGTATGGCAAGGGGTTTGTACAAGGTATAATATTAGAAATATATGCAAAGTATCTAATAAGGCAGTATATTCATAAAATTAAGTACCATTAAAATGTACATAAATAAAATAAAAAGAATAGGTATGTAAATGTATATAACCTAGGCTTTAAAAAAAACGAAACAAAACGAAATTGCACAATGGACACCATCAGTTCCCAACGGACTGTGGGGTCTTTTAGGTTGTCAAAGGAATCTGTAACAGAGCCTCCTAAATAATCGTGTACAAAATAATAACAAAGTACAGTATAATGAAAATGGATGTATTTTATATTTTTTGTTCAATAAAATTAAAGGGGTTATCCAACCCCAATGTGTCTCCTAATGCCCGGTCCCGTCATAAAGGTTATACTTACCCAGCTCCCCGGCACCCGCGATGCTGCTGATGCCCGCACAGCTGCCACTGATTCTCCATATTGCACGGATCAAAACAGAGCAACCAATAGAAGGCCGCGACGGGGATGAGTCTCCCTATCATCACGGGCGATGCTAGGTAGGCTCGTTCCCATCACAGCCTGCTATTGGCTGTCCCCCATCACCCCCTTGAGCCAGATGTTTTGATCCACGCAACGGGGAGATGCAGCGGTGGCCATGCAGACATCTAGAGCGCAGCGGGTGACGGGGAACGGGGTAAGTATAACCTATATGAGGTGCCTGGGCATTAGGGGGGACATTATAGGGTTTGGATTACGCCTTTAAAATCCCAGAAAAATTCTCAAAATATAAATAGTTGTGTAATGGTATGCATAAATGATGAATAAATAAATATAAATAACAAAAAAAAGTCCACTAAATGATATAAATATAAATATGGTAATATAAAAAAAATAAAAACACTGGATCTAAAATAATATAAATGAAATACTGATGAGTAATTTGACACTAAAATTTTAAAATATTTAAAAAAAATAAAATAAAAATGAGTACTTTATTGTGTATAACATAACATGGATATTTTCAGTTATTACCACCTTTGATTTCTTTGTGTAGAAAAATGTCTAGTTCCTCAGCATATTGTATAATTGGATTAGCAGCCATCACCTGTTGGCTAAAATAAAAATTATGTATTTTTGTCTGAATAGTAAACCGAATTCTTTCACCTTAAGAGATAAGGGACCAGGTATACTTAATGGAATGATAATACAGCTGTAGCGGCAGAGCCTAATGACATTCTACATGTGTATTTTGTGATATGTTGCAGAACGCATTGAACTGTGAATAATTTTGCATCTAATTAAGATGGGGGATGTGCTGTAGGAAAGGAGATAGTTGGTTGCGCCTATTGCTCATGAACATAACATGCCTATCTCTGCCTCTACAATGTGTATGACTCTGTCCCTAGGGAACGGTGAAATGAACTGGGATTAAAATTAGTTTTAAATTAAGATTTTTTTTAATATATTTAACATAAACATGGGGAGAATCTAAAAATCTACTTATATGCCGGTATTGTTTTATGGGATTTGTATTCAGAAATGCTATCTATATTACAGATCTCTTTTCACCTTAAATATGTGTTTTTCCACTTGTATTTGCATATAAATAGGTAGACAGAGGAAAGAAACAGAAATTAGATTTTATTGGCTTTACTCCATTCTAAAGCTTTTTTCCCCAGCACAGTCAGGCCTCATGCACACATCCGTAGTTGTGTGTATTTTTTTGGGAATCGAACTTAGACCCATTCATTTCACATCCGTGTGGCCATTACGCAAATTGAAGAACATTCCCCAGTATTTTAAGGATCTGTGTTTTAGAAGATTGATTCCGTTGTGTGCATGAGGCCTTATTCGTAGATTTTTCCTTAAATTGTCACATTATTGGTAAATGGCATTGGTGTATTTAGGTAGCCCTGTCATCTGCTATGAGGCTTGTGATCAGGTGAGTCTCCAGCTAAGGGCTCATGCACACGAACATATTTTCTTTCCATGTCCGTTTTTTTGCAGACCGTATGTGGAACCATTCATTTCAATGGGTCCGCAAAAAAAACGTAAGGTACTCCATGTGCATTTCCGTATGTCTGTATTTCTGTTCCGCAAAAAAATAGAACATGTCCTAGTATTGTCCGCATTACGGACAAGGATAGGACTGTTCTATTAGGGGCCAGCTGTTCTGTTCCTCAAAATACGGAACGCACACAGACGTCATCCCTTTTTTTTTTTTTTGCTGATCCATTTTTGCAGACAGCAAAATACATATGGTCGTGTGCATGAGGCCTAAGAGTTATGCCTATTCCCCCATGGGCTGTGCAGAGGTATAACTTAAAATTCTTGCACCTCAATAGAAAATCAGTTCCTCCCCTCTTACAAGTCCCCTCCTCTTTGGGCCTCTTTAGGCAACATGGCTGTGCACCACCTATAGTTACAACCCAGGTGCTGTTCAAACCTTAGCGGGGTTCACTCTCTCCACACCAGATGGTCTTGTTTCTCTTTCCTCAAAGGGATTTTCAAAGGGATCATATTTGTTTTTGAAAGTGTCTAAATACCAGGTGGCCATCATGTTACTATGAGGCCTTTGGAGAGCCGCACCCTAGCCTTGGTTGGTTCCTTCTCTATTACTATTGGGTGGTGACTATCTGTGATGGAGCAACTCTTCAGAGGATCTGCAATGTTAATAAACAGGAGGGTGGAAAATTGAACAAACGGTCACAGAAAACCTGTTCTTGAGGGGCAAAACTGGCATCATATTTGGCAGCTTGGTTTGATCTTTGCTATGGGGCCCCTTCTCTTCTATGTACATCAGAGCGCTTGTATGACTAAGTGACTAAGCTTATGCTATGACTGAATCCAGGGGCGGATTGGCCATAGACCTTACAGGGAAATTTCCCATTGGGCCGAAGCCCAGGGGCGCCTGAGCCCTCCTCACGGCCAGCCAGTGGAAGTTTTTGGGGATGTATATTGTGCTGCTGGCAGTATTTTGTGATGGACTGTGGTATTTGGCTCTGTTGGGGTGGTATAATGTGCCACAATATGGTATTGCTGACCCTGCCTTCCATCACTTTGGACCCAACTACAAAACGGGAACACTTTTAGTATTTTTTCCAGGGCCTCTTTAAGTTCCCAGTCCGCCCCCGACTAAGGCTACTTTCACACTTGGGTTTGCAGGATCCGTTAGTGAGATCCGTCACAGGCTCTCACAAACAGTCCTGAACTGATCAGTTTTGTCCTAATGCATTCTGAATGGAAAAGGATCCGTTCAGAATGCATCAGTTTTGCTTCACTTCAGTCTCCATTCCGTTTTGGAGGCGGACACTAAAACGCTGCTTGCTGGGTTTTGGTGTCCGCATGAAGAAACTGATGCAAACGGATCCGTTTTGTCTGACACAATAGAAAACGGATCCGTCCTCCATTGACTTTTAATAGAGTTCATGACGGATCCGTCTTGGCTATGTAAAAGATAATACAAACGGATCCATTCAGACCGGATGCAGACGGTTGTATTATCATGACGGATCTGTTTGTGAGAGCCTGGACGGATCTCACAAACGGATCCTGCAAACGCAATTGTGAAAGTAGCCTAAATCACATTATTATAGAATATAATATAACAGAATGTAAAAAAAAAGAGCAGAAACAGAGTCTAAGTACATTTCTTGCTGTATTGTATCCAGAAGTTAAACCATTTTTTTGTTGTTTTCTTCTTTTAGAACCTTCTCTTTTCCTACCAACCTCCTCAGTTATCCAGCCGATTCTCAGTGTCTCAAACCGGTGACCTCACGATCATTAATGTCCAGAAATCTGACGTTGGCTATTATATCTGCCAGACTCTAAATGTGGCAGGCAGCATTACAACAAAGGCTTATTTAGAGGTTACTGATGGTAAAGTACAAACAGTTTTTAATTCAAAAGCTTTCAAGGACACAGAGAATTCCCTTATCTTTGTAATCTGTTCTCCTATACGAGGAATCTTTCCAAGCATCTCTCTGTTTTACAACTTTCTGCGTCGAGCATGCTTTTAATTAGTGCTGTTTGGGTTTTATAATTGTCTGTCAGTGCCAGGAGCGGAATCTCTGGCTCCCCGATGTGCGTAGTTTGAGCGCAGTGTGTGACTTTTGTGTAGCCATAATGCTAATATTTTAGCAATATTATCCCTGGAACAAATGTAGCTTTATGATAAAATAGTTTATTGATCTAACAAGAAATATATTTGGGATTGACTGGCACATAAGCTGAAACGCCAAGTCCAAGACTCGTTCATAAAAGTCACACTGCGGTTTTGGCATTGCTAAATTAAAGATGGAATGAATACAGTAAAGTAAAACAGGCCTAGGGGCAGGATTTACTAAACCATGGGGACACGCTTAGTGGTGCAACCTGTGTTTGTTAAGTTCACATGCTATCGGAGCGGCCAAAAATGATCTGTGCCAGGATAAAGGCATGCAGATACAGCCGACTGCCTATTGATGGGTAGTTCATGGAAAATACTTTCAGTGCCTGTTTAGTGCAGGGATGCCGAACCTGCGGCCCTCCAGCTGTTGCAAAACTACAACTCCAAGAATCCCTGAACAGCCTACAGCTATTAGGGCATGCTGGGAGTTGTAGTTTTGCAATGGCTTGAGGGCCACCGGTTGGACATCCCTGTGAAATCAGGGATATTTGAAATAAGATGTAAGGCAGACAAATGGTTTCCACTATGCCCCTTATATTAAAGGGGTTGTGCAGCCTTTTTGTATTGATGACCTATCCTCAGGAAAGGTCATTAATATCTGATCGCGGGGGTCTGACATACAACCCCCCCCCCCACGCTGATCAGCTGATCATTTCTCCTTCCTTCTTTTTTTTTTCTTCGTCCCCTTCCTTCTTTTCTCTGTACTTCCCTTCCTTCCTTTTGCATGTTTCCCATTTTCTCTTTCCTTCAGTAATTCCTTCCTTTCTTCTTTCCTCACTCCCTTCTGTTTTCCTTCTTCCTTATATTTTTGATTTCCTTCTTTTCTTTCCTTCATCCCTTCCTCCTTCCTCACGCTCTATTTAATTCTCTCATTCTCTTATTTCCGAACCTTCTTTCGTTCTCTTTTTCCTTAATTGCTTATTTTTGTACAGTTATTTCTTCCATTCTCCCCTCTCTCCTTCCTCCCCTCCTTCCTTCCTTGCTTTCTTTCATATTTTTTTCCTTCATTCCATCCTTCCTTCCTCTTTCCTTCCTTCCTTTCTTCCATACTTTTTTACTTCATTCCATTCTTCCTTCATCCCTCCCTCCTTCCTTATTTCCTTCCTTCCTTCCTTTCTTCCATACTTTTCTTCCTTCATCCCATTTTTCCTTCCTCCCTCCCTCCTTCCTTATTTCCTTATTTCCTTCCTTGCTTTCTTCCATACTTTTCTTCCTTCATTCCATCCTTCCTTCCTCCCTCCCTCTTTATGCATTTGAATTTGTTGAATATCCATGTCTTTAAGAAATGCTGATGTGAACATCGCCTTATACAAGGACCCTGATGTCGGTCACTTTGTTTCATTAAAAAATCTCACTTTGCTTTACCTCTGTCAGTCCTAATGATGGCCATAAGTGACAAAACATTTAAAAGGAGATGTCTCACTTCAGCAAATTACATTTATCATATAGAGAAAGTTAATACAAGGCACTTACTAATGTATTGTGATTTTCCATGTTGCTTCCTTTGCTGGCTTGATTGATTTTTCCATCACATCATACACTGCTCGTTTCCATGGTTACGTCCACTCTGCAATCCAGCAGCGGTGGTCATGAGTATAGGAAAATGCATCAACCTCTCAGGTGGCCAGGACCGTGGGAGTTCACATAGGCACCATGCGCAGCAGCTCCCATATCTGCGCAGCAGCTTCTGTCCCAGCTGCCTCCTATCTGCGCTGCAGCGGTGGCCATAATCCTTGGATACGAGCAGAGTATAATGTGATGGAAAAATGAATCCAGCCAGCAAAGGAGGCAATATGGAGAATCACAATACATTAGTAACTGCCTTGTATTAACTTTCTCTACTTGATAAATGCCATCTGCTGGAGTGAGACAACCTCTTTAAGGAAATTGAGAAGTTTTTCTAGAACTTCTTTAATATTAAAAATGCCACTTACAGAACTGAGATCTTAGTATGAAGCCCGCACATGAGAAGCACACTGATGTTCACTTCTCGCGTGTCATCCAAACATCTGTTTTTGCATTAGCGTAAAAGCCGAGAAATGGATCGTTTTGTGATGAACTAATGTTTTTCTTTCACCCCTCTGTGTCATTTTTGTGGATGAGAGCGGTGAAACTCTATATTTTGCCACTCAGCACTTCATGCTATTAAGTCATTGGAAGTGAATTGAAAATTCCTGTTTCATTTCTGGTCGCCTGATTTTTTTCACAGGACGCTTGGAACATGGCAGCAAGTTGTGCACATCTTTTCCTTCAGACGAGATAGTGTTTCAGTATTCTGTGTCTTGCTTATCATGAAAATTCCCCCTGAATAATGCATGATTCCTAGTTTAATTACTTGCTTAATTATCTTTAGCTTGTTTCAAAGCCTACAGCAACTACTGTTGCTTGATTGATTAGAAAATTGCTCCCAGTTGCAGACATGTATTTCCTGTTGTTTTCTTTGGCAGTGGTCGCTGACCGTCCCCCGCCAGTCATCCGACAAGGTCCTCAGAATCAAACAGTAGCTGTCGATGGCACTTTACTCTTAAATTGTGTAGCCACGGGAAATCCAGTTCCCACAATTCTTTGGAGGAAGGACGGCAACCTTATCAACACCCAGGAATCTCGGACGAAGCAGCTGGACACAGGAGCCCTGCAGATCAGATATGCCAAGGTGCGGAGAAAGTTGGCCTGTGATGTGATAACCTGATTGTGTCTCATTTATATCTTTACAGTATTGTACCATGTAAAAAAAAAAAGAAAAAGTTTATTTTCAAATGAATTTTCACATAACCTTCTCTATAAGGCCCCTTTCACACGAGCGAGTTTTCCGCGTGGGTGCAATGTGTGACATGAACGCATAGGACCCGCACTGAATCCTGACCCATTCATTTCAATGGGTCTGTGTACGTGAGTTCAGTTGACATCAGTTCTGCGTTGCATGAGACTCCCAGCATGTTCTGTATTCTGCGTTTTTCACTCAGCCCTGGCCTCATAGAAGTGAATGGGGCTTCAGTGAAAAACACATTGTATCCTGAAACAAGTGCGGATACAATGTGTTTTTCACTGATGGTTGCTAAGAGATGTTGTTTGTAAACCTTCAGTTTTTTATTACGCGTGTGAAAAACGCATCAAAACGCATTGCACCCACGCGGAAAAAACTGAACAACTGACCGCAATAGCAGACAAAACTGACTGAACTTGCTTGCAAAATGGTGGCAGTTTTCCTGAACGCATCCGGACCTAATCCGTCACGCTCGTGTGAAAGAGGCCTAACGGCTCGTGCACACGAACGCGTACCGGCCAGGCCCATGCTATGGACCGCAAATTGAAGTCCGACATGCACGGGCACTGACCGTAGGGCTGCCGTATGCGGACGCAGGACGCATTTACTTGAATGGGGTCCGAGATCTGCATCTGACGGTCCGCACCACAAAAAAGTGGTGCATGCGCTACTTTTTTGTGGTGCAGGGCATGGACAGAAAACCCACGCAAGCACTCCATAGTGCTTCCATAGGGTTCTGTGCCTCCATTCCACACCAGACCTTCTGGATTGCGGACCCATTCATGTGACTGGGTCTGTATCCATGATGCGGTGCAAAAACGGACGGGCCCGTATATTGTGGACTCGCTGTTTGCAACAACGGTCATGTGCGTGAGCCCTAAGAGAAAACGCCTTGAAGAAAACATTAGTGGACAAAGATTCTGTTAAAAAAAAGGCCTGAAAAAACAGCACAACAATTTCAGAAAAAAATGCAGGTGGGAAAAAATACATTTGTTTTTTTCTTTTAGTGGTAATAAGATGTCAAAGTTTATGTGTAGAGGCCCTAACAGCTCCATACAATTTCTGAGTTGTATAGCATAGTAATATGCCACAGAGAGCTGTCCGTGGGGTCAGGTGTCGTTCTTGAGGTACATGTTTTGGGTTGATTAATTTTTATTTATTTATTTATCTTTTTTAATTGAAGCATGCACAGAATTCTTATGGCTAGAGATGAGCGAAGTTATCGAAGGTATTCGATTCGGTTGCTTTCCCGAATTTCACAAAGAAATTAGATCAGTTATGAATTACTTCATCACAAATCGCTTTCCATTGTATGTAGTGTGCACAATGAATCGCACCGCCCCCTTCATTGAACCCCTTAGATGCTGCGTCCATCGCTGATCGCGGTATCTGACATTAACATTGAGACCTTTCAGGGGTTAATCAGTGCGGCCATCCTGATTAAAGAAACCGCACAAAATCTCGCGTGATGATGTCACCATATCATCACACTGACCCGGCACGGCACGCACAAGATTTCATGCAGAAGATGGTTTTTTGTGAGCAAATGGATGAGGTAACTATGTATCTTTTTTTTTTTTTTTTCCTCCATTTTAGGAAAAATTCTTACCATGAAGCGTGAGAAATTCGGCTTTGTGGCGAATAACATTTTTCCTGAAATTCGGATCGAAGTCAATTTGTTTCACTTTGATTTGCTCAACACTACTTAGGACTATGTAGTATGAAGCAATACACAGCTGAAACAGCATTATAATAAACATGATCTAATTTTTAAAATATTTTTCACACAGATTTATTAAATATTTGCCATTACGAAATTACGTTTCTTCTACAGTTTGAGTATTTCTGCAATGCACGCACCAAATGTCCCCAGTTTAAATGCCTGTGAACAATGGTCCTCATCCAGCACTCGTCTCCGCTCCTGTCCTTTGACATGAATTTCCTTTCAGCCATTATTTGCATGTATAATTGTGTAATTAGACTGATAAAGGTTATTATTAATTTCTGCTTTACAAATAAAGTCATGTATTTTGCCACTTCTTTGAAGTCATGGAACAAAATTGGCCGCCTGGAACAGCTAATAGCTCTCCATCCCAAGCCAAACGCATCCTCGGTAATTGCTTTTCCATCCCAATGCTTTTCTGATCGGCCCGAATAACTAATTTCTGGCTTTCTTTTCAGCTAAGTGACACGGGCCGGTATACCTGCACGGTATCCACGCCGAGCGGAGAAGCCAGCTGGAGCGCGTACATCGAGGTCCAAGGTAACTGCGTCCGCAATGTCACTTGTATTGTCATGCAGGTTATAGTTTTAGTTGATGGCCGTGGCACATGATGTATCTATTTTTGATGGCTCCGTAAAATAGTTACTAGTTCAGTGCATTGCAATATACAGTATGAATGTAGCTGGGCTGAGTTTGTTATTTAGCACTTATAATGATATCACAATGACATAGGACTGCAGGTCCGCCAACAACATTATATGGTATCATTATAGCTGCCTAGTCCTTCTTTCTGGGTCAAAGATCCATTAGGTTGTCCTTACCCTGTATCTCTATAATGCCAGGGAGTAGCTCTAGGGGGTTCATAGGCACCCAGCCTTGGTGGATTAGGGAGCCCTAAGGCCAGGAGTGCACCTAGCCTTTCTGTTAATTCGAGGCGAAAACTGAAACGCCCCCTCCCCCCCAAAATGCCAATTTATTAACCCAACCCCTTTGCCACAATGACAGCACTCATTGCCCATGGCCCTTCCACCCCCCCTCTTGCCCCTACCTGGTGCTGCCTGAGGCGATCGCCTCACCTGGCCTCATTGGTGGTGCGCCCCTGCCTAAGGCCACATAAGAAGGTTTCATTATGATAAGCAGCACATGATAGGTGTGGGGAGGGGGGGCGGGTCTGTTACAGATTTTGCTTTCAGGCCCAGGAGCTTCACCCCCCATGGCACTTAAAACCCAGGGCACCTACCCACCAGACTTCTTTGGCTATGTCCCTTCTGAGAGAGGATTACAGTTCATATGCAATGCAGTCCTAGGCTTCATGCACACAACCGTATTTACTTTGCGGTCCACAAATAGCGGATCCGCAAAATACGGATACTGTCTATGTTGCATCCGAATTTTTTGGAGACCGATTGTCTTCAGTACAGGTCTGTGGTCCACATTTTGTGTTCAAGTATAGGACATGCTTTATCTCTTTGTGTAACGGACATACAGATGTGGAAAGCGTGGCTTATCTGTGTGCTGCATCCATATGTCTGTTCCGCAAAGAGAATATGTCTGCAAAATGCAGATCATGGACCCATTGAAGTCAATGGGTCCACAAAAAAATGCTGACGGCACACGGACCGCAGACATATTTTGCAGACTGCAAATAGCGGATCCAGATCGCGTGCATGAGGCCTTAAGGAATTGCTAACTCAACTCTGCTACATTTGTGCACAAAAGTGCTTGTATTTACAACAACTGCCATACCATATCGTATAAGGTTATAGGCAGGGGCAATATGAGAGGAGTAACAGATAAATTACCGCCATATCACCCACAATTATTGGCACCCGGTTGCCCCTTTCCAGGACTATCAGGAGAAGGACAATGTCCCATTATACTACATAACCTGATGGCTGCACTGTACTGTACAATACTCTGTATGTAGTAGTATAATTTCCAATGTACGGTAATCAATAATCTTCCATAGAATTTGGAGTTCCTGTACAACCTCCACGAGCCACGGATCCTAATCTTATCCCAAGCGCTCCTTTAAAGCCTGAAGTCACCGATGTCAGCAAGAATACAGTGACCCTATCCTGGCAGCCAAACCTGAATTCTGGTGCCACTCCGACGTCGTACATCATAGAAGCCTTCAGGTAATGGACGGGGGGGCACCTGGTGTACATTTCATTGTCTTCTAGTACCATAGCCTCTATGTGATTTTGATTCTCGGTTTTCCAGCCATGCTTCTGGGAGCAGTTGGCATACAGTGGCCGAAAATGTCAAGACTGAATCTTTTGCTGTCAAGGGCCTGAGACCCAATGCAATCTACCTCTTCCTGGTGAGAGCAGCTAATGCATATGGACTGAGTGACCCAAGTCAGATATCCGACCCTGTAAAGACACAAGGTAGGAAAATCCTAAATTTATTAACAGGTATAAGGGCGACCTAGCAGATTACAGACTGTCTGCAGGTCCAGTGTTTCCACCTGTGGCTGCCACTAGGGGGCGTTCCCCGCATACAGATCTATACAGCTCCCGGTGATTTCAGTACCAGCCGTATACATACATCCTCATGGTCTCTTCATGCAGCCATAATCATATAGTTTATCAAGGCAGGCAAGAAATGAGCAGAATATTGTACCAAAACCAGAATAAAGGGAGATTTATATAAGACCAGCACTTTCTTGGCCGTTCTTGATATCCTCTGCACTGCCAGAGAATGCGCCTAATTTATGACGAGGTGCAGGCCTCATCATTTCTGGCTTCATCTGTGCCAGAAGACTGGTGTAAATTAAAAATAAATTTGTCTCAGCTGTTGGTCACGCCCTTGACATGCCCACTTTTGGAAAAGTGGCGAGGATGGTGTAAAAAAAGAAGCACTTGTGATATTTTTTTTTCTTTTTTTCAAAAAGTTGCATTTAAAAAGTTACAAACGCACAGCTTATGGCTTTTAAAGACACTTTTCTGGCTCTCCCTATATCTTTAATTTATTATCTATCTATCTATCTATTTATCTATCTATCTATCTCTTAATTATCATCATTAATCCAATGTAATTAAGAGACGTTCACACACATTTTGGACGCTGAGGACTGAATGGAGAAAAACTGCAAGGGGACACCCACCACAGCTTCAAGCTGCATCTGTCTCCACACCATACCCAGAATGGACATGGTCCTTCTTGGCGCAGTCACAGCTTTAAACCTCCAAATGAAGGAGGACAACACTTTGCTGTATTCAGAATATTGGTGCAGAGTCCATTTCAACATTCTGTTGGCATTACCTGCCATGAGCACATCCCCTGAACGTGTATGATAATCTATAGTGATGGGTCTGCAGGGAGGTTGCAGAATACTGTGGAGCTCTGTAGGAATTATTCTGCCTCTTTACTAAGTTCCCCCTGAACTTGACCTATTCAGAGGAGACTCGTGAGATATAGGATTCCGGTCACCCTCACCACGTCTCTGAATGAGTCAAACAGAGTCCAGCTGCGGATTAAGTCACTGGCACACTCATTTCTATTAAATGCTGACCGCTGGAAAATGGAAATGGATTTCTTCTTATTAAAGGAGTTGTCCATCTCTAGATGAACTCATCCAGTTGGCTTCTAGATGACCCCCATGTGCAGTAAGGCTTTGTTTTATCCTTGTGTTTTTCTGTGGTTTATATAGTTATTAGAAGGACTGGATCGCATCATTTTGTGATAGACATTTGAGAATGCCCAAGCCTTAAGCTAGCCACAGACAGAATCATACTCCAATTATTTCATTATTAGAACCTTCACTAGTAAAAATCCTTTCAGGGGAGGCAAAAAGTTCCCTTATGTTCTCCAGCCTTGTCTAGTAACACAGCCATCAACAAATCAAAAATTCAAACCTGGCACCAACAGGTACCAGATCCCGGCTTCTACCTTCTTCTCTTCGGTAGCAAACCCCCTAGTGCCACACTCAGATGTACCTATGGTATTTCAGGTCTTTTGGCCCACATGACAATTCCAGATCTGGTCAAGACTTTTCACTCCCGCAGTTGTCACCAGCAGACCACGTGCTACTAAGCAGCCACATGTATGACTGGTTCTAGATCAGTTCTAGATATAAATGTTCAAGTTGTTCTTGCATATTCTAAACCAAATAAATATAAATATTATTGGGTTAATGGGAAGGAGCGTCATATATTTTCTAGATTTTTTTTCTAGACTGTCATGTATGTTCTAGACCAGGGATCAGCAACCTTCGGCACTCCAGCTGTTGTGAAACTACAACTCCCAGCATGCTCCTTCCACTTGTGTGGGAGTTTAGAGAGCAGCCAGGCAAGTGTGCATGATGGGAGATGTAGTTTCACAACACCTGGAGTGTCGGAGGTTGCTGACCCCTGTTCTAGACAGATTCTTAGATAAGTATGTGTGACATAAATATTAAAGGGGTTATCCCACGAATAATGTAAAAAATGAAAATCAGACATCATATAGTACATGACAATCTCTTTCTTACAAAGCTAGAACCAGCCCAGTACCTCAATGGATCCAAAGATCTCCATATTCATTGCTCTGCTAGATGTATATCAAGAGTGTCTTTTCTGCTGCAGCTGAGCGGGCGTGTCTCAGCTCTCCCTATCACAGCTAAGGTGGCGTGTCTCAGCTCTCCCTATCACAGCTAAGGTGGCGTGTCTCAGCTCTCCCTATCACAGCTCAGGGGACGTGTCTCAGCTCTCCCTATCACAGCTAAGGTGGCGTGTCTCAGCTCTCCCTATCACAGCTCAGGGGTGTGTCTCAGCTCTCCCTATCACAGCTCAGGGGACGTGTCTAAGCTCTCCCTATCACAGCTCAGGGGACGTGTCTCAGCTCTCCCTATCACAGCTCAGGGGACGTGTCTCAGCTCTCCCTATCACAGCTCAGGGGACGTGTCTCAGCTCTCCCTATCACAGCTCAGGAGGTGTGTCTCAGCTCTCCCTATCACAGCTCAGGGGGTGTGTCTCAGCTCTCCCTATCACAGCTCAGGGGACGTGTCTCAGCTCTCCCTATCACAGCCCAGGAGGTGTGTCTCAGCTCTCCCTATCACAGCTCAGGGGGTGTGTCTCAGCTCTCCCTATCACAGCTCAGGGGGCCTGTCTCAGCTATCCCTATCATAGCTCAGGGGGCGTGTCTCAGCTCTCCCTATCAGCTCAGGGGACGTGTCTCAGCCCTCCCTATAACAACTCAGAAGAAAGTTGAAAGATGAAACTGAGCATGTGCGGCCTTCTCATTGAGCAGGACAAAGAAATAAGAAATTAAGTGGCACTATACAGGAACATTTTATTGAATAATTTAGTAGCTATACAAAATCTTTAATTACATGTAATTACAAAAGTATTCAGATCCAGGTGCTGGTTTTCGTGGGACAACCCCTTTAATTATATAAATATTAATTTGCCTGGTAGTCCTGTGTGTTCTAGTTTTTCCATGATAGATTCTTGTCCTATGTATGTAGAATATATTTATTTCTTAGCCACCCTGTATATTCTAAAAGTAGTATCATCATTAATTGTCCTAGATCATCTTCATGTAATGACTATAGATGGTTCTGTTTGGTTTGGATATGAATGTTCTAGGTATTTCAGCTCATTTTTGACACAATCCCTTGAATTCATTGACTGTAGTTCATTTACATATGATGTGCCGCTGAAGGGCATAAAACTTCCCGAGATATGTTTAAGATGTCTCAAAACTACCATGTATCCGAATATTCAGTCCTGATGTATGTAACAACTTATTGATTTCAGATGTTCCTCCTACAAGTCAAGGCGTAGATCACAAACAAGTCCAGAGGGAATTGGGGGATGTGGTTCTGCACCTTCATAATCCAACCATCCTCTCGTCCTCTTCTATTGAAGTACATTGGACAGTAAGTAGATAATTGAATCACCATCAATGGCAGAGGTCCTCCAGGGCCGTAAGAGAAAAAAAAAAAGACCTAGCCAGAATGAACTGGTAATCACAGGTACCAGATAAGGATGAAGACTTTTTCACTTTTTCCTATTAGCATTTAGATTGTTCCTGTCTGAAATGTTTGTATCTGGATTGTACACATTGAGTTAGAAATGGGGCTGTTAATGTAAGACATACTTTCCACCTTTCCTGCAGGTTGACCAACAGTCTCAGTACATTCAGGGCTACAAGATCCTCTACAGGCCGAGTCCAGAGAATCGCGGGAATCCGCTTGGTCCATATTTGAAGTCCGAACTCCAGCGAAAAACAGCGCGGTGATCCCTGAGCTTAAAAAAGGGGTGAACTATGAAATCAAAGCCCGGCCTTTCTTCAACGAGTTCCAAGGAGCTGACAGTGAAGTGCGTTTTGCCAAGACCCTGGAAGAAGGTAACTGGCCCCCTCTCCCCCTCCCCCCGTAGGTGGATGAAGGTTAGCCTGATTACTCCATACTGTTTGTTTCTCTTTCTTTCACATTTTGTGAGGTAATCATTTTACTGATTGGAGATTATACATTCTAAACAGAAGTCTGAGCAGATCCTTCACTGGGATTTGTTTGTATGTTCACAATATTCTGTTTAATGGAAACAAAGATTAGAGTGATTGGGGAAAGCGATCTTAGGTGACTAAATCTAGATCTGATCACAAGGATGAAATACTCAGCCATACGTGTTATAAAGGCATGGCATATCCACAGTATATGGCAGAAATGTGCAGGTACCACAACTATGTAGAGCAGGGGCGGACTTAAAAAGTAAAGTGGCCCTGGGGAAAAAAAATCTAAGTGGCCCCATGTTGTAGGAAAGTCTAAACTGACAGAAGGTAGGGATGACAGAAGTAAATGGGGCCATCAACATAAAATACCTCCCCAGCAGAACCAAATACCACAGCACAATATACTGCCACCCCCACTGCAGTAACTATCACACCAGCCTGATGGCGGTAATACAGTTGGCCAGATGCATAAGTACCTGATTGTTCCTGACATTAATAACTGCTGAGCATCAGATCATTAGGTACCTGGCTGGCAACAGTGAGGAGGACTCGGCAGCCCCTAGGTATTGGCCCACCAGGAATTTGGTCTATGGCCAGTCCACCCCTGATCTAGAAAATGGGATCATCAGTCTAATGGCTGCTGTAAATGGAATGGTGGCTGCGCGTGCGCCCCCTACTCAAGTCACTTCTCTAGGAGTTCAATAAATTGCTGAGTAAGCATGCTCAGCTCTGCAAAAGTTATCTGTCTATCTATCATGTATCTATATCTATATTTATCTATCTTTCTGTAAATCTATCTATCTATCTATTTTTCTATGCTTCTGTTTGTC
This sequence comes from Rhinella marina, assembly GCA_900303285.1. Classification (NCBI taxonomy): domain Eukaryota; kingdom Metazoa; phylum Chordata; class Amphibia; order Anura; family Bufonidae; genus Rhinella; species Rhinella marina. The sequence continues at coordinate 4,117 of ONZH01006381.1, read as the reverse complement.
TATCTGATTATCTATCTCATATCTATCTATCTATCTATCTATCTATCTCATATCTATCTATCTCATATCTATCTATCTATCTATCTATCTATCTATCTATCTATCTATCTATCTATCTTCTATTATATATCTATTTTTCTATTTCATATGCTTCTATCTGTCTATTCTTCTGTCTCTTTGTCTCCCTGTCTCTCTAACTGTGTATCTATTGTAATATCTATTTTATATGCTTCTATTTGTTCTCTATCTCGCTCTCTCTCTCATATATATGTCTGTTTATCTCATATCTATCTATCTATCTATCTATCTATCTATCTATCTATCTATCTACAATGTATTGTATTGATTCCTGACTAATTATCTTCTTTACCATGCAGCACCCAGTGCCCCACCTCAGAGTGTCACTATTACCAAAAATGATGGCAATGGGACTGCAATTGTAGTCGCCTGGCAACCACCTCCTGAAGAAAACCAAAATGGTTTGGTCCAAGAATACAAGGTAATTCAGCTGGGTAAACCATTTGTTTGGCCATTTACATTGCTAGCATACATCTTAATTAACGTGCTAGGAGAAGTCAGGCACCCCATCACTGCTGTGCTGCTGAAGTATCTCCTTGACGTCAGCGCTGTGTTGGACTCGCTCAATAAATTGAGGAGAGCAAAATAAAATGACATTTTAGAACCATAAATATCTTTTGTTAGTAAGCACCTCGCCTGACATTTCATTTTTAATTTAGCCAAAGCCTTTGTTTTCCTGCGACATTAAATGAGCCTTCAACTACAATTTTTCATGGTCCTATTTCAAGTTTTCTTCCTTACTGAGTAACTGTTTGCATGCTCTGCTGATTGCCTATGAGAGTGTAGACTATAGTCCAACCAATCACTGCAATATTTTTAATTTGAGGAAACTTTTATATCATTTATTACAAAATTTTAAGTTAAGACCAAGTTAAATGTGAAGTATTTAAAAACTCTGTGACGTGCAGCGAACTAATTGGAACCAAATGTAGTAAAGAGAAGTGTATGGGTATTTGTCTCCATCTAGTGGTGAAAAATGAAACTTCAGGGCAATAAATGAACAAGAAACATGATACTAAAAATTCCAGCAAAAATTAAGATGAAAATTAAGATTTATTTACTGTGACTATATAATTATAGCCTCAACTCAAAAAGCATTTAGGCACTAAACATTTAGGCAGTTGATGAAAAAAAAATTCAATTTAGTCATTTATATTTTATTTATATTTTATTTGTATTTCTTAGGATTTATTTACATAAATTATAGAAGATTATTTCCATGTTTATTGTGTGGATAATTAGCAAAAAGGGTTACTATCATAGACAGAGATAGATAGATAATTACCAACATAGATAATAGATGATAGATAGATAGATAGATAGATAGATAGATAGATAGAATGGAGATTTAAAGGTAGCTAGATATTAGAGAGATAGATATTAGAGAGACGATAGATAGAACCGATATATAGGATATAGATATAAAGGTAGCTATACATTAGATAGATCGATAGAAGATAGATAATTAGAGAGATAGATAATAGATAGACAAATAGATAGAATTGAGATATAAAGGTAGCTCTACGATAGATAGATAGATAGATAGATAGATAGATAGATAGATAGATAGATAGATAAAAGTAGCTAGATATTAGAGAGATAGATAGATAGAACTACTGTATAATATATGATACCCAGTGTGTCTATAAGATAAAAGAAAGGAATGTAAAAAGAAGAAGCTGCCGCCCCCCACCTCACCCCATCCCTCAGGACTATAGTGGGGCTCTGGCGGAGTGTATACTATTCTGATGACTGAATATTGATTGTTTTTCTTGCTTTCTAGGTTTGGTGTCTTGGGAATGAAAGCCGATATCATATTAACAAGACAGTGGATGGCTCGTCTCTCTCTGTGGTCATCCCATACCTAGTGCCAGGCATCAAGTACAGTGTGGAGGTGGCAGCGAGCACTGGAGCTGGGCCAGGGGTGAAAAGTGAGCCACAGTTCATCCAACTAGGTGAGTGAGTCGTAACTCCATGCCCACCATCCTTTCTACAGTACATGTCTCAATCAATGTATCAGTAGGTGTCCATCTATTCCTGGAGTATGTGTTTCTGCCCCTGGTCCATAGGAATGATATATGTCTAGTCCAAGTGTTATTATTCTTCTTCTTCTTTTTATCATTGTTCTAATTATGAATTATTTTAAGACAAATCATTGAGTGCACGTTACATTATTATCTTAAGACAAGAAAAGAAGCAGACTGCAAACCATTGTGTGTAGAATCGGAATAAAGGATCAGTCATATTGAACACCTGGTCCCCCCCTCCCAAAAAAAAAAAAAAGAATACAGGGAATGCCTTAAATAAAAAAAAAAAAATAAAAAAACACACACTTTCATGCCCCCCTGATCCAGTACCACCAATCCAATGGTCCTGGCTGTTCTATATAAACCCCCATTGAGCTGATCACTTGCTGTCTGACTATGGGACCACTGCAGCTAGTCACTGGCCTGAGCTGAGATGACTGAGAAGACTGGTTGGTTGGCTGCAGCAGTCACATGGGTTAAATGCCATACGATTAGCTGCACAAATTTTACAGAAGCTGGTGGGGACTATGGTATTTGTAGGGTTGGAGTGGATCTCATATCTATCTATCTGCAATCTATCTGTCCATCCAGTGGTGTACCACCAGTGGAGGTAGACCTGGTATGGTTGTTATGAGGTCCATATATGTTGTTGGGGGCCCGGCCGGGCTGAATGCCCCCCGTCTCTCATGCTTTAGTCTCTGTAAGCATCTACATCAGCAGCAGTGGAGTCCCTAGGAGCTCCATGTCTGTCAGGGAAATGCTCTGCTGCTGGCTCTGCTTATTGGCCAGCTGAATTTCGGCACCTCATCCTCAGGGCTCTGGTGCGGCAGGGGCGCGTCTCATTCCGGCTCCACTGCAGTGAGGAGGGGCCCTGTAGTTCTGTAAGACATACCCATGCTGGAAAAAATGTCAAAGTCCACCTCAAAGTGTGACTGCTGTGGCCACACCAGCCAATGCCCTGACCGGCCAGTCAGTGACCTCAGTGAGGAGAGCCTGCAGCAGTCGTCATCACATTGTGTGTGAATAAAAGGCCTACTATTAGTGGAGGTCACACAGCAACCCTTCTACACATAGCACCCCCATAGACATATGCTGCAAACTCTGAGGAGGGTTCAGTCTCTGCTCTTCACTGCCCTATTACCAATAACCTATTACTAATAATCCTAATGACCCTCCTCAGAACTTGACGCATATGTCTATGGGGGGTGCTGTGTGTAGAAGGGTTGCTTTGTGGCCTCCACTAATAGTAATATATAGTTATAAAGTTTTATATATACAACTTCAGTAATCGGTTCCAAAGCTCCAAAATATCATCCAAGTTAAGAGAAAATGAAGATTTAGGAAAAATAAGCAGATAACTAAGATAGATAAAACAAGTCCTTACATATAACAATCAGGAATAGCTGATAACTAGTAACTAATCCAGTTATTTTACCAGAGAAGTGGCCTTGATTGGTTGGATCTGATTCTGAGACATTGTATGTTGAGTCTGGTTTCAACTTACGATGGGTCAGAAAAGACCATTGTATGCTGAAAATATTGTATCCTGAGGGAGCCCTTTTTATTTGGGGAGGGGTGTGCAATTCTAAAGAAAATCATTCAGATGAACGCCGAACGCCCGTTAGCGATGATCTGGCAGTGTGTAATACTCCAAACGCTCCTTCATCATGTAATCGGAATCTTTTAGCAGGTTTAAAGATCCTCGTTTGTCAACAGCAGATTGTGCCATGTAATCGCGCTCTGCTGCCAGCAAACAGTGAATCAGTAAGGGGTAGAGGGATGGCATTAGCGATTGCTCACCCCCCATACTGAGCAGTGGTGTCCTCCACCAGAGAGCAGGCGACTGCTGGGAAGGAATGCTTCCCTCCCGATGATCGCCTGCTTCATCTGAATGTGTGTATTAGGACCTTAAAGGGAACCTGTCATCTCCAAAACACCCCCTGAACTAGAGTAAGCGTTGTATAGTGTAAGTGATGCTGAATCCGAATATGTAAGTTTTATCTTCATACTCA